>CH002037.1:254604-267192 GCA_000149265.1 Ciona savignyi | reverse complement strand
CGCTTACGACAAAAACGTTTTTGTTGGACGTACGACAAATGTCGTTCTGGTGTGAATCCAGCCTAAGGTACTGATATTTGGAAAGTAGATTTTTTTAGTTACACAGTAATGGCATTTATACAAATTTTATTTAGGTCAGCCAACATTTCTTGAAACCCACCCTACTATGTTCCGTCAGTCTTAACTAACACGCCTACAACAGAATATGAACCCCTGTGTCCAGACTGTAAGGCCTCCGTTTAAGGCGACCTACTGTCACTTAAGTCCTTGACATGAGAACAGTTTAAACGCGCTGATTTCTGATTTGCTCACTCCAGATATCACTTTGATTGGTGGGTGATTGCTTTATTCACTGGATAAGCGTTCAGCGGTTTTCTATTACAAGAATTATACATAAATATACACATACGCAATATTAATGAACAATTAGCTGAACAATTTTTATTAATAATTTTTATTAATTTTTATTAATAATGAACAATTAATGAACAATTTTTATTAATGAATAAGTTTATCGAAACAAACTAAATCATCTTATTGCATCAGCTAAACTTATGTATTATAGAAATCGTCTTCATCTTTACAATAAAAATACTGCTAAACAATGGGAAACAATCAGGGAATTAGTCACCTTTAAAAGTAAACGTAAATGTGGCCCTTCTGTAATAATTGGTGAAAATAATGAGATAATAAGCGATTCATTTCAAATTAGTAATAAGTTTAATAATTTTTTTAGTACAATCGGTTCAGCTATGGCCTCTTCCATACCGAAATCAAACTGCCCTCCCCAACAGCACATGAAATGGGCAAGTTCTTCATTATTTTTATATCCAATAGTACCTGATAAAATACATAACCTGATTAGTAATCTAGACTGTAAAAAGGCAGTAAAACAAAGTGATATTCCCACTAAATTCATAAAGCTGTCTGCCAGTGTACTATCCCCAATACTTGCAGATATATTTAATAACTGCATACAGACAGGTACTTTTCCTGATGTTCTTAAAATAGCAGAAGTTATACCAATTCATAAAACTGGTGCAACTGATAGATGTACAAATTATCGACCTATCTCGCTATTATCCCAATTAACTATTCGAAAGGTTGCTATATAATCGGTTATATCTAATTAAATTTAATCTACTTTCCCCACATCAATACGGCTTTCGTGAGCAATGCTCTACTGCAAATGCTGTCTGTGATGTTTATAATCAACTTCTGTTAAACTCTGAAAATAAATTTTATAGCTGTTGTGTGTTTTTAGATTTATCAAAGGCTTTTGATACGGTGGACCACCAAATACTGTTAGGGAAACTAAATTATTTTTATGGTGTAAGAGGTACACCCCTGCTTTTATTTAAAAACTATTTAATAAATAGGTACCAATATACCTATGTCAACACAGTGAAATCTGAATCAAGTATGATTACATGTGGTGTTCCACAGGGATCAATTTTAGGTCCATTATTATTCCTGCTCTATATTAATGACTTGCCTTGTGCTTCCAACTTTAAAACTAAACTATATGCTGATGATACTGTGTTATTTTTTAAAGATAAAAGTTTGAATGAACTTGAAACCAAAACAAACAACGAACTACTAAAGGTAACTGAATGGTTGCGTTATAATAGACTATCCTTAAACCATTCAAAAACTAACTATATGATAATAAACCCATTCAAATATTGTTCAACTTCTGATTTTACAGTGGTGCTGGACGGCACCAACTTAAAGCGTGTTAATTCGGTAAAATATTTGGGAGTATATATAGATGATAAGCTAAAAGAATATCTAAATATTGCGGAATTTTTTACAAGATCAGACGTTATCTAGACATTCGCACTTTGCGCCTTTTATATTTTAGCTTCATTCACTCACATTTGCAATATGCTATAATATGCTGGGGTGCAGCAAACAAAACAGTTTTAAAACCGCTTAATGTATTGCATAATAAGATTATAAGAATAACTAGAAAGTGTTAACCACGTGTTTAATTCCCACTGTTTTAATAAGGTTTTCTAACCAGAATTATATATTTTATATACACCGATTATGTGGTTTTCATACATGTCATGTATTTCAGTATATCTTCTTTGTATGATAGTTAAGACCATTTTATCTCGAATTTATAAAAGTTTAAAACCGGTTTTTAAAAGTTTTTTCAAACATTAACTGGGGGGTCACTGGGTTATCAAACCAATTTTAATTCTAGTTAAAAGCGATGCCGATTACCATTTTTTGTTTTATTATGAAACGTGACATGTCAGAATTACTTTGCGGCATTTCGCTGGGCTCATTACCAAAATTTAGATAAAAGCACTAACCAATATAGCTTATATTTCTAAATTTTACAACTTTTTTAAAATACCCAAAGCCTAAATAACCATTACACACTCCTGAAAAAACTTCCTTGAAAAAAACCTGCGCAAAAAATGAAGAAAATGCAAGTGTTGTTATAAATGCTGCACATCTAAAAATAATATATAATTCACACTATTTTAAATCTATTACTAGTTTTTTCTTCAGATTCATATTGATTTTACCAGCTGGTGACAGGCATGTCCGGTCGCCAGGTCATTGGATAAAACGCGTTATCCAAGATTTGAACTTTTAGGAATCTCAACTGATATTCACATAGTTTGCCTCGACTTTTAATTTATTTTAAAAGTTAAAAGGGAAATTCTCAAATTAAAAAAAGCCACTTTGTAGTATTTTTTGCCGTTATCGTCGATATCTCCGGATTAGAAAGAAAGTTAATTTCACATTGCTACTCTATTTAGAAAACTAGAGAGTGTCAACCACGTGTTTAACCAACACTTTTTGTAAAGCACATGTTGTATAACCTATATTCATGCTACAGGGTCCCTAACCACAATTTGTATTTTATACACTGAGTATGTAGTTTTTGTTTCTGCAAGCATAAACGCATGGGTCCCATAGTTAACATACCAAACTTATATTCCATGTTTAGGTAAATAAAGAATAAACGTCTTAAATTTATGAACATTTCACCAAAAATGTTTTAAATTATAGCTTCTTTTCAAGCGCTGTAGTGAAATAAAGCTAAATTCCCAAAACAGCCCGATTTAGTTTTTCGTTGTTTCAGGGAATTCCCCTGGGTTTAGCAGATAAGTTTCTGTTTTTACATAAGTGAGTCATGTTATGTAGCAATTCTTAAAGTTTTAATCTGGTTTGTCGACTTCTTGTTGGAGATGTCAGTGCGATATTGCATGCCTGTCACAATCATAATTCAGGAGCATAACTTCGTTTTCATGGAAATTAACCTAAGTAAATGTTTTCTTTTTTGAATTGGCACAGAGTGTCTAATGTTTTAACATTTTACCGAATTTTAATAAAATTATAGCAGCCGTTCAAGCGCTATGGCCACAAAATCTAATTTATTAAAAAAAACGTTTTGAGGGATTTCCCCTATATTCATTACTCAAATTTTTGGTTTCTGCATATTTAGACCATGTTGTCTTACAAATGTCCAATTTTCATTGCGATTTCATTACTCCTTTTGGAAGATGTCAGGGCGACATAGAATCCTGGTAACAAACATGATTTGAGAACATATCCCATTTTTTGGGTATTTCCCTAGGTTATTTTATTATTTCTTTTAAGTGTTAAATCAGTGACTAATGCACTTACATTCCACCAAATCTGATTCAAATTGTAGCATCCGTTTAAGCGCTATGCCCAAAAAAGGCTATTTATATAAAAAAAATACCGTTGTGGTTTTTAACGTCTAAGGGGAATTCCCCTAGATTCATCACCCGAAATTTCGGTTTCCGCATATCTAGACTATGTGCGCTAACAAATTTCAAAATTTTATTGCAATTCCATTACTTTTTCTAGTAGATGTCGGAGCCACATGCCATGCCTGTCACAATCATGATTTGAGAACAAAATCTTATTTTTTAGGGTATTTCCCTAGGTAATTTTTTGATTTCTCTTGAGTATTATATCATTGGCTAATGTTTTTCTTACATTTTACCAAATCTAATTAAAATTGGAGTAGCCGTTTAAACGCCATGCGCAAAAAAAAACTAAATTTTTAAAAAAAATTACCGTTTTGGTATTTAACCTCTCAGGGGAATTCCCCTGGGTATATCACCCAAAATTTTGGTTTCTGCATATCTAGACCATGTGCGCTAACAAATGTCAAAGTTTTATTGCAATTCCGTTACCCCTTCTGGTAGATGTCGGAGCCACAAGCCATGACTGTCACAATCATGATTTGAGAACAAAATCGTATTTTTTAGGGTATTTCCCTAGGTAATTTTTTGATTTCTTTTAAAGTTTGTATCATTGGCTAATGTTCTTACAATTTACCAAATCTAATTAAAATTGGTGTAGCCGATCAATCGCTATGGCCAAAAAAGGTACCCTTTTAAAAAAAAGTACCGTTTTGGTTTTTCACCTCTCAGGGGAATTCCCCAAATTAAATTACCCAAAATTTTGGCTTCTGCATATCTAGACCATGTGCACTAACAAATGTTTAAATTTTATTGCAATTCCATCACCCCTTCTGGTAGATGTTGGAGCCACAAGCCATGACTGTCAAACCTTTGACGAAAAAAAAAAAAAAAAAAAAAAAAAGAAAGAAAAAAAACGGACAAAAACAATATGTGTCCCATTTTTCCAAATGGGACCCATAATTACGTCCAGTCAACGTAGTTGTTCGGTTACTCCACTCTATCAGAAGCTTTACCTACTAAAGTTAAATGACATCTATGACTTAGAAGTTGGTAAATTTATGCATAAATTGTTTAATAATGCTTTACCTCAACCCTTACAATTATTGTTTAAAAAAATAAACACTGTGCATTGTTATGATACTCGTCAAACTAAAACTACAGTATATTTCCACCCCTCGTTTACTACTAACTTTGGAACCAAAACGATTCTGCATAATGGGATTAAGGTGTGGAAGCTGATCAGTGAATCCCTTAAACATGCCTCCTATTCCGTGTTTTGTAAACAACTTAAAGTGCAATTAATTAGTAATTATATTTAGGTTTAGTATACGGTACATCATACACTCAGTTAATATGTAATTATTTATTCGGAGTTATATTCATATTTGCATTTGATAAATATATTTACTTTGTAATTGTGACCTGTAATTACACCCCATAAGTTTAAGATTAAAATACCCTTTTTTGTATTTATTATTTACTTACTTTACTGTGTATAATATGTAACAGTTTATTAATCATTTAATATAAATCTCTGAATTGTTAGCCCCTACTGTTGCAGTTATGTCACAAGTTATATTGTATTGTATTGCGTGAGAGTGTAGGCTATTGTTTGACTTCCGTTCTATATAACTGGAGTATTGTTCATAACAAAGTTAAACTATTTTATTGCTTAAGCATCTGTATGAAATTGACTTCCGTTCTATATAACTGTAGTACTGTTTATAGCAAAGTTAAACTATTTTAATGGTTCTATATGAAAGCGTGTAAATCATTTTATATAATATGTAACAGCTTTAATCTTTTAATATAAATCCTTCTGAATTGCTAATCCCAACTGTTACAGTTATGTTACAAGTTAACCCTTATTTAATCAGATAATTATATATACATTTTTTTATTTATTTATTTTATTTATTTTATTTTTTTTTCACAGGGAGGCGCCAAACTAGATAACTTTTAGTTTTTTTTGGTGCCTTCCTGTTTTGCTGTAGTATTTTTTATTTCTTTGTTTAATTATTGGAATTTTAGTTAACGCCATATTTGTTTTTGTATACATATGTATTTGACATGTATTTTTAAATTGTTGGTTATAAACGCTGCAGCGAAAGAAACAAAAATAAAAATTGTATTGTTTTGTATTAGCTCACCAACAGTTTTCCCGTAGGTCTAAATTCTGTAAGCAAATGTACGTGGTCACTACAAGAATCAGTATAAAAAGGAAGAGAACCACGAGGTTGACGGAATTATAAACTACACTCATTGTGACGAGAAAACCTCACAATAATAAACATCGACATTTTAAAAAACATTAATTATTAATCAAATCAGGGTTTACAGATGTTACACAGCCAATGAAATCACAAGCCTTCAATTTTTAAATGTACATCTGTATTTAAATCTATGTATAATAAGATGATTTTTTCAATTCTTTTTCCTGGTTGATACAGAAATTGTGCTGTATCAGTGCTTCATCCAGTGATTCTGTGTACCAAGTAAAGATAATTAATTTTTAATTTTTTTTGTCATGGCACTTGCAGTGAAATAAACTATCTGGTGTGGCATCAAAATTTTCAATATTTGTTCATATTTACAGACCGGTTTCACAAAGAACAAAATTTTTATGCGCATTCAGCATGCATTTATTGTTCAAAGTATTCGACTCATTTTTTTAAGACACCGGTAATCAATTAATTTTTTTACTAAAGCATTATTCCACTTGCACGCTTGGCCTGTTGTTGCATACCCGAGATGTACAGCTGCTTTAATTTTAAATAGAAATGCTCCAACATGAAAACAAGATTCGCCCATACCTGTCATGCAGGTGCAGTGGGCAACCATCACTGAAGCATCCTCTTAGTTCAGAGCAAACCAGGAAGAATGGGGTTTATTGTTTAATCTTTGTAATTGTCAAACTTGTATAGTGAGGATTGCACATGGACCTTGCTAACCATTGCTATGAATATAAAGCATGTTGTACCCATCCACTTACAAATTGATTTATGTGCATCAAAGCTTTTTTTCTGTTTTCATGCCCTCTCTTCCAAAAAACGAGTGTTTAGCAGAAAACAGTGTTGTGGAGGGCCATTAACCCACACATCACCTGCAAGCCAACAGGGATACTTGGAAACAACTCACAATGCCTGCTTTTCCTGTGTAGCGGCTGTGTATTTAATATAATAACTAAATAGACTTTACAAGGTAGACGAGTAGAGGTTTTACTTTATTATTAATATTTGTTTGACTCCGATAACGCAACGGTACAAGTACAATAATGCATAAGCATAACCGGCTACGTAGATTTATAAATGGGGACGGGCTGTAGGGTACGTTAAGCGTATTCCCGCCCTCGAGAGCACCAGAGCCTAGGCTATACATACTGTGGATTTGGAACACAGTGCTGTAAGCCTAGACAACTCTGTGTCTCTCTCTGATGAAATGGAGTCTTTTATACGCGATTTTGCTTCAAGGAAAAAGTGCGATGCAGAATATCTAAAAACGCACAATAGATTATTTTTGCGCTCGATACAATGGATTATCTCCGCACGTTGAATTTAGAAGATGCGTTGATCGCATCGTGAATTTAGACCGTCCTTCGTCATTTAGCGATTTCTTTTTGTTCCTTGTCGTTTTCTTGGAACGATCTTGCCAACAGCCAATTATGTCGGTATACGACACCTGTAACTCTTCAGTGCACACACGTCGAGAGTCAAGACTGTCAATATAATTATAAATCATAGACAATATATTAATTACGGTTAAATTCTACAGAAAACACAATATTAGAGTTAATATGCTACCAAATTACAAACCAGGAAATACCGTATGCCATATTCTTTTAGTCGTAAGGTTTGTCGGTAAATGAAGATTTAGGCTATACCGTGCGTTAAACAGCTTTAATTGCCGTTATTGGCACAAACAAGCTTTGTTTTTACTATATATGACGGTACATACCATATACCGTTATATATATCTTGGAAAACGTTTTAATTGCAATAAAAATAATAGTTTTGTCAAGTTTAGCCGAAATATGTACTTTTCCCAGCCATTAGATAGGATTGTTTTCACTGCAGCAAGCGTTGTTAAGGCCGTTGCCATGGGCTGCGCGCGCAACCCGGATAGGTGATTACAATGACTTCGTTGGCTAAATTCTAGTTCAAGACTTGATGGATATTAATTCTGCAAAAACTGTAAGTACTTGATTGATGATATATGTAAAACTTAATGTTTTTAACTTATAATTCACTAATGCAATGACAAAAACGAAATAAAGTTTAACAAACTAAGCAAAGTTCTTCCTTTAAAAAGCAAATAATTGATTTGGTTTTGTATAATTGTGATGTTATTATTCATAAAAATCCTAAAAATTCATACAATTGATCTAATCTAATTATTTTTTCAAACTTATTAGTCATTATTTTAAGATATTTCTTTTCAATATTTACTTCTTGCACTATTTTCAGTGGATTGCTGTCAATTCTATTTATTCAGCTTAAACAAAACTCAATTTATTTATATATCCTTTAAATAGAAACTTTAAATTTTTACTTTGATCAATTTTATTGTCTAATTACTTGAAATTTAGATATGAAACAACTATCCGAGAACACAGCATTTACAAAAATTTCAAATTGTTTCAGAAGCGAAAGAGCGAAACAGGATATCTTTTATGTTTTTGCTTTCGCACATGTTCTAAAGAGGAACATGGTATGTATTAGAATATATTTTATAGTTGTTATATACAGATTTATTGTTATTAAATGACTCACTTAGTGGTTCAATCAATTTAAATTCTATGTATACATTATAAAATTAAGTCGAATAATGAAAAATAATTTCTGTTTGCCATGAATCTAGTAATGATTTTGGACTTCTTTTTTACTCCAAATTTTTCATATAGGTATAGTTTTAATTTTTATTAATATCATAAAAAAAGGTTTTATGTTACTAAAAGTTGGGTTATGAATAACTAAACCAAAGAGATTCATTTTAGAGAAAAATGTACAGAAAAGAAGTTCAACTTTATATCAATACCCGACCCTGAACTTCCTGACTAGGTGCGGGCTCCTAGCACATGTTTTTCTAAAAAGTTGCAGTTGGTTTAGAAGTAATTTATAGTTTGAAATATCATATCATTATCCAAAACTTAATAAATTTATCCGAAAACAGGAATTAAAGTCTAATAAATGACGGTTTTCTAAGGAAATATATGTCTAATTAAATTGTTACAATACAGCCTTCAAATTTAAAGTTCTGTAACATAGGCTACTTGTAACGTGGGCACAGTCAAATAAACTCGCTTGCTTCCTCGAAGTGGTATATTTTGTAAAGCAAAGGCGGGCGGTTTTCTGTAAATAAAAATCAACTTAATTATAAAAACACAATGAAACAAACTCATTGAAAAACCATTCTTACCGAACTGTGCGTGACCCAAATCTAATTTTTTACATAAATTTCAAATTGCATAAATATAGCGTATATTCTGCAAAGAGATATAGAGAGAAAATCTTTTAATAAACAAATACTATAACCGTTAACAAATACTAAAAACTCAAGACTCATTTGGCTTACAACTGAAATATAACAAAGAACTTAGGGGTCGATTATTTAAAGCAGGAAAAAACGTCGATTGCCAATTAGCTTGCGCGTTTGATCGCACAACTTAAGGAAGCCGGAATTTAAATGAATTATGGAACGTAAAAGGCTAGAACAAATTATAGAAAAGTAAGGAAAAAAATTATACATAAATAATCGCAAATATTAAAATTATTTACTTTCATGAATGGTGGGAAGAAGAAATAGCGATCTTATTCCTTTGTGGCATTAATATAAATTATATACAACAATGGCGACGATAAATCTTATACTTGGTGACAATGTTGTTTGATGGAAACCTTCTAGAATATTACCCCTCGTGGGAAAGTGCATTTGATGCGTTGATGGAACAGAGATCGACATTTGTTGCGCACAAATTAAATTTACTTGGTCAATAGCTTTAACATTACTTGACAAAAAAAACATTCGCCCCAAGTTTGTGCAATAATAGTACACATGGGTCTTTAAACTTTAAATGTTTAGATCCCACAAATTCAAGAGTCGATATTCACATCGCTGCTGAACACCGCTGCCTTGTTCATATTGGAACCCTGAATAATGTTGATTGTGTTGCTGGAAGTGGTTGGCGGGTGTGTTGGTACTGTAGAAGAAAAAATAAATAATTTGAAGTTGGTTGATATCAATTTTAGTCTTGTCGACGGATACCATTCGTCGTAGCTTGCGGAGATAGCATGTCACATGGTTACAATGAATGTAGATGTTGCATTGTTAAACTGTTTATAGTACACAAGAATATTATGTTCAACATAATGCAGTTATTGCCTTATCCAAAAGTGACATAGGCTCGAACCTGGTTGCTAGCTAAGTGGTTGTGTGTAAGCAGGACACTTAGTGAACATCGTCGGAAACCAAAGGGTTGCATTAAAATCAAAATATCATGTATAACATACTACAATACATTCAAAGTTGAATTATCCACACAATATAGAAAACAGCGTGAGTTAAACATGGGTTTGACAATTAATTCACTTAGGATGCTTTTTCTCTGTGTAATATCATATATTCATACTTTGCTGTGGAAGTTTAAAAGTGTATTTTCGGCTTTCATCTTCGTTTTTCAATGTCGCGTTTAAATGTACATCTCTGTCTGGAGGGTTTTCAACATAAAAAGGTGTGTGATGATTACACTTTGTAGTTAAATCATCATGGTTTATTTCCGTAGATGGAGGCATTATTGTAATTGTATTTGAGTCTTCCTCAATTGTCAACGTTAAATCTTTATCAGTCCTGAAAATAGATGTTAGCATTACGTCAATAAAACTGTGTGACGATGCATGAGTTATTTTACACAAAAAGTTACTCACGAAATACAGTGATTATGTCTGGTTATGTAATTTTCACTTAGACGATCTGTATTTAGGTCAAGGTTGTGATAAATTGCCCAAATCAACTCGGTTTCGCTTCTCATGTATATATCTGACACAATCTCCATCTTTCCATAGATTCGATCCCACAGGGCTTTATACCTGGAATGAATTGTCAATATGTATAACTCGGAGGGTTCTGATCGCCAGCTAGTCGGTTGTGTTCATGGTAATATACTTGACATCGCGTGAACACTGTGTATTAATAGGCTCTACTAAAACTGAAATAATATCTATATTATATAAAACGCACTATAATAGCTCCGATACACCGACGGTGGATGCATGAAAAGCTTATGAACGTCTGTGTGTTAACGTCCCTTGTGTTTTCCCATGAAGTGGAAATAAAACAATATCCTATCCGATAGGTAAAAAATTAAAAGCTCGGAAATACATTAGCTTACCAAGTAAAATGGTTGGTTGTAAACATCAGTGATCGACCGTTGATTGATAGATCACATTTGAGAATATTCCAATTTATTCCATCTTGACTGGTTTGAATCTGGAATACAAAGAAAATTTAAAAACCAGAATAATACAAGTTGGCAAGTAATATGTCATTGCTCCAACAGGTAATCAAATCAGTACCAAACAAATTTTCAGCAAAGTTACAAAGTGTCGGGAATTAAAGTTCCAGGTTGTGTGGTTCAGGAATTAATGCACAGAGTTATATGGTGTTCAAAATTTAAGTGCCGGGTTGTATGGTGTCGGTAATTGAAATGCCGGGATTTTATGGTGTCGGGAATTAAAGTGCGTCGGGTATTAAAGTACCGGTTTGTATAGTGTCGCAAATTAAAGTGTCGGGTTGTATGATGTAGGTTATTATGGGTCCCATTTGTAAAATTTTTTTTTTGTCCAAGGTTTGACAGGCATGGCGCCCCGACATCTACCAGAAGAAATAATCGAATGGTAATTAAACATAGTCATTCGCTAGACAACATGGTCTAGATATGCAAAAACCAAAATTTTGGGTAATAAATCAAGGGGAATTCCCCTGGGAGGTTAAAAACCAAAACGGTATTTTTTATGAAAGATTTAGCTTTTTGTGGCATAGCGCTTGAACGGCTGCTCTAATTTAAATCATATTTGGTGAAAAGTAAGTGTGTTAGTGACTGATTTAAAACTTTAAAAAAATAAACAAATTACCTAGGGAAATACCCTAAAAAATTCGATTTTGTACTGAAATCATGATTGTGAGAGGCATGCCATGTCGCCTCAACATCTACCAGAAGGAGTAATGGAATCGCAATGAAAATTGGACATTTTTTACACAACATGGTTTAGATATGCAGAAACCCAAATTTTGGGTAGTAAATGAAGGGGAATTCCTCTGGGATGTTAAAAACCAAAACGCTATTTGTTTCTAAAAAATAGCCTTTTTTGGGCATAGCGCTTGAACAACCGATACAATTAGAATCAGATTTGGTGGAATGTAAGTGCATTAGTCACTGATTTAACACTTAAAAGAAATAAAAAAATTACCCAGGGAAATACCCTAAAAATCGGATTTAATTCTATAATTATGATTGTGACAAGCATGCCATGTTGCCCCGAAATCTAGCAAAAGGAGTAATGCAATCGCAATAAAAAAATTTGACATATGTAACAGAACATGGTCTAGATAAGCAGAAACCAAAATTCTGGGTATTAAATCTAGGGAAATTCCCCTGAGACGTTAAAAACCAAAACATTTTTTTTTTAATAAATTAGATTTTTTGGGCATAGCGCTTGAACGGCTCCTCTAATTTTGATCAGATTTGGTTATATGTTAGACCATTAGACACTTTAGGCCAATAAAAAGAACGAAAACATTTGCTTCGAGTAATTACCCCAAAAACGAAGATATGTTCCTGAATTATGATTGTGACAGGCATGCCATATCGCACTGACATCTCCAACAAGGAGTC
>CH002037.1:184979-225303 GCA_000149265.1 Ciona savignyi | reverse complement strand
TGTCATGACAGGTTTTTGTCAGACCCAATATTTAGGAAGTGCATTTTATTGATTGGTCTTTGTCTGGCGGTTCTACTATATACCCATATACCTCTACTTTATACACTATATGTGATTCACTCTTGAAAAAGACTTATTTTAATAGTATTTTTGACATCGAACCTTGCATTGAGTCAGTGATTCTTCATCCAAAATATAAGCAGTTTGCAAAGTAATTGTGACAGGATGAATGAATTCAAGTGATGACGGCTCACATCGAAGAGTTGGAGTTAAAACTATATTTGTCTGGAAATATTTATTACTTTTACTGCTTCGGGCTGAAAGTTTGGCGATTAGTCACCTGCTCTTTTAGCGTAATGGTTATAGGATTAAAGCTAGTCACTATTTTTCACTAAACATTTTTTAAACTTCTTTTAAACATTATTTATAAACAAATTTATAATCATTTCTTTTCTTGAAATTTTTTTTGAAATTTTCTGTAGTTTATTTAAAAACAAACGACAAACAATGTCTCTATCGTGTAATAAAGCACTGATACAAATCATTTTCATTCATCCCCCGAAAATAACATTACAAACGTTATATTGAATGGCACATTGAGTAATTAAATTAGGCTGTATGGTCATTGAGCGTACGACCGTTTGCTTTTGTTGTTAGAAATAATTAATAACAGTTCTAGAAACCTGCTTTTGCAGATCCAGTGATGCCGTGAGTGTTGTGTATACCTCCTTATTAAGTGCACCAGCAGGGACAATCAATGCACATCCTCCAACCTCTATTGTCCCTCCTTTTGTTCCAATTGTGGCGCTAATGTTGGAGGATTGTGGGCTTTTCATCAACAATCCATAATGTATTTGATCAAACCCCTGTATAAATTTTAACAGTTACCGATTTAACCTACTTGGCTAACAAGTTAAATGAACCAAGGATTGTCTTTATCGTTATACCACACCATAAAAACTTTGGTTAAAGCCTGCAGGTTTTGCATAGGAAGCACTACCATTTCAATATATATTTACCATAGAAGTCATTTTGATACATAAAATATCTATACACTTTATTTATTTTATTATACGATGCATGAATCAAGGAACTAGGAGTATGGGGGTGCACAAGGGGGTTAGGGTCTAATCCTGGGTTGATTGAAAGGCAGTATTTGCGAATATAGTTAACACGTTATTATCATCCAATATTCAGCATGATCATAACCAACTGCTGTGTTAACTTACAGCAATATACTGCTTCCACACTATATTGAACACTATGTTTAAATGTCGATCCCAGAATCAAGATTTAAATTGGAAATAAGAAAACTATTTTTAGTTAACATGTGTAATATATACGGATAGTGACCATAATGCTGTCAGACACAATAAATTAAGACTGGTTGTATATTGGTTATTTTTTGCTATTGTGTTTTAAACCAGAAGGTATTAATACGTAGATAAGCCAACGCGGTATTTGTGATGTCACTTTCGTGAATGCGGAATTAGGTCAGATAGCGCAATGTGCTACTTTTTAATATTTTGCTAACAATACCATCAAGAGACGCATATCAGACATATCAAAAGATGTAACAGTTTAAGTGAAAGGAGATCAAGGCTTATCCGATGTTTTTTTTTAGATAGACAAGACATCGCCCTGATTTGTTAATAAATGCAAGTAAAATATTTTTATTGCTTACTTCCTAATTATGCATTGAGAATAGAATATAAGTGTGGTTCGCGAAATCTGAGAAAATATGTGAAAAGGGTCACCAGTACAATAAGGTTGGGGACCACTGCTCTACATCGTTAATGTAATTTTGAGAGTAACTTTATTTTATTTCAGTACCTTGCATCAGCGTAATGTAATAATAACCTAGTTAAAATTACTTAGTTGTTTTGCAGTCAAATAGCACCCAGACTCCAAGACGTCCAAATGTTGAGGGGTGGAATCAAACATCGAAATCAAACACGTGATTCTGTTTACTTACTGTTTCTAATGGACGCTCAAGTGATAATAAAGATTAAATAGCAACTATGCACTTCTATCATGCAAGATTTAATCACCGATGAGCAAGCTGCGTAAGACATTTATATAAATATACATAGGATAGGATATTCATGTTTATCCCCGTAAATGGGAAAACTGTAGGGCCAGGGGTTTTTCAACAAATTAAATTGGCCGGGACCAGGTCCCAGGATCCGCGCCGTCTATACCTGGTACATAAAACTCCGTTCCGTCCCCATATGTACCCACATGGCGTGGAACTAAACTAGACTAGCAGCGGAACCTCCACTAAATAGAACAACCAGAGAAATCGTAGATATATTCTTTATTAAGTTGCGTTTCTATGTCTTTGTGTATATATGTAATTGCACAACGCTTTATAAAGCAAATAATGACGTAGATAGAAAACAACTGATTTAGGTGTCAATGACGTCACAAGGTTATGACAGAACGAACACAGTTGGCGTCGATTAAATGAAATAAAAGCAGTTTTTGTAAATATAATGTCAAGATTGCTACAAAACCAAGGGGGTTAACACGCGGGCAATCGTCAGATTAACTCGCGCCCACCTTCGGGTTACCAGAGCTATTGCAGTGTGTTGGGTATGATAGAAACGTTCCTTCAATTTGGTAGAACCCATTAATCCACTGGGTTCAGGCAATGTCCATAAAATGCCTTGGCCAACGACACAACCAACTAGTTAGCGATCAGTTTTGCACCTGCAACCTTTCGATTGAAAGGCGACGCACTTGCCGTTAGACCAGCCGGCCGGACAAATAAACATTTTGTGCATCACCGCAGCCTATAATAAATATGTACATAAAATATTTGACGTTTCAGTGCAATATTTAAAAATTTTGAGCGACCCTATTCACTCAAACTTAGTTAAGTATAGGCGCATTTTTTTTTATTTAATGCAATTCATTAGTTTGTGTATTGACCACGACAGTAAGATATAAAGTAGAACGAACATGGTTGCATTGAATTGATATCACGTCGCTCCGGTGATTTCAGGGTTTAAAAGGACTAAAAGTTTTGAAATAATTTATGTTTTATTGAAATATACTTGCGAATCAAATTTAAAAATAAAAAGTCGAGGTTACATCTGCATGCATTTAAGATACGTGGGGCATTTAGATATAAACACATAAATTATTTTATTTATTGATAATTCCTACATATTTTATCATTTTGTAGACCATAATTACTTACAGAAAGAGAACTGTTTGGCAAAATCGCATACATTGATGCCTACTTCAAGTCTGATAATCGAGCTTTAAATTGGGTCTAGGGTTCGTATGTTTATAAATGATATTCCTTTGTATATTTATGTATGGGACACCCGTAAACTTGCCTGTCCACATTTGCTACAAAATGTTAAATATATATGACATTCACTGGGGTAAGTTTTGCTAATATGTTGTTACAACAGTATATATTAATACGAGAGTTTTTCTTGATTTAGATTATTATTTCCTGTTTTTTGTGACGTCATTATTTTCTCTCATTTGCCTTTTTATCCTTTGTTCTCTTTGTTTTTGTACACGTGTAAGGCGTGGATTTAGTTTATTTCTTTAGTATTTTCGATGAACTTTTTAGTTGCACCTGAGACTCTGCGGTAAAGAGACCAAACCGTTGAATAGACAATACGATTGTAATAGATAGAGAGAAAGTTAATCTGTAGTGAACGGATTGACCTACCTAATCCCCCAAACTCAGGTACTTAATTTATATTCTTCTGTGTTTATTATTTATTGTTTCGTATTATTTATATTGTGTTAATTCGTTTCAGTTACCGCAATTCAATAAACTTCGGTGAGGAAATGCGCGTAACTGCTTTAAATAGAGCTAATTCAGAACAGTAACTGAGTGGGATTGGCAATTTAAGTACACATGATGGAGAAGAAATTGCCCAAAGAGACCGGCACGTCGTTTGAGATTAAAACGAATCAGCGAACGCGCAACTCGAGAGCAAGTACCCGAAGTGATCAGAAAGACGTGGCGATGCAGAACTTAGCTGGTGAAGAAAATGTTACATCAAGGAAACCTCGACATCTGGACAATGAACTTGGTAATAACTTCGAACGCTGGAATCTAATGGAAGGTGAACTAAACGATAACTTAGACGTACTGAATATGGCCATAATTGGAAATGATTTTGTCGGAGTGCAAAATGCGAGTTATAATTTATCATCGATAAGGTCAAACAAGGAAACGATTATAGAGAAATTCGAATCAACCGAACGCGAAACGTTGGATTCGAGGATCACCAAATGCAAGGAACTTCTAGCTAAAGCTAAGTAAGAGGCAAAAATAACTGTGATTCAGCTTTGGCAAGAAAGAATCTCCTCGAAATCCAACTCTTACAAAAGTTCAACCAGCAAACGTTCTAGCCGAAAAGGTGAGTCCGTAGAAGAAATGATAAAAAAGGAGCGTTACAAACAAAATATCGCTGCTACCGGTTTAAAAGCAAAACTTGCTTTCACTAGGAAACAAAATGAAGTTGAATTGGCAAATATGCAAGCTGATAAAGATTTATCTTTAAATCGCATTTCCTGTGAAATCGCAGAAAACGACGCCTGAGCATCGGCTTGTCTGGAAGCGGAAAGAATAGAAAATCCTTTTGGAATAAGACCAGAGGATATTTTAGAGTTGCCACCTGTAAACAAATGTAAATGAACCATGCCGAACACACGTCAATTCCTCAGGCGGCAGAGAGCGTCCTTGCAATAACAACGGAACGACAAGAACGAATCGCTCCGAAAAGCACCTTTAATTACAATGCACCACTTCCAATAACCACTTTACCCTCTTTCTCGTATAGATTACCGGATATAAAAGTGAATGTATTCGATGGCACCGCAATCAAGTTTCCATCGTGGGAAACGGCATTCGATGCACTGATAGAGGCGAGATCAAGTTGCGTTGCACAGAAACTTAATCTTCTACAACAACACTTGAGAAGTGAACCAAAGGAAGTAGTTGATGGCTTTTTTTCTGTTGCAATCGGAAGAAGCGTATGAGGCCGCAAGATAAACTCTTAAAAAAAGGTATGGAAACGAATGCGTTATTAGCAAAGCGTTTACCGATAAGCTATATTCCTGGCCACCAATTCACCATTCTGATTCACTGAGTCTCAGACGATTTTCGGACTTTTTAATTCAAGTACTTACTGCTAAGAACAAAATTGCAAGTTTAAACATTTTGGATTATCCGACCGAAAGTTCAAAAATAATTTCACGACTTCCACTCTTCATAGCATCGCGATGGAAAGACGTAGTAATAGATTGGAAGGAGAGGAACGCTGGTTCATACCCACAGTTCAAACAGCTAGTAGAGTTCATAGAACGCCAATCCGAAAAGGAAAACATACCGGGAGCTTCAAAGGGTGAAGGCAATTGACAATCGGAGAACAGCATCATTCGCTACAAGGTCGAACGACTCTCAAGATGGCCCAAGGAAAATAGACCGTAAATGTTTTTATTGCCGTGGACGACATCACATAGATGAGTGTGAACTGTTCTTAAGAATACCTAGAAGGGAAAGAAAGGATTTCCTAAGAATTGAACGTTTATGCTACTCTTGCGGTTCAAGTCAGAACCACGTTGCCCGACAGTGTCGCCAAAGAGCAAAATGCAAAATTTGCAAGAAGACGCATCTGACTTGTTTACATATGGATTGGGAAATCGAAAAAAACAGAATGTAAATGCACAACACTTTGTGGCAACGCATTTCAGGGAGACGACTCTTTGATGATTCTGCCAGTTTGGGTAAGAAGTACGAAGGCCCCGTCGACTGAAGTGCTGACGTACTGCATTTTGGATCCACAATCAAACAGTTCCTTTATTTCAGAAGAGCTTCAAGAATGTATGGGAGTTGTCGGTACAAATACAAATATCAACCTATGCACAATGATGGGTAGGAGTAACGTTAGTGCCACTATACGAATTCGCAATCTAGAGATTTCCAGTTTTGACCGATCGGTGCGAATCCCACTACCCGCCATTTACACACGACCAGAGATACCTGCAGCTCGGAGTCAGATACCTAGGCCTGAATACGCCTTGCGGTTAAAACATCTGACAAAAATTTCGCAGCAGATCTCGCCGTACAAACCGCATGTACCTGTAGGTATGCTCATTGGAACAAACGTTCCGTGCGGCATTCGACCCCGAGGTACAGTCTGTGGGAAGGAAAACGAACCGGATGCTCAAAAATCGATCCTTGGCTGGGGTATCGTAGGCATCGTCTGTAAAAATCACCAAGGCGTTGGCAACTTGATAACTCACTGCTGCATCGCGAGTGAGGAATGTGCTAATGGCGCAATGATTATAAACCGAAGTAAAGATATTATATCACCACAGCAAGTTCGCAAATGGATGGAGCTAGACTTCCACGAGAAAGAGTGCAACGGTGGAAGCAAACTTCCATTACAAGACAAGATGTTCATGGATATAATCGGTAAGAACATTGTACAATTACCCGATGGTTGTTATCAAATGCCACTACCGTTAAAGTATAGCAATATGCGACTTCCGAACAATCGACCACTAGTGGAAAAGAGACTTGGCCATTTAAAGCGACGCTTACTGCGAAATCGTCAATATCTAAGAGATTACAAAGATTTTATGAGCAATGTCGTTGAACACTTTGCCAAAGAAGTGGACATTGAGGCAATTCCTGAAAATAAACAGTGGATAAACTACATACCACATACTGGAATATATCATCCCCAGAAACCAGGAAAAATACGTGTTGTATTTGACTGCTCAGCCAAATACCTTGGTGTAAGCTTGAACGATTGCCTTTTACAAGGGCCAGATATGCTGAACATCCTTGTGGGCATTTTTTGCCGATTTAGACTGCATAGAACTGCAATCATCGCAGATATTGAGGCAATGTTTCATCAATTTAAAGTTGAAAAGCCATATCGTGACCTTTTGCGCTTCTTGTGGTGGAAAAATGGCGAGCTCGAGAAACCTATTGTGAAGTATCGCATGAAGGTCCACATTTTTGGTGCTGTTAGTTCTCCAGGTTGTGCTAATTATGGTCTTAGGAAAGCGGCAGATGATGGTGAAGCCGAATTTGGAATTGAGGCGGCAAACTACCTTCGAACAAACCTTAACGTCGATGATGGTGTTATTTCTGTTCCAACTACAGAGAATGCAATTGCTCTAATCAAAGACAGCAAAGCTTTGTGCGCAAAGGCAGGATTACGGCTTCATAAGTTCGCCTCGAACGATCGGGCCGTTTTAAAACAAATCCCTTTAAGCGATCGATCCAAATCCCTACGTGACATTCAAATTGGAATCCATCGTCTTCCCAGGGAAAGAGTTTTGGGGACCACATGGTGCTTGGAAAACGATTCATTGTGTTTTCGTATCGAATTAAAGGACACGCCTCTGACACGAAGAGGGATTTTAGCCACTGTAAGTTCTGTTTACGACCCGTTTGCATTTACAGCTCCTGTGATGCTGGAACCGAAGCTGATATTGCAGCAGTTATGCCGCGAAAAGGCTGACTGGGATGATGATGTTCCCAAAAATATTCGATCCCGATGGGAAAGAATTTGGAACAGTAGTAGCCCGTGAGTTGCATTATTTTTCTGACGCAAGTACAGTTGGATACGGTCAATGCACCTACCTAAGAATAGTGAACAGCCAGCAACAAGTGCACTGTGCTTTTGTATCTGGTAAATCAAGAGTAGCGCCCTTGAAGCAAATTACAATTCCGAGGTTGGAGTTAACAGCCGCTGTAATTTCAGCGCAGGTGAGCGCTTATCTAAAGCAAAAGCTTTACTTTGAAAATTGCAGAGAATACTTTTGGGTTGACAGCCAGGTCGTGCTCAGTTATCTTGCTAACGATGTCAAGCGTTTTTAAATTATTGTTGCTAATAGAATTCAGCGGATTAAAGACTATACCAATGGTGGCGACTGGGTACATGTAAAAACCGCAGAAAACCCTGCTGATCTAGCAAGTAGAGGAATGCTCCCAAACCAGCTAACGGCTTTATCGCCGTGGCTGCGAGGACCAAACTTCTTCTGGAGAACAGATTTCTTTCAACCAGACGTATCAAACATGTTAGAAGAAGAGGATGTTCAAAAAGAGTTACAACTCGAAATGAAGCGAGTCGCTGTGATAAATACGACCGTAAGACCCCTAGATCGTTTTGACATTGACAGACTTCTCCACATCTCCTCTTGGTTCAGAGCAAAGAGGGCAGTCGCAAATTGTCTGCGTTTTACTCGACGTCTCAAGAACAAAACATTGGTTCCTGTGACACGACAACTGATGCACGAAGCAGAAGTCATTATACTGAAAGGTACGCAATTAAGTTATTTTCCAGAGGAGTATGCATCGTTGATAAGTCGCAACCGCGGAAAAGGTTGCAATAGTTCGTCGAAATCGAAGTTAAACAGCAGTCTGTTAAGACCATTTGTAGATGACTGCGGCCTCATTAGAGTTGGAGGACGACTTCAGTATGCAAATTGGGGCTTTGAAGTGAAGCATCCCGTAATTCTACCAAAAGTTGGTCATATTGTGGAACTGTTAATCAGACATTCACATGAGAAGGTACAACATAAAGGTATAACTGGTACACAGAACTGTATACGACAAATTGGATATTGGATTATTAACGGTTCATCTAGAGTCGCGCATTATATAAGTAAATGCGTCATTTGCAAACGGCTGCGTGGTGGACGGCAAACACAGAAAATGGCGAATTTGCCAACGGACAGACTGCATGAATGTCCACCATTTTCTTACTGTGGCGTGACTACTTGGTCCGTTTTATATTAAGGAGAAGCGGTCAATGATAAAACGATACGGTGTACTATTCACTTGTCTCGTGTCTCGAGCGATACATTTGGAAACTTCTAACACTTTGAACACAGATTCCTTCATAAATGCATTGCGGCGTTTTCTTGCCCGTAGTGGGCCCGTGTTACAGATGAGATCCGACTGCGGGACAAACTTTGTTGGCGCATATAACGAATTAAAGAGCGAAGCAGGTTTAATCAATCAAGAGAGCATTAAACAGTATTTACTTCGACAGGACTGTGATTGGGTTCCTTTTGAATTTAATCCCCCTCATGCAAGCCACATGGGAGGGGTTTGGGAAAGGCAAATTCGAACTGTAAGAAGCTCACTGGAGCTGATGTTGAGGCGTTTCGGGGAACAACTCGACGACGAGACTTTTAGAACCCTAATGACGGAGGTGGAAAATATCGTCAACTCGCGCCCCTTAACTCACAGCGGTTTGAACGAAGCAGGAGAACCTGAGCCTCTTACACCGAACCATTTGCTGACAACAAAGTTAAAACCTTTGCTTCCACCACCTGGCAACTTTCAACAAACGGATATGTACGTTAGACGGAGATGGAGAAGAGTCCAATACTTGGCGAATGTTTTTTGGTCACGCTGGAGAAAAGAATACCTCCAGACTTTCCAATTTCGGACGAAATGGCGCACCATTCAGGACAATATTCAAGTCGACGATATCGTATTGTTGGTCGATAAAAACGCAACCCAAAATATTTTGAAGATGGGAAAAGTGTTGAAGGTGTACCCAAGCGAAGATGGTCTTGTTCGCAAAGTAAACATTCTCGTCGGTGATGGCCGAAGAGATGAAAGTGGCAAACGCATATCACCCTCAACAGTCCTAGACCGCCCCATCCATAAGTTGATCCTACTACTTCGAACTGGTGAAGAGTCGTAAAAGAGAGGCAACCGTTAATGTTAAACGATTACCCGACGAGGAGCCAACCAAACCTATAAACTTGTCTTCGTTATCGCCATTTACTGTATTGTTATCGCCATTTACTGTATTGTTTAACGCCGTTTACTATGTTGATTAACGTTTTTCAAAGAGAAAAAATTGTGAAATTTTTGGGAAGCCATGTTAATGCGAGAGTTTTTGTTGATTTAGATTATTATTTCCTGTTTTCTGTGACGTCATTATTTTCTCTCATTTGCCTTTTTATCCTTTGTTCTCTTTGTTTTTGTACACGTGTAAGGCGTGGCTTTAGTTTATTTCTTTAGTATTTTCGATGAGCTTTTTAGTTGCACCTGAGACTCTGCGGTAAAGAGACCAAACCGTTGAATAGACAAAACGATTGTAATAGATAGAGAGAAAGTTAATCTGTAGTGAACGGATTGACCTACCTAATCCCCCAAACTCAGGTATTTAATTTATATATTCTTCTGTGTTTATTATTTATATATTGCACAATTTTACAACATTTTCATTCCAGTCGTTGGAATTATGTTTAAAAAAGCATATCCCAAAATAATCAAACTTATTGATTTGTATAAAATAAACATGTGCACCCTATTAGAATATGATTGGTATCTAAATTACTGATGATAACCTGTTTCCCTCATACCGAATAGCCCAAATGAGCTTAATTCAATGAAACTTGATTCATTTAAAACACATCAATCATACACAAGAAACTGAGGCTTACATGGGGAGAAGGGAGTTGTTGTATTGCTTCTTGCAACATATGTTGACCTTCTGGTGAAACATTGTTCCAGTTTAAATCCAGTTCAGATATTTTGCCAACACACCCAGCCAGACATTGTGCTGCGTGGTCATCCAACCTCCCATAGCTTCTCACTGTAAGTTTGATCTGTGTAGAACAGGAATGTTAAAACTCCACAATGAATATATCCTGTGGATTGAATTATATGTTCAATAATCATATATGAAATAGAAACAAACCAAAAATACCATGATTTGATATCTTTGTACATTTTATTAATATAGTAGCCCATGTTGGAAGTGTATGGTGATTCGCTGGCGATAGTAGTTACAGCAGGGTATCACGGAGCTTAACCAAATTATACAAGAAAGGTCTTGGGGACGAGCCCATAATGGGTAATAATAACCTTGCCAGATTAAAAAATAAAAAAATGTCCTTACATCTTTGTGGGCAACTAACATTCTTTTAAATAGAATTAAATCGGAATTGTTCAATGGCATTTTAATAATTTCTTAATAATAAAATGATGGTAATTCGTAGGTTTATACTTAATTAAGGTTTGATTGAGCTGTCAATCAAGTCACCGAGAAGCTAGTTAGCAAACCACAACATGCAGTGGTACTTTTTATTTGGGCTTATAAACTGGGGCGGAATAAAGTTGAATTGTGATGGAATTCCCAAATTTATTTATCATTATCTTTTTTGTGGTTTTAATTATAAATCATCTTTTTTATTCTTGTTAAATTATGTTTATATAAATATTCCAGTTTCTACAAAATGTCATTAAACTATCAATATAACAGGCTGATCATGCGCATAGCGCATACTATTTTGTTCCATAAAACCTGCTCTAGTACCAATGTTAATGTGCGGATTTTTTGTCTTTATTACACACAGTAAATAAAATATTCTTGATGTGAAATGTGTTTGAATACGTGTACAAATGAATTGGTTGTCTAATGTGTAAGTAGCTTAAAAATACACGGTTTGTGTTTATTTCATACTGATCAAATGAAACACATTTGAAACCATAAACCTGTACAACTGTAAATAGAAGTGATGTCTAGTTCCCGATAGAGATTTACTGGTCGCCAATTGATATCAGATTCATTAGAGTAATTGATCACTTATTAACCGTTAGATTAAAGGTATGAGATCGAAAGTTGTTACATCGACAAAAATACTTTTTTAACTTAACGTGGTCATCCATAAAACAATAACTTCATCGCGATATACAAACGATACGCTCTATTAATAAAACTTTGAATTGGGTTGGCGGTTGATGTTTTTTTCTCTTAAAGTTTACCTGTTGATACTCACAAAAGAATTTAACAATCGAATATAAGAAACTCAATTGTATGGTCATGTATGAAATTACAACAGACTGCCTGTCCATTGTTTGCAACAAAATGTGCAATCACAGGCGCCGACTTCCAAGGGAGGGCGGCGCGGGGGGGTCAAATCCCCCCCATGATTTTTAGGCTTGAGGGGGCCGCCCCCCATGTTTTTTTAACGATTTGTTCTGCATTTTTGTTATAATTTGTACTGACATCGTAGAGAGAAAACAGCGCGATAACAGCGTCTGGTGCCACAATGCTACTACGCACATCCGCGGCACCTTTGATCCGAACTCCGACTCGATGCGCTAGGACGTAATCTTTTGATCGGCGCTTGGGCTTGCCCTGCCGGCGAACCGCACGCGCTCGGGGAGATTACAATGAAATTTAATTAATTTTTCATCTCTTTAGCAGTGGTGAAGAGTAACTTCAAATGTTAAACAAGCCTATAAAATGTAGAGTGCGTATGTTCGACATCGCAATCAGTCTGCTTGTTCAGACCGTATAATGAATTTCCTTTGTCATTGTGCGTAGAGAGAAAAACGTTATTAACAGTTGTAATTCCTTATTGTTCCTTATAGTAAACCCGCATAGCTTTTGCAATATTACGCAACCTTTAGTTTTATGACGTCACACTCATTAATATGACGTCATATAAATTTTCGCCCCCCATCGTTTCTGGCAAAGTCGGCGCCTATGTGTGCAATATATTATTATATATTTGCTTACCTGAAAATGCCAAGTAAGCCTAAATCATATAAAATTGATTCATTTAAAACCCATCAATCATACACAACATCACATCAAACTAAGGCTTACCTGGGGAGAAGGGAGTTGTTGTATTGCTTCTTGCAACATAAGTTGACCTTCTCGTGAAAGTTCGTTCCAGTCCAAATCCAGTTCCGATATTTTGCCAACACACCCAGCCAGACATTGTGCTGTGTGGTCATCCAACCTCCAATCGCTTCTCACTGTAAGTTTTATCTGAGTAGAAGAGGAATGTTAAAACTCCACAATGAATATATCTTGTGGATTAAAGTATGTGTTCAATAATCAAATATGAAATAGAAACAAACCAATTTGATAATTTATTTGAAATATAACAAGCTATAACAACTTAGCAGCTGGAATATTGGGGGCAAAACATGATTTGACATCTTTGTACATTTTAGTAATATAGTATCCCGTGTTGAAACTGTATTGTGATTCGCTGGTAATAGTCGTTACAGCAGGGTATCCTGGAACTTAATCAAATCAGGGAGTCACTTTAAATACCATCTGTTCTACATATAGTTACCTTGCACTTAGAATGCTTCTATCTAGCACTGATGTAGTGCAATAGTTCGCCCTTAATTACTACAATCACATGTGGAATCTTTGTTTTATTCAAGATCCAGATTGTCCAGATATTCTAAGAGTGTTGCACTTAAATATTTTTATTTAAATTTTATTTATAGTGATTTCCTTTTTCCACTTTGGTCCACACTGTCCGGGCCACCCCTTCTACTAAAGTCGCCCCATTGCACTGCTCGCTTTAAAGCAAACTCTTCTTCGGGGAAAAAGGAGGATAATTTTTATTTAAAGAGTATTTCACCTTTTTTTATAATTATACTATAGGTATGACAGGCACAACTGGCTATACGTTAATTCAATAAATAAATGGATTATAGATTTGTTTTAATACTGTCGTGTTTTAATTAATTTTATAAAAGGTCAAATTGTGGGTTTTCATCATGACAATACAAACAATACACTAAACATGATTAATTGTCATGTCCAACCACACCACCCAAATGCATATGCCACACACGCATTGTAGCTTGCTAACATGACTGTGGTTGGTGTCTCGTGTTATAACTCCTTACATTTCCCAAACTCCAGGGATAAACATGAGTATCCTTTCCCACTATTTGATGGGGGCTGCTAGGATTGGGATTGACCAGGTTGTGTCTTGTCGGCAAGTAATGTTATTAATTGGGTTCTTTCTTCTGCAGGATGGAATGGTGTCAGGGGCATTTGACAGTCTCTTTTTTTTTTTATTGTGCGATTTTTTTATTGGGCGACACTTGAAATATGAAATACACAACAACAAAAAATTAATGATACTTCATATATTTGCAGGTCACTGTTGAAGAATAGGTAAGAAGAGGCTATCTTTATATACAAGAAAGACCTGCAACACTTGTTTTGGAAATTTTCCGAATAATATTTTTCGAGGATTTTCCGAATTGTTATTCAGGGAAAAAAAAACAATGATTTTTGTGTTTATTGCCCATAGTGTTTGTTGTTTGAATTGGTATGTATTGTGTATGTATTGGTTAGCTATATCTAGTTTCCATTTTTTCTAATCATTTCAGTTTTGAAGATATTTATTACTTTTGTAACAAATATATTGGGGTGCGCATTCTCCGTGGTATGATTATACAATATTACTAATTTGGTTAATTTAGTCGGTTTTTCACATCAGTCAGTTGTTAATTTTTCGATATCGTTTTAGCTTCGTAATTTGACATTCCGTCAAAATATGCTTAATATTGTCTGTTTGTTCACCGCAAAATTTACAGTTTCTAATTTGTAGTTGTCCATTGAAATATTGAGTGGCGATTTTGTCCCTAAACCAGTCTCCAAAGTTGTCTGCATTGTGGGCTATTTTGTAGTTCGTGTTCTTTATTGGTAACAAAGCATTTATAAGTTGGTTCGTTTAATGTAATCCTAGACCATTTCATGGTTTCGTTATTTGCTTGGATATAAGTGGTTTCGGATTTTTCCTTTAGTAGTTTTATGTAAATTGATTTAATTTTTTTGATTCCTAGGCGAAATCATTTTCCTTTAAGATTCGTACTGTTTGTCTTATTTCAGCCTGTATAACATTTGGTTGCGTTGCATTTGGTGCAGAATTAGTATAAAGTTTGCTATTTATTACTTTCATGGTTGATCCTAAATTAAACCGTGTCCATTCATGTGAGATTGATTCTATTTGTTGAAGTTTTGTTATTTCAAACATGCAAGATGCTCTAAGTGCCTGTAGTTTTAGTTTAATGTCCGGTGCATTTAATCCTCCATCGTGAGGTGGCGCTGTTAATTTCCGTTGTGCGATGCGTTAGATTTTGAATGGATACCAAATAAATTTAAACAATGTTCTATTTATGTCGTTTAGAAAGCTTTGTGGTGCGATTATATGTCTTCCTGTGTTTAATAGCTGTGGTAGGAGGAAAGAATTAATTAGCACGATAATTTCTTTTAGCGTCAATTTTCGTTTGATATGTTTATGATATAGGTGGTTTATTATGTGTCGTGATTTATCCAGGTTCTCGTTTACACAGTTGGATTTCAAGCTAATATGAAGTCCCAATATTTTAATTGTATCTTTAATGCACTCATATGGAATTTCTGCGTTGATTGTGTGATGTATTGTAGGATCATTGGATATTGCTTGTGTTTTATTAGTGTTTATTTTTTGGCCTGATACTATTTCGAAATCGCGTAGTTCCTTGAATTGTTCGTTAATACTTGTGCCGTCAGATAGAATAATGGAAAGGTCTTCTGCATATTGTTCAATTCAGTCTTATTTAATTTGTTTAATTCAGTCTTATTTAATTTAAATCCTTTTATATTGTGATTACTTTGTATTGTCCGAGATAGTATTTCTATTCCTATCAGAAATAGCAACATGCTACACGGGCACCCTTGTCTAATTCCTCTCTAGTTATATTTATGTGGTCTGTAAATGCTCCGTTGATTTCAATTTTGTTAATAATTTGGTTGTATATAATTTTATTCAATTAATGATATAGGTGGGGATGTTTAATTTATTAGGGATTTCAAAGATAAAGTTATAGTTCACGCGATCGAAGGCTTTTTCGAAGTCGATAGCAATTCTCGTTAAATTTCTGTTAAAATGTTTTGCTGCCTCTATACATGCGGTTATATTGTAAAGTCAATCGTCCATCGTTCGTCCAGGGATTCCACATTTTTAGTTGGTACTTATTATTCTATTTAGTATTATGTTTAATCGTTTGGCTATAGTTTAACTAATAATTTTGTAGTCAGTGTTTAAGAGTGATATTGGTCTCCAATTTTTTATGTCCTTTTTATCCCCCCTTTTTATATATTAATTTAATAATTGCCGTCTTCATTGTCTCAGTCATAGTGCTTTGTAAATATATATTGTTGTATAATTTTTCTAATTCGTATTTTATATATCGATATATACATTTTTGTACAATTTTGTTGTTAATCCGTCAATGCCAGGGGAGCTGTCGTCGTTCATGTCAGTTATTGCCTCGTGGATTTCCTTCATGTTTATCGGTTTGGTCATTTCTTTATTTCTGATTCATGTATTTTTATCGGTTGTATTGTTGATAGATAGTTTGTTAATGATTGTGTATTTGTTCCTCTTGATGTCCAGAGGTCGTTGTAAAAATGATGTATTGCTTGCATTGTTTCGTTTGGGTTGTTGGTTATTTGTCCATGTTTGTTGTATACTGTGTGTATGGTGTCCCTTTTTCCTTTCGTTTATTCATATTGAAAGAATTCTTTTGTTGTTTTTTCTTCATTTGGTATGATCTTTATTTTGGATCGTATTATGGCTCCTTCATTAATTTTACTTTCATATCTTTCTTTCCAATTTTCTAAGAGAGCGCATACATTTTCGATCGGGTCGCTGTATTCCAGAATAGCGTTATTTATTTTGTAAAAGGAATTTACCCATTTACTGTTACTGTTTATTTTTAAAGTGATTATTGGGCAATTGTTGTGGTCTGAAAAATAATTACGCACGTGTGAAAAGTTTGTTACCTTTTTTTTGTCAAATTGTTTACATAGATCCTGTCTAGTCGTGTTGCGCTTGTGGTTGTAATTCTGGTAAATTCGATTTTGGGTTTTTGCTTGAGTCTAAAAGAATCGTTGAAAGATTTTTCGGTTAGTAGTCTTTTTAACGCTATTCTATCACGTTTTTTTCCGTTTGTCAAACAGTCGTTGTACATCGATTTCGTCTAAAACCATATTAAAATCACCCATTATAAGGTCGATTGTCACGTTTGTTTCATTCAACTTGTTCTTAAGATTTAGCAGGTTTTCTCTGTTTAAAAGATTGTGGTGGCAGTATCCCGCTTCCATATAGACATTGTATAGGTGAATTTCGTTGTGTTTGTAAGTGATTTTTATTCTGTGAATCCTATTGTCAAAAAGATTGTCATGTGTGATTTCATATATTGAGAGTATATGCTTCTTGATGATAAAGGCTGTGCCTTGGCGGTAGAATTTGGTATTTCGATCAGGCGCGTTTAAGAAAAATTTGATGCTATATTGTGTTTCAAAGTTTAAAATGTGGTCTTCGTTGAGACCGTGGGTTTCCTGGATTAGCAAAATATCTATTTTATTTGAATCCATGTAATATATTATTTGTTTTATTTTTCGTATAACTCCATTTGCTTTAATTGAACCAATTTTTAAATTTTTGTCCAAATTTTGTTCAATCTCCATTTCAAATGATATATTACATGGGTTTCGTGTTGGGGTGTGATTGTGTTAGGCAAGGTGTTTCAGGTTTTTGGCGCTTAGCGCGATGTTAGTTCAAGAGTCTGATGGTCTTGGTCGTTTTGGAGAGTTGATATTCCAGTTTGTTCTTAGGTTGTAGAGTTCGGCGTTTAAATCATTGTTTTGTGCCGTTGGTTGGGTTGGGGTTTTGTTGTCGTCCGGGGTTACGTACACTGATTCTGCTTGTGAAGGTTTTCTGTTCAGCAGGGATTTGAATTGTTAGTCTGCTTTGTCTGTGATCTCTTCTAGAAGGAGGTCACTTGTGTTAGTGCTGCTTGACAGGTTTGTGTTTTCCATTGTTTCAGGTTTGATTTGTTCGTTTTGTTCCTCATGAGCGGGATTTTGGTGTTGTTGGTCAGGTTTGGTTGGCGTTGGTGATGTTTTTCCTTTTTTTTGTTTCTTACGCCGGGGTGAACGTTGTGACTTGGGGGCGCTTAATGTAGATTGCTCCGTTTCTACAATTGCGGGTAAGGTGGCCATTTGTCATGCAAGTTGTTTTTAGGGCATGACTGTTGGTGATATCCTCTTATCTTGCAATACCGACAGAGGGGTAGGTGAGCCTCTCCCGGTCTCGTCACTGTTATTAATCGTCCGGCATTTTTTAGGAGCGGTGGGATATTTTTAACTTTTGTTTCTGTTAGTGTGACGTTAAGCCAACCGTTCTTAATTTTGTTGAAGTTCCTATGTGTCCCATAATTAATGTGTTTCAACTTTCCCCACTGATTGTTTTATATCTATGTCCAATGGGAATGGGTGCAAGGAGACGATCTCGCTCTCTCCTTGTGGAAAATCCGCTTTAATGACCATGTTGGCTCCGCTTTCCGTTGTAAAATTGATCTGATTATTTAAGAAATAATCTATGATCTGCTGCCTTTTGGGGACTATCTGAGTTTCGCTTGGGGTTTTAAGCGTGACCATAAATGTTGCGTTCTTGAAGTTTTCCAAAATGATACTTTCAACTATTTCAGAGATCCCTGCTAGTGGAGCACCTTCAGCAAAAAGCTCCATGAAAGAGCTGACGCTCATGTGCTCAACTGTCCCGGTTAGTTGGAAAACAACCGAACGGTCCAATGTTCCTTCAATCTCGGGGATGTAGTCAGAGCTCATCATTCTTTGGCTTGCGGTAAGTCCGTGTGTTTTATATTATGCTTTTATGTTAATTTTGTGCAGGTATTTATGTTATTGATTTAGTTTCTTTCCAGGAAACCCACTTAATGCGCTGGTCACTTATTAGAACGCTATAACAAGGAGATATTGGCTCAGATTTTCTCTTAATAAAGAGAAAAGAGGAGAAGGCGGAGTGGGAGGGAATTTACACAAAGGCGGAGGTAATCAGCGGTAAGCAATTAACAGTGTTTTTATGTCTTTTTGGACTGAGAGACGTGGAAACACTATATTATTGCTGTTGGGCAGAAGTTAAGAAAACACACTTGTTAAGATATTACCAGTGTTGCACGTGCGTTCGTACACGTGGCAAACAGAGATAATATCTTACACCAAAAAACACACGTGATACAAAAGGGGGGTGGTGGTCTATTCGCCGTACGCCACGAAAAAAGGCTGAGCGGCTGGTTTTAACTAAAAAAGACCCCCTTATCTACAGAAATTTTAAAGCAAGGCAGTTAGATATTTTACCTTTTGTTTGCGGTCTTCTTGCCAACAAGAGGGAAGTATATCCAAATATATTCAAAGGAATACGATAGATGACAGTAATCCAAAATGGACAGAAATTCTATTTGCTATTCGGCAGATAACCACTTAAGGAATTTCTTGCCTTATTCAAATAGAACTACTGCCACTGCGCAATTGTTTATAACATTTGGCCAATTTTAAAAATATATATTACGTATGGGTGGCCATGTCTGGCTATACACACCCTAAATAATCAATTGGGTATAGAGGTGTTTAACGACTGTCATTTTGCCGTCTTTTACAGTTTTGATTTTTTTTTACTTTAACCAAGCCGTCCACACGAGGATAGACCGTCACCGATGCTCTACAAAATGGAGGAAAAGAACGGGTTTGTGTCACCCCATGTGTACGAGGGGGGGGGCGGGGTCTTAGTGCTAAGCGAAATACTTTGAAGGTAATTTAACTAACATTGGATAGGATATTCATGTTTATCCCCGTGAATGGGAAAACCTAGGGGGTTATCACACGGGCAATCGTCAGATCACCTCGCGCCCATCGTCGGGTTACCGGAGCTATTGCAGTGTGTTGTATATGATAGACACGTTCCTTCAATTTGGTAGAACCCATTAATCCGCTGGGTTCAGGCAATGTCCGTAAAGTGCCTTGCCAAAGGACACAACCGACTAGCTAGCGACCAGTTTCGCACCTGCAACCTTTCGATTGAAAGGCGACGCACTTAACCCCTAGACCATCGGGCCGGTTTGAAGACATAATGTGGCAAAAGACACTTCACACATATTCAATCAAATGGTGAATAGGTTAAAAATATGTAAGAATTTAGGAATATTTGTTGAAACAAGTTTTAAAAGCATAAAAGTTGGCGTGATGTATGTTAAAGTCAGCTGCATCAAAATGTCAAGCATTGGGAGGGTGTGTGGGGATCTTGTAGCAGTGATGAGGATATCTAGTGATTGGGGCAGGGTAATATTGTGGTATGGACTTGCCGGAAATATGACAATAAAGCTCATTATAAACAACTCAGACCATTATACACAACAGTGCAGAAAATGGTCAGGTTGAAGATCAGACCGAGAACCTGTCTGGTTATTACCTTCACTCTTGTATATGAGTTATTGCCGCGGTTCACAAACTGGGCGCCGAGACGTTTTAATTTAGTTTAGTTTTTAGTTTATTCATTTGTTGGCCGCTCGCGAATTTGTTGGCCGCTGGACCACGCGTGCGGCCGCCAAACCTAGGTGAATGAACAATATTAACATAATCAATCAAAATTTAATTACAACCAAACGATTTAGAGCCTTGAAGAAGAGTGTGCGGCAAAGCGCGACCAGTACAGTGGGGGAGCCGGATTTAGGAGAAGGTGTGGCCCGAAAGCGTGGACCAGAGTGGAAAAAGAAAAATCTCCTAAAATGAAATTCCACTAATGTCAGTTGATACTATTAGTTTCAAGCACACTTACCGGGGCATATTTACATTAAATATTTTCATAATAACACACAAATTGCATAACACTAATTAATGCATTGGATTTAATACTTAATTAGGAGTGTGAAAAGGAGCACTACAGTAGAGCACCATAAATAACAAAACAAAAGAACAAAACAAAACAAACAAAATGTTAAAGTAAATAAATAATAAACATTAAATAAATAAATAGCAAACCAAAAAAGGGTTGCTAGCAAATGTAAAATACTATTAGCAAAATGTAAAATACTAATGATTGCAGCAAGTATCCGATTATATTAAAGCAAATTGGTTGTGACATGTTAGATTAATATTGACTCCCATCTTCATCTGGAGATCACACCGCCAACTCTCGAACAGTAAATTGGGGTAGAAAGAGTTACGCAAGAAGAAACAGACGACCTTCTCCTCGTAGATAAAATTTCGGTGTCCGGATATCTGGAGCAATAATGTCTTGGCAGTACAGTTGTAAAAATTCTTCAAGACATTTGTAACTGCACCAATGCAGTTGCGTTTTTATGGTTCACTTATTTTGTCACCTTTGATTTCTATGAGTTGTCCTTGAGTCTCAGTTAACGTTTGCATTTTAAGTTCTTTTCATTTACGGTGCAATCAGGGACGCAGCCTGTTATTTTCTCTGTTTCTTAAGGAAAACTAAGGATTTGGGGACTAAATTTAATATTAAGGAACGGACGTGGTAATGTAAAGGTGTGTTATATTATTTGTTTTTGATGGCTTCTAATTTACGTTGTTTTTTCTTTAGTAACCGCTAAATAAATCACAAGGAAGACAAGTGCGTCTACTCCATTACCGCGTGCCGTAACAACATTAAAGAAATAGAAAAATAGACATAGAGATTAGGGGACAGGGTGTGGTGTGAAATCAGATGGTGAAAGATATTTTATAAGCCAAAAACAAGTAAAACTACTGAAGTGATAAGGTTTAAAATACAGTCCTCTGTTAGGGCCGGCAAAAACTATTTCACAGAAAAACAAAACCAAGTGTGCCAACGGCTTACCAAGTAACAGAGAATACTATAACAAAACATCATCATAAATAAAACTTGTGTTTGTTTAGGCAAATCAATATTGTTAACATGCAAAGGAAGTCAAGACTGTGATTTAATTTGGTGATCATAATTTAAAAAGAACAAAATCTGGAAACTAATCATGCATGTGATTTTATAAGGGAAATGTGAAAACAAGTCAAAGGAACTGCATGCATGTGCAAAATAGATGCGAAAGGATAGATAAGGTATAGCAGTTAATTTGAGTTTATTAGGGCAAGAAGTACATGAAATTTTAAAATTACAAAGGGAATTTATTTATTTAAAATAAAAATAAATAATAATAATGAATATCCCTTCTAGAGAAGGGGATGAGTGTCTTCCAAGAGGTGTTGTTTGACAGCTTTGCGAATTAACTTCTTGCAAATGAACTAATTGCACACTCGCTGTTATTTAGTCAGCATTAAGTTATTGCCATAACACCAGGTGGATATGCAATATTGAAGGAGAGATAGTATAAGTGAGTGGTATAATGTGAGAAGTGAGGGTTGGTCAACAAGGTTTTTTTTTACGTACCATCAGTAAATAATTGGTGAACCAATTTAGTGCTACACCCTATAATGAGACATTTTGTTAGGCAAGATGTCATGATCAATGGTGTCGAAGGCTTTTGACAGGTCTAAAAAACTACAATAACAGATTTCTTATTTTCCAAATGATCAGATATTATATTAACCAGGAGATTAATAGCATGGCTAGTTGGATGACATTTTCTGAATCCAAACTGGTTGTTGTGAAGAACATTATTGTGACTTAAAAAAGAAAGGGTTCTGTTGTACATTAATTTTTCTATTATTTTCGAAAATAAAGGCAGTAGACTAATCGGTGGGTAGTTATTTATCGGAGAGTGCTTTGATTGTAGGTATAGATTAAATATATGGGATAGTGCTTGTAATATATTGACTGGTGTGGATTTTACAACCTTTGTCGGAATGTGATCTAAGCCACTGCTAGATTTAGATTTTAAGCCCAGTATTAATGTTTTGATCTCCTGTGGACGAGTGGGGAATATATATATGGAGAAAGATGATTGGGATTTTAGGTAATCTATGTGGTGTGGGGTGGATGGTGGAATCCGGTTTACCAACTCAGTTGCAACATTTGAAAAATAATCATTTAAATGGTTAGCAATGTGTATTGGGTTGCCGGTAGATAATCCACTAACTTTAAATGACTTCGAAATTTGTGGTTTAAATTTGCCAAGTAGTTTATTTATAGTCCTCCATATAGCCTTTATGTTATTTCTGTTAGTCTTAAAGATTTTTCTAAACTGACATTTTTTGCAGATTGGATTTTGTGATGGTACAAGTTACGAGCTTTATTGCAATTTAGAAGATACTGTGCTTTTTAGTAAATATTTTTGTATAGTTTTTGTTTGGTTTTATTTAATTCCTTTACTTCTTCATTGAACCACTTTAAGTGGTATTTAGGTGCTTTGTTGGATATTAGTGGAAAGCTATTTTCAAACTCTATATTGTATTGCTCAATTAGGTTGGAATATGCAAGGTTGGGATCTGATTCACATAATATATTGTCCGTGTTAAGATGTTGTAGATTGTTGTTAAATAAGACTATATTTGCATCACTGAAGGATCTCGAACTAGATTGAGATTTGCTATTGTTATCAACTGGTAAATGGTCATGCAAGCTTTAACTAATGAAGATTCAATGTGGTCCAAATATGATCAATTGCAGTTGTACCAGATTCTGTAAACCAGGTTGGTTTGTTATTGATTGATTGATAGCAGAAGTCCTGCATGATATTAGTAAAATCAGTGACAGTGTTATTATTAATATTTAGGAGGTAATAATTAAAATCACCAAGTATAATACAGTTACAGTTTCGGTTGGCAATTTTCTCAATTGATTCTCATAATTTGTGCATAAAGATTGAATTTGATTGTGTATCCAGTTTTGGAGACCTATAGATAACACTGCAGATTAACGATGATATAGTGTTGGGTTTCTTGAAAATATTTTCCTTAATACATGGAGAAGCACAATTGGATAAGAAATCCTTGTGTAAATAATGCAAATTGTCCTCAGGGTTCTCTGGAAGCTGAACAAATTATCGATCTTTATTCTGAAATTCACTTATTTCATTCTGAATTAAGCCTTGATCTGAATTTCCACCTGTCGGCTGCGAACGGCTCCGTGTTGTTGTGCCGTTTGCAACATCATATTTATGCGAAGCTGGTTTTCCTGCGGTAGCAGCAATCAAGTCGAAGTATCGCAGTAAGATCGACACTAAGCGTGAGATGCGTGTTGCGATGTCAACCATTGAACCGCGGTTTGATAAATTGTGCGAAGAGTAGCAAGCGCTCATATTGTTTAAAAGTTTTTTTATGGTGAATAGACGCTGACATTTTTGTACATTTTAACAATATTTTGCATTTCAATGATTTCAACATGTTGAAAATAAATTCGTGCGAACTTGCAGTTTGGAAATTTTGTCTTCATAAGGGAGCCGCAATGTTTATTGAGGTTTTAAAAGGCGCCGAACCGCTGATCTATTGTAGAAAGTAACCTGGTTGTAACCATAACAGTTGCACCCATTCTGGTACTATTTAATCGTCATAATTTATTTACAGGGAGTTAAAAAAAAAAACATTAGTTTATTTTGATGCCGAAGTTTTGTTTAATTTTGTGCGATTTTTTTGTTTATGATATGAAAATAAGAAATAAATTTTAACATAAATATTTAAACAGCCCAAATGAACCTAAATCATTTAAACGTGATTTATTTAAAACACATCAATCATACACAACACCACATGAAACTGGGGCTTACCTGGGGAGAAGGGAGTTGCTGTATTGCTTCTTGCAACATACGTTGACCTTCTGGTAAAAGTTCGTTCCAGTCCAAATCCAGTTCCGATATTTTGCCAACACACCCAGCCAGACATTGTGCTGCGTGGTCATCCAACCTTCCATAGCTTCCCAATATAAGTTTTATCTGTGTAAAACAGGAATGTTAAAACTCCCTAATAAATATATGCGGTGAATTATATTATATGTTTAATAATCTAATAAAAAATAAAAATACACCATTTTGAATATTTATTTAAATTATAAAAAGGTATAACAACTTAGCAGCTGGAATATTGGGGGCAAAATATGATTTAATATCTTTGTACATTTTATTAATATAGTAAGCCCGTGTTGGAACTGTATGGTTTTTCGCTGGCGATAGTCGTTACAGTTAAGTATCCTGGAACCAAAAGTGTGAATATATTTATTAAGTTCTTGAAAACATCACCTACAAACTGTCTTAAATAAAATAAATGAAATCTTTAGTTAAAGAAATTAAAAATGGTACCACGGCATTTACAAATGTCTTGGCAATACGAAAATGGTAATTCGTAGGGCCATACTTGATTAAGGTTTGGTTGAGCTGTCAATCAAATCACCGAGAAGCTAGGTTGCAAACCGCAACATACAGTGGTGCATTTGATCTTGTGGTTTATAAGCAAGGACGGGCTAATATTAAATTGTAATGGAATTCCAACATTTATTTATCATCATCTTCTTTGTGGTATTGGGTATAGAGGTGATTTTACTTTAACCATGCAGCACACACGAGGTCAGACCGTCACCGATGCTCTACAACATGGCGGAAGAGGACGGGTTTGTGTCACCCCATATGTACGAAGGGTAGGGGGTCTAAGTGCTAAGCGAAATACTTTGAAGGTAATTTAACTAACAATAAAGACATAATGTGGCAAAAGACACTTCACACATATTCAATCAATTGGTGATGAGGTTAAAAATATGAAAGAATTTAAGAATATTTGTTGAAACAAGTTTTAATAGCATAAAAGTTGGCGTGATGTATTTTAAAGTCAGCCGCATCAAAATATCAAGCTTTGGGAGGGTGTGTGGGGATCTTGTATTAGTAATGAGGATATCTAGTGATAGGGGCAGGGTAATATTGTGGTATGGACTTGTCGGTAATTGAAATAAGTGGGCAGGGAGTTATAATAAACACAATCGCACAGAAAGTGGTCAGGGTGAACATCGAACCGAGAACCTGTCTGGTTATTACCTTAGCTCTTATATATGAGCTTTTGCAGCAGTTCACAAACTGGGCGCCGAGACTTTGCTAGGTGCGACACCAAAGCATAAGGAAGTTTACTAGTTTAGTTTAGTTTAGTTTTTAGTTTATTCATTTGTTGGCCGCTCGCGAATTTGTTGGCCGATGGTCCACGCTTGCGGCCGCCAAACCTAGGTAACTTAACAATATTAACATAATCAATCAAAATTTAACTACAACCGAACGATTTAAAGCCTTGAAGAAGAGTGTGCGGTAAAGCGCGAACAGTACAGTGGAGGAGCCGGCTTCAGGAGAAGGTGTGGCCCGAAAGCGTGGACCAGAGTGGAAAAAGGAAAAAAACCTAAAATGAAATTCCACTAATGTCAGTTGACACTATTAGTTTCGCACACTTACCGGGCCATATTTACATTAAATATTGTTATTATAACACACAAATTGCACAACACTAATGCATTTGATTTAATACTTATTTAGAAGTGTGAAAAGGAGCACTACATTAGTGCACCATAAATAACAAAACAAAACAAACAAAATGTTAAAGTAAATAAATAATAAATAAATAGCAAGCCAAAAAAGGTTGCTAGCAAATGAAAAATACTAATGATTGCAGCAAGGATCCGATTATATTAAAGCAAATTGGTTGTGACATGTTAGTTTAATATCGACCACCATCTTCATCTGGAGATCACACCGCCAACTCTCGAACAGTAAATTGGAGGAGAAAGACTCACGGAAGAAGAAACAGACGACCTTCTCCTTGTAGATGAAATTTCGGTGTCCGGATATCTGGAGCAATAATGTCTTGGCAGTATAGTTGTAAAAATGCTTCAAGACATTAAAGAGATAGAAAAATAGACAGAAATGAAAAGAGATTAGGGACATGGTGTGGTGTGCAGACAGATGGTGAAAGATATTTTATACATCAAAAACAAGTAAAACTACTGAAGTGATAAGGTTTAAAATACAGAGCTCTGTTAGGGCCGGCAAAAACTATTTCACAAAAAAAAATGTGCCAACGGCTTACCAAGTAACAGAGAATACTGTAACAAAACATCATCATAAATAAAACTTGTGTTTGTGTAGTTAAATCAATATTGTTAACATGCATAGAAAGTCAAGACTGTGATTTAATTTGGTGATCATAATTCAAAAAGAACAAAATCTGGAAACTGATCATGCATGTGATTTTATTGGGGAGATGTGAAAACAAGTCAAAGGAAATGCATGCATGTGTAAAATAGATACGAAAGGATAGAAGATAAGGTAAAGCAGTTAACTTGAGTTTATTAGGGCAAGAAGTACATGGAATTTTAAAATTACAAAGGGAATTTATTTATTAAAAAAAAAAAAAAAATAATAATAATAATAATAATATTATATTAGTGAAAACTAGGGAAGCGGATGAGGGTCTTCCAAGTTTGAAAGCTTTGCGAAGGAACTTCGCGAAGGAACTTATTGCACACTCGCTGTTATTTAGTTGGTTAAGTTATTGCCATTACACCAGGTGGATATGCAATATTGAAGGTGAGACAGTATAAGTAAGTGGTATAATGTGAGAAGTAAGGGTTGGTCAACAAGGGGTTTTATTTTACGTACCATCAGTAAATAACTGGTGAACCAATTCAGTGCTACACCCCATAATGAGAGATTTTGTTAGGCAAGATGTCATGATCAATGGTGTCGAAGGTTTTTGACAGGTCTAAAAAAACTCCAATAACAGATTTCTTATTTTCCAAATGATCAGATATTATATTAACCAGGAGATTGCTAGCATGACTAGTTGAATGATCTTTCCTGAATCTAAATTAGTTGTTGTGAAGAACATTATTGTGACTTAAGAAAGAGTGGGTTCTGTTGTACATTAATTTTTCTATTATTTTAGAAAATGAAGGCAGTAGACTAATCGGTCGGTAGTTATTTATCAGAGAGTGCTTGCCTTTTTTAAACACTCGGATAACTTTAGCGATTTTGAAGTCATTTATAAATTTGCCTGATTGTAGGGATAGATTAAATTTATGGGATAGTGCTTGTAATAAATATATTGACTGGTGTGGATTTTACATCCTTTGTCGGAATGTGATCTAAGCCACTGCTCGATTAAGATTTTAAGCCTAGTATTAATCTCTTGTGGGCTAGTGGGGAATATATACATGGTGGAAGATGATTTGGATTTTAGGTAATCTGTGAGGTGTAAGGTGAATGGTGGAATCCGGTTTACCAACTCAGTTGCAACATTTGAAAAACGATCATTTAAATGGTTAGCAATGCGTATTGGGTTGCTGGTAGATAATCCACTAACTTTAAATGACTTCGAAATTTGTGATTTAAATTTGACAAGTAGTTCATTTATAGTCCTCCATGTAGCCTTTATGTTATTTCTGTTAGTCTTAAAGATTTTTTTATACTGACATTTTTTACAGCTTGGATTTTGTGATGGTACAAGTTACGAGCTTTATTGCAATTTGTAAGGTACTATTCTTTTTAGTAAATATTTTTGTATAGTTTTTGTTTGGTTTTATTTAATTCCTTGACTTTTTCATTGAACCACTTAAAGTGGTATTTAGGTGCTTTGTTGGATATTAGTGGAAAGCTGTTTTCAAACTCTATATTGTATTGCTCAATTAGGTTGGAATATGCACAGTTGGGATCTGATTCACATAATATATTGTCCGTGTTAAGATGTTGTAGGTTGTTGTTAAATGAGACTATATTTGCATCACTGAAGGATCTTGAACTAGATTGAGATTTGCTATTGTTATCTGAATTGGCCTCAGTGCAAATATAACTGGTAAATGTTCAGATATTGTGTCTGTTAAAATGCAAGCTTTAACTAATGGAGATTCAATAGTGGTCCAAATATGATCAATTGCAGAGGTACCAGAGTCTGTAAACCAGGTTGGTTTGTTATTGATTGATTGATAGCAGAAGTCCTGCATGATATTAGTAAAATGACAGTGTTATTATTAATATTTAGGAGGTCATAATTAAAATCCCTAAGTATAATACAGGTACAGTTTTGGTTGTCAATTTTCTCAACTGATTCTGATAATTTGTGCATAAAGACTGAATTTGATTGTGTATCCAGTTTTGGAGACATATAGATAACACCGCAGATTAACGATGATTTAGGGTTGGGTTTCTTGAAAATATTTTCCTAACGACATGGAGAAGCACAATTGGATAAGAAATCCTTGTGTTGATAATGCAAATGCCCCTCAGGGTTCTCTGAAAGCTGAACAAATTATCGATCTTTATTCTGACCTTACTTTGAAAAGCATACACAACCTTAATTAAGGCTCGATCTGAATTTCCACCTGTCGGCTGCGAACGACTCCGTGTTGTTGTGCCGTTTGCAACGTTATATTTATGCGAAGCTGGTTTTCCTGCGGTAGCAGCAATCAAGACAAAGTATCGCAGTAAGATCGACACTAAGCGTGAGATGCGTTTTGCGATGTCAAACATTGATCCGCGGTTTGATTTCAACATGTTGAAAATAAATTCGTGCAAACTTGCAGTTTGGAAATTTTGTCTTCATAAAGGAGCCGCAAGGTTTATTGGGGTTTCAAAAGGCGCCGAACCGCTCATCTATTGTATTAAGTAACCTGGTTGTAACCATAACAGTTACACCCATTTTGGTGCTTTTTAATCGTCATAATTTATTTACAGGGAGTGAAATAAAAAAAAAGATTAGTTTATTTTGATGCCAAAGTTTTTTTCTAAAATATTAAAACACTTAATTTTGTGCGATTTTTTTGTTTATATAATTTTATTGTATTTGATATGCAAATAAGAAACAAATTTTAACATAAATATAAATCATTTAAACGTGATTCATTTAAAACACATGAAACTGAGGCTTACCTGGGGAGAAGGAAGTTGTTGTATTGCTTCTTGCAACATACGTTGACCTTCTGGTGAAAATTCGTTCCAGTCCAAATTCAGTTCCGATATTTTGCCAACACACCCAGCCAGACATTGTGCTGCGTGGTCATCCAACCTCCCATAGCTTCTCACTGTAAGTTTGATCTGTGTAGAACAGGAATGTTAAAACTCCATAATAAATATATCCTGTGGATTGAATTATATTTTTAATAATCAACTATGAGATAGAAACAAACTAATTTAAATATTCATTTGAAATATAACAAGTTATTTGGAATATTGGGAGCAAAACATGATTTAATATCTTTGTACATTTTATTAATATAGTAGCCCGTGTTGGAACTGTATGGTGATTCACTGGTGATAGTCGTTTCAGTTAAGTATCCTAGAACCAAATCAGGGAGTCACTGTAAACATAGGCAATTAACTTGCATGTTTATCTGTGGGGGCAACATGTTAAAATATTTCCATTCGTCGAAAATTATTTATTTACACAAAAAACTATACCTAATAAAAGGGTGAATATATTTATTAAGTTCTTGAAAACATCACCTAAAAACTGTCTTAAATAAACAAAAATTAAATCTTTAATAAAAGAAATCAAAAATAGTACTATGGCATTTATAAATGTCTTGGCAATAAGAAAATGGTAATTCGTAGGTTTATACTTGATTAAGGTTTTATTGAGCTGTCAATCAAAACACCGAGAAGCTAGGTTGCAAACCGCAAAATGCAGTGGTACCTTTGATATTGTGGTTTATAAGCGAGGACGGGTTAATATTGAAGTAATGAAATTCCCACACTTATTTATTATTATCTTCTTTATGGTATTAATTAGTAAATATCTTTTTTATTTTTTTGTATATTTTATAGAAATATCAACTTAATTTTATAAGCAGTAAATTTAATTTTATAACATTTGACCAATTTTAAAAATATACATTACGTATGGGTGGCCATGTCTGGCTATACCCACCCTAAATAATCAATTGGGTATAGAGGTGATTAACGACTGTCATTTTGCCGTCTTTTACAGTTTTGATTTATTTTACTTTAACCAAGTCGCCCACACGAGGTCAGACCGTCACCGATGCTCTACAACATGGCGGAAGAGGACGAGTTTGTGTCACCCCATGTGTACGAAGGGTATGGGGTCTTAGAGCCAAGCGAAATACTTTGAAGGTAATTTAACTAACAGTAAAGACATAATGTGGCAAAAGACACTTCACACATATTCAATCAATTGGTGATGGGGTTAAAAATATGAAAGAATTTAGGAATATTTGTTGAAACAAGTTTTAAGAGCATAACAGTTGGCGTGATGTATTTTAAAGTCAACCGCATCAAAATATCAAGCTTTGGAAGGGGGTGTGGGAATCTTGTAGTAGTGATGAGAACATCTAGTGATTGGGGCAGGGTAATATTGTGGTATGGACTTGTCGGTAATTGAAATAAGTGGGCAGGGAGTTATAATAAACACAATCGCACAGAAAGTGGTCAGGGTGAAAATCGAACCGAGAACCTGTCTGGTTATTACCTTTACTCTTCTTGTATATGAGCTTTTGCAGCAGTTCACAAACTGGACGTCGAGACTTTGCTAGGAGCGCCACGATAGCATGCGGAAGTTTAGTTTAGTTTTTAGTTTATTCATTTTTTTGCCGCTCGCGATCTTGTTGGCCGATGGTCCACCCTCGCGGCCGCCAAACCGGGGTGAATGGACAATATTAACATATTCAATCAAAATTTAATTTCAACCAAACGATTTAGAGCCCTGAAGAAGAGTGTGCGGTAAAGCGCGACCAGTACAGTGGGGGAGCCGGCTTTAGGAGAAGGTGTGGCCCGAAAGCGTGGACCAGAGTGGAAAAAGAAAAACCCCCTAAAATGAAATTCCACTAATGTCAGTTGACACTATTAGTTTTAAGCACACTTACCGGGGCATATTTACATTAAATATTCTCATTATACCACTCAAATGCATAAAAATAATGCATTTGATTTATTGCTTGTTTAGGAGTGTGAAAAGGAGCACTACAGTAGTGCACCATAAATAACAAAACAAAAGAACAAAACAAAACAAACAAAATGTTTAAGTAAATAAATTATAAATAAATAAATACCAAGCCAAAAAAGGGTTGCCAACAAATGAAAAATACTAATGGTTGCAGCAAGTATCCGATTATATTAAAGCAAATTGGTTGTGACATGTTAGATTAACATTGACTCCCATCTTCATCTAGAGATCACACCGCCAATTCTCGAACAGTAAATTGGGGAGAAAGACTCACGCAAGAAGAAACAGACGACCTTCTCCTCGTAGATAAAATTTCGGTGTCCGGATATCTGGAGCAATAATGTCTTGGCAGTATAGTTGTAAAAATGCTTCAAGACAGTGAAGAATGAAAAAGTATATAAATAAAAAGAGATCAGGAGACAGGGTGTGGTGTGCAGACAGATGGTGAAAGATATTTTATAAATCAAAAACAAGTAAAACTACTGAAGTGATAAGCTTTAAAATACAGAGCTCTGTTAGGGCCGGCAAAAACTATTTCACAGAAAAACAAAACCAAGTGTGCTAACGGTTTACCAAGTAACAGAGAATACTGTAACAAAACATCATCATAAATAAAACTTTTGTTTGTGTAGGCAAAACAATATTGTTAACATGCAAGGAAGTCAAGACTGTGATTTAATTTGGTCGTGAGTGGTATAATGTAAAAAGTGAGGGTTGGTCTACAAGGTATTTTATTTTACGTACCATCAGTAAATTAGTGTTAATTTTTTTATGGAGTATTTGCATGTGTAATTTCCAGGAAAGGTTGTCATTTAAAGTTAGACCAAGGATTTTAAAGCTGTTGACTTGTTCAATTTTTTTGGTAGAAAAGTAGATTTAGCGGAGTTAGAAAAGTACATGTTTTTTTGTATTATCAGTGTTAAGAAACAGTTTGTTGCTGAAAAGCCATGTGTATAATCTGTCTAGATCCGCATTGGCATTTAGACAGGTTATGGATTGGTTGCTGACAGGGGTAAAAGTGGTGGTGTTATCGGCGAACATAATGGCTTTACTATGGATTAGGCAATTTGGCAGGTCATTGATATATATAACGAATAGTAAAGGAACTAGAATGGATGCTTGAGAAACTCCCTAATTTAAAAGTTCCATTAAAATCAACAAATAGTTTTCGGTTATACTGGTGAACCAATTCAGTGCTACACACGATAATGAGACATTTTGTTAGGCAAGATGTCATGATCAATGGTGTCGAAGGCTTTTGACAGGTCTAAAAAAACTCCAATACCAGATTTCTTATTTTTCAAATGATCAGATATTATATTAACCAGGAGATTGCTAGCATGGCTAGTTGAATGATCTTTCCTGAATCCAAATTGGTTGTTGTGAAAGAACATTATTGTGACTTAAGAATCCGAGTGGGTTCTGTTGTACATTAATTTTTTTATTATTTTAGAAAATGAAGGCAGTAGACTAATCGGTCGGTAGTTATTTATCAGTGAGTGTTTGCCTTTTTTAAACACTCGGATAACTTTAGCGATTTTGAAATCATTTATAAATTTGCCTGATTGTAGGGATAGATTAAATATATAGGATAGTGCTTGATGTAATATATTGACTGGTGTGGATTTTACAACCTTTGTCGGAATGTGATCTAAGCCACTGCTCGATTTAGATTTTAAGCCCAGTATTATTGTTTTGATTTCCTGTGGACGAGTGGGGAATATATACATAGAGGAAGATGATTTGGTTTTTAGGTAATCTGTGTGGTGTGAGGTGGATGGTGGAATCCGGTTTACCAACTCAGTTGCAACATTTGAAAAATGATCATTAAAATGGTTAGCCATGTGTATTGGGTTGCTGGTAGATAGTCCATTAACTTCAAATGACTTCCACATTTGCCAAGTAGTTCCATGTAGCCTTTATGTTATTTCTGTTAGTCTTAAAGATTTTTCTATACTGACATTTTTTGCAGCTTGGATTTTGTGATGGTACAAGTTACGAGCTTTATTGCAATTTGGAATATACTGTTCTTTTTAGTAAATCTTTTTTGTATAGTTTTTGTTTAGTTTTATTTAATTCCTTGACTTCTTCATTGAACCACTTAAAGTGGTATTTAGGTGCTTTGTTGGATATTAGTGGAAAGCTGTTTTCAAGCTCCATATTGTATTGCTCAATTAGGTTGAAATATGCACAGTTGGGATCTGATACACATAATATATTGTCCGTGTTAAGTAAGATGTTGTAGGTTGTTGTTAAATGAGACTATATTTGCATCACTGAAGGATCTTGAACTAGATTGACATTTGCTAGATTTGCTATTGTTATCTGAATTGGCCTCAGTGCTAATATAACTGGTAAATGGCCAGATATTGTGTCTGTTAAAACGCAAGCTTTAACTAATGGAGATTCAATAGTGGTCCAAATATGATCAATTGCAGTTGTACCTGAGTCTGTAAACCAGGTTGGTTTGTTATTGATTGATTGATAGCAGAAGTCCTGCATGATATTAGTAAAATGACAGTGTTATTATTAACATTTAGGAGGTCATAATTAAAATCCCTAAGTATAATACAGGTACAGTTTCGGTTGACAATTTTCTCAACTGATTCTGATACTTTGTGCATAAAGACTGAATTTGATTGTGTATCCAGTTTTGGAGACCTATAGCTAACACCGCAGATTAACGATGATTTAGGGTTGGGTTTCGTGAAAATATTTTCCTTAAGACATGGAGAAGCACAATTGGATAAGAAATCCTCGTGTTGATAATGCAAATGGCCCTCAGGGTTCTCTGGAAGCTGAACAAATTATCGATCTTTATTCTGACCTCACACTTTAAAAAGTATACACAATTTTAATTCACTTATTTCATTCTGGATTAAGGCTTGTTCTGAATTTCCACTTGTAGGCTGCGAAGGACTCTTGTGTTTTTGTGCCGTTTACAAAGTCATATTTATGCGAAGCAGGTTTTCCTGCGTGTTGCGATGTCAAGCATTGAACCGCGGTTTGATAAATTGTGCGAAGAGTAGCAAGAGAGCTGCTCACATCGATTAAACGTTTTTTATTGTAAATAGACGCTGACATTTTTGTACATTTTAACAATATTTTGCATTTCAATGATTTCTACATGTTGAAAATAAATTCGTGTGACCTTGCAGATTGGAAATTTTGTCTTCATAAGGGAGCCGCAAGGTTTATTGAGGTTTCAAAAGGCGATAAACCGCTGATGTATTGTATAAAGTAACCTGGTTGTAACCATAACAGTTGCACACATTACTTTTTAATCGTCATAATTTTTTTTGTGTGCCGTGTGAGTTTTGTTCGAAATCTTAAAACACTTAATTTTGTGTGATTTTTTTGTTTATGTATATTTTATTGTATTTGATATGCAATTAAGAAATAAATTTTAACATAAATATTTAAACAGCCCAAATGAGCCTAAATCATTTAAAAAACATCAATCATACACAACATAACATGAAACTGAGGCTTACCTGGGGAGAAGGGAGTTGTTGTATTGCTTCTTGCAACAGATGTTGACCTTCTGGTGAAAGTTTGTCCCAGTACAAATCCAGTTCCGATATTTTGCCAACACACCCAGCCAGACATTGTGCTGCATGGTCATCCAACCTCTCATAGCTTCCCAATATAAGTTTGATCTGTGTAGAACGGGAATGTTAAAACTCCATAATAAATATATGCTGTGGATTGAATTATAGAAATAAACCAAAAATACCATGATTTGATATCTTTGTACATTTTATTAATAGAGTAGCCCGTGTTGGAACTGTATGGTGATTCGCTGGCTATATTCGTTACAGTTAAGTATTCTGGAACCAAATCAGGGAGTCACTGTGAACATAGGCAATTAACTTGCCTCGTTATCTGTGGGGGCAAAGTGTTAAAATACTTCCGTTGGTCGAAATTCATTCATTTCCACCAAAAACTATACTTTATAAAAGGGTGAATATATTTTGAAAACATCACCTAAAAACTGTCTTAAAATTAAAAATGGTACCACAGCATTTATAAATGTCTTAAGAAAAATGCAATAACAAAATGGTAATTCGTAGGGCCATACTTGATTAAGGTTTGGTTAAGTTTTCAATAAAATCACCGAGAAGCTACGTAGCAAACCACAGCGTGTAGCAGTATCTTTAAACTTGCGGTTTATAAGCGGGGACGGGTTAATGTTGAATTGTAATGAAATTCCCACATTTATTTATCATCATCTTCTTTATTGGATTAATTAGTAAAGATATTCTTAATCAACTTATAAGCAGTAAATTTTATTTTATAACATTTGACCAATTTTAAAAATATACATTACGTATGGGTGGCCATGTCTGGCTATACCCACCCTGAATAATCAATTGGGTATAGAGGTGTTTAACGACTGTCATTTTGCCGTCTTTTACAGTTTTTATTTTTTTACTTTAACCAAGCCGCTCACACGAGGTCAGACCGTCACCGATGCTCTACAACATGGCGGAAGAGGACGGATTTCAAGACTGTGATTTAATTTGGTGATCATAATTTAAAAAGAACGTACTTCATAAAAGGGTGAATATATTTATTAAGTTCTTGAAAGCATCACCTAAGAAATGTCTTAAATAAAAAAAATTGCCATCTAACACTACCAACTCGCCGCGTTAATCGCACCAATTTGTTTGCAGCAGCCGTTTTATTATGAAAGGTGTTGACTTGTGTTTAAGATTTATACTGGTGGTAATTATAACACGGTCAGAACTAGAATACCAGGGTGACCATGGTCAGATTACTGAAGCATGTTGTATACAATGCAAATGCTGTGCAACAACATTGTAATAGCTGTGGTACACTTGTTTGAATATGCACATATATAATAAATCAGTGATTGATGTGGAGCTACTTGAAGTATGGTTCCCAATATTTACCTTGTTCGGTCGATCATTGATAGCTGTGCACAAATCCCGCATACAATCGTTCAGTTGTTTACAATCCACTAATGTAAGTTCATCAATATGTTGCATATGAGGAACCAGGTATTTTGCTACATTTCCCAGCTTTGTTCCAATCAACTTTAACTCCATGATCTACAATGCAAGGTTGTTAGTCAGCAATTTCTAATAATTCGACACTTTGAAACGAAACTTGCCTCAGATTATCTGGAAAATATAAACAATGATTATCTGATAACATCATCAAACAGACGTGAAACTGATGCGAGATAATTATAAAATGTAAATAAAGTGGAAGTGGGTAGTTTGAGCACTAGGTGTCAGTAGTTCAAGGACTTAGTTCTGTATCTAAATTTGCATTGTTATTATGGGTTCCCTATGCAAACTCTTAATCAACAGTAGTTTACTATTCATTCTTACAAAATGTAGCTTTTAGGAAATGTTTCTTGCTTCAAGAGAACATTACACCACGCAGCATTTAAGACTCATTTTTCGAAATATTGTGTCCTTAATTAGACCTTAATAGTCTGTCTATAGTGCTACCATACTATTATTGTTACCTACACTGCTTTATGCTACATATCATATTTAGTTTAGTTTTTACTTTTTAACCATAGATACTTTAAACTGAGGAGGTATATTTCGAGCATCCAACCTGCTTGCTTGTGAGTGTATGTTACGAATCTCACTAAATACCACCCACAATTAACAGTGAAACATTCCATTACAAACCAAAATATTTAAAGACATTATCCCATCCCATCACAATACACCACTTGTTGAACACAATAGAAATCAATATAAAATTCATTACTAAACCACTTTTTATTCGAACCTTCCCGGGTTGCAGTTGTAGAATTCGCTTCACATCTTCAGGACGATCACGAGAATCCACTATCCATGACGTTTGAAATACTGAACGATCCTGTCTTTCCCGTCCATCAGATTCAACCAACCCCTATGGATACGCAATATTCAAGTTATGAACCTGGTCGTAGATTGGTTATTTTATTGTAATGCATTTTAAACCAGAAGGTATAAAACATAGATAAGACACTTTCGTCAATCCGGAACTAGGTCAGATCAAGCAATGTGTTACTTTTAATATTTTGTTATGTTTATTCTTGATTGAAGGATATTTACTGTGTTGTTTACCTTGGTAGCATTGGGTCCAGATTTCTGGTCAAAAACTGGTCATACCCGCACGGATTGTAGATATTTATAGTACTGGTAGGCAGGCGCGCCGAGAACAAAAAGCAAGGGAATGCGAGGGTTGGGAGAAAATAAATTTCGCGCCAAAAAAATTACAGATTTGGCATGATTAGTAAAAAGTGTTATTAAATAATTTGGGATCCCTCGCGCTTGTCACACTGATTGCGATAAAGCAAGTTGTTTTCCGAACTCTCACTTTAAAAAATGTTCAGACGTCTTCGCACGATAGATGCGCTTTCGTTAAGAAGAAACTACACGTATTAGGTGCTCGAGTGTTATGAGTTCCTTTAGATAGCTATATACAACAATATAAGATATTATAGTCGCCATTGGTTGGTGTATATTAAGCTGTTTAAAAAACATGTCTACTCATTTCGGCCAGGTGCAAGTTGGACCAAAGCCAAGCAATCCTCCTACATACATGCTACGCCAAAAATAGCAGCGACCTCATATGTTTACATAAGATTTATAGTCGAGGCAGCCGGCATTTGCGCTGACAATGCGTCACCACTAAAATATTATTATTATGGGTCCCGTTTGAAAAATTGGGACACATACTGTTTTTGTCCGTTTTTTTTTCTTCTTTTTTTTCGTCAAACGCTTGACAGGCATGGCATGTCGCCCCGACATCTACCAGAAGGAAAAATGGAATCGCAATGAGACTTTGCCATTTGTTAGACAACATGTTCTAGATGAGCAGAGACCAAAATTTTGGTAGATAAAACCAGGGGAATTCTCCTGGGACGCTAAAATCCAAAACGGTATTTTTTTCTAAATAATTAGCTTTTTTGGGCATAGCGCTTGAACGGCAGCTCCAATTTGAATCAGATTTGGTGAAATGTAAGTGAATTAGTAACTGATTTAATACTTGAAAGAAATAAAAAACTTACCAAGGGAAATAAATACCTGTCGCATATTCGACTACCTTGTATATTTTATCGTTTATTTAATCGACGTATACGTTTGCCAGCTGCAATCTGTTACGTGTATAATTATTTTAGAAAGCTGTCGTGCCTCTGTTTTTACCGCCGTGAGTAATTATCTATGTACTAAACAGTAATTAACTGACGCCAGTACGAATCTATTGTGTACTGTTATCGCAACGTTGCAGTTTGCCCTTTTTCGTGCATTTATTTGGAACGCTATATATATCCCTACATTTTCACTCCCAAGATATAACTTACAATAACCAACCAAAATATCGAATCGCTGCTCGTCAGATTAACTAAAATAACAAACTTAACCAAATACTGAATTGCTGTTCGTTTTACTACTGGAGAATAAATCTATCTTTAGAAGTCTAAACTGTATATTCTGTACCCTGTATATTCTGTACCAAGTCAAAGAGGACAGCTTTGTTATACAGTTGAGTGGCTGCCTTGTATTGGCAGACGAACTCTAGACAGCAAAGGATAAGTCTGTCTATTGCGCTGGTTCGGCTCAAACCCAAGGAAGGTTAAGGCGAGATATAACTCCTAACCCAACCCCCTAACTAAAAAATAAGCTTTTGTTTTCAAATCATGATTGTGACAAGCACGCCATGTCGCCCCGACATCTACCAGAAGGAAAATAGAAGCGCAATCAAACTTTGTTATTTGTTTAGACAACATGGTCTAAATGAGCAGAAACCAACATTTTGGGAGATAAAACTAGGGGAATTCTCCTGGGACGCTAAATTCCAAAACTGTGCATAGCGCTAAAAGGGCAGCTCAATTTAAATCAGATTTGGTGAAATGTAAGTGAATTAGTAACTGATATAACACCTAAAAGAAATAAAAAAATTACCTGGGGAAATACCCTAAAAAATAAGCTTTTATTCTCAAATCATGATTGTGACAAGCACGCCATGTCGCCCCGACATCTACCAGAAGGAAAAATAGAATCGCAATCAAACTTTGTTATTTGTTAGACAACATGGTTTCAGATATACATAAATCAACAATTTAGGTAATAAAAATAGGGGAATTCCCCTGGGTCGTTAAAAACCAAAACGCTAAAAAAATTATCTAGGAAAATGCCCTAAAAATGGGATTTTGTTCTGAAATCATGATTGTGACAAGCATGCCAAAAAGTGTAATAAAATCGCAATGAAAATTTGACATTTGTAAGAAAACATGGCCTAGATATGCAGAAACCAAAAGTTTGGGTGATGAATTTAGGGGAATTCCCCTTAGACGTTAAAAACCATAACGTTTTTTTCTAATAAATTAGCTTTTGGAGGCATGGCGCTTAAACGGCTGATCTAATTTTGGTCAGATTCGGTGAAATGTTAGACCATTAGACACTCTGTGCCAATTAAAAAAAGAAAACATTTACTTATAGGGTAATTCCCTTAAAAACGAAGATATGTTTCTGAATTATGATTGTGACAGGCATGCCATATCGCACTGACATCTCCAACAAGGAGTCGACAAATTAGATTAAAACTTTAAGAATTGTTACATAACATGACCCACACATGTAAAAACAGAAACTTATCTACTAAACCCAGAGGGGAATTAATTCCCTGAAACCATGAAAAACTAAATCAGGCTGTTTTGGGAATTTGTGGTGATTGTTCGTATATTTAAAACGTTTATTTTTTATTTAACTACACATGAAAAAGAAGTTTGGTTGAATAACTATGGGACCTATGCGTTTATGCTTGCAGAAACAAACTACATAGCCTACTCGAAGTATTAAATACAAATT
>CH002037.1:156267-172321 GCA_000149265.1 Ciona savignyi | reverse complement strand
CTCGCAACTCGGTGTTGTACTGCTCCACTATAAGATTGTATATATGTAAATAGTCCGACCCAATCATAAAAGAAGTCTTATGTTCCGGTTAGGTTCTAACCACATGGATTGAAGACAAAATACCAAGTAATACAAAAATCAAGTCATCAAGACGTAAACCATTCGGATTACCTTACTCCCGTGAAATAATTCGTGAAACAAATGGTATATTCCAACGGTTGTACGTGCGCATCTAGGATATTCCACTTCGTAATTTTATGGGTCCCATTTGAAAAAATGGGACACATATTGTTTTTGTCCGTTTTTTTTCGTTTTTTTTTCGTCAAACGCTTGACAGGCATGGCATGTCGCCCCGACATCTACCACAAGGGTTAATGGAATCGCAATAAAAATTGGTGATTTGTTGGACAACATGGTCTAGATATGCAGAAACCAAAATTTTAGGTGATAAATTCAGGGGAATTCCCCTGAGATGTTAAAAACCAAAACGGTATTTTTTCTAAAAAAATTAGCTTATTTGGGCATACATAGCGTTTAAACGACGCTTCCAATTTGAATCAGATTAGCTGAAATGTAAGTGCATTTGTCATTGATTTAACAGTTAAAAAAAGTATAAAAATACCTAGGGAAATACCCTAAAAAAATAAGATTTTGTTCTCAAATCATGATTGTGACAGGCATGGCATGTCGCCCCGACATCTATCAGAAGTGTTAATGGAATCGCAATGAAACTCGGTGACTTGTTGGACAACATGGTCTAGATATGCACATATCAAATTTTGGGTGATAAATCGAGGGGAATTTCCCTGGGACGTTAAAATCCAAAACGGCATTTTTTTCTAAAAAATAGCTTTTTTTTGGGGCATAGCGCTTGAACGACTGATACAATTTGAATCAGACTTGGTGGAATGTAAGTGCATTAGACACTTTGTGCCAATTAAAAGAAAAAAAACATTTGCTTAGGATAATTCCCCTAAAAACGAAGATATGTTCCTGAATTATAATTGTGACAGGCATGCCATATCGCACTGACATCTTCAACAAGGAGTCGACAAATCACATTAAAACTTTAAGAATTGTTACACAACATGGCCAACATATGTTAAAACTGAAACTCATCTACTAAACCTAGGGGAATTTTCTGAAACCATGAAAAACTATATTGGACTGTTTTGGCAATTTAGCTTTATTTCATTACAGCGCTTATAAAGATTTAATTTAAAACATTTAAAGTAAAATGTTCGTAAATTAAGATGTTTTTTTCTTTTTTTAACTACACATTGAAAGGAAGTTTGGTTGGGCAACTATGGGACCCAAGCGTTTATGCTTGTACACTGAGTATATGTAGTTTGCAGAAACAAACTACATACTCAGTGTATAAAATACAAATTGTGGTTAGGGACTTTACAAATAGTGGTGGTTAAACACGTGGTTGACACTCTCTAGTTGTGCTTTGATCTTTGCAGTTATAGGCCTTACTAAAAAGCAGTGGCGTTTTTACATATACGCAAACGTGTAAGACATATACATAGAACGCGTACGTACTGTATTAAATCCCCAATCTGGGTGCTTAGTGAAAGAAATCTAATATTTGGTCTTGTTATTATACTTGTGAGAGTTGGAAAAGCTTACCCGTTTTCTTATCTATCAAAAAAGCCAAATAATTTACTGTTGTTTACCACATTAACTTTCACAAAACGATTAATCAGATCATCGCTATGTAATGTCTGATTGATTCTATTTCGGTTCGATTCTTTAATAATGCGCTCTAACACAATAACTTAAAGAGGTTTTGGCTCTCTCTCTCTATAATATACATATAGATCTTGTGAGTTCTTGACAGATCTAAGTACTTGTCATATTGGAACACTCATTATGGCGGTGTTGCTTGTATTGTATCCTGTACTGAATGTGTCCTTCCATTAACACAAAGGCATTAGGAATATTATATATCGTTGTACAAATTCAGAATAGCACCCTGACAGTTATATTTACAACTTGTACAGAGGTAGGTATACAAAAATGGCAAGTAACGTAAAAACAATTGACAACCAATTATCATTGTGTAATCAAGCGGTGTTGAAAACCGCTTGATTTAACTACTTGTAAAACACGTGATGTCGTGTTCGGTCATTCTCTTTATTATCACGAGTAGTGTTGACGCGCGTGTGTCGCCTGTTAGATGTAATACACTGAGTCAATATCTGAATCAATCGTGTCGTGTGATCTATTCGATAAAGGTACCGCAAGGTTATAATAAGGAACGGAAATTATTAACAAATGAACTGTGAAAAAAGAACACTGGTATATACAATATGAACATTAGGACGTAAGTTAAACATATTTATCAAATCTAGTTGGTCTAATTGGTTGTCCATATTTTGAAATGGATATATTGCGTAAAACAGCAGTCTAATATTTGCAGCTTTGTTATTGCAAGGCATTGAAACAGTATTATCGTTAGGAGGACTACTCAATGGCACATAGTAATCATGGATTGCATTATCAAATACAGGTTAGGAGTCTTGTGTTTTGTGTGGATGTAAGCGATTGCGTCATAACTGACCATGTCTGTTTCGAATAGTATATGAACGAGGTTCATATTGTCAACTAGTAACAATTGCTTTTTTTCCAATGTTTATCATTTCTATGTCTTACTACATCTCCCTCTTGTAGTTAAGTGAGAGGCCCTGTCATGGTATTTCTTTTGTGTATCATGGAGTAACAGTGTTTCTCTTGAACGAGTACGTTGAAATTTACAACAAATTTCACATTTTGAAATAAATTGTTTCACATCACTTGACATTCGTGGTCAATACAGGGTTTGCCGTGCACGTGATTTGCATTAGTCTAATCCAAAAGACTTTGATGGATGTGCTGCAGCATATATGGTTTTAGAACAGCTGGGACCACAATTCTTTCACTTGTGAATATTATACCACCATAAGAATAATGAGAGTCTCTCTTATTCCAATATTGGCGTACATTAACTGATGCATTTCTTTTAGAACGTGCCCATCCATTCTGACAATAGTATTTTACCTTTTGCAATATAGGGTCGTCTTTCGTTGATGATGCCTTTTAATTCTTTGTATTTGGATGTGGTTACAAGTAAGTTTGTGATCAGAAAATGAAATACTCACACAATGTCATCTTCAGTTTGCGGTTGTCCTTCAACAAAAGCTCTTAATAGTTTGTCTGATAAATACATGTATTTACCCGGTACATATTTAACTTTAAGTGTATATGGTTGAAGACACAGCATTAGACGTTGGAGCCTCGGTGAAGCTTTACACAGAGCTTCTTTAAAATAGTTTCTAGTGTTTATGGTATGTTTCAACCATTATGGGTTCCTTTCCATAAATGTACTGATGGAATTTCATCGTTGCAAATACAATAGAGAGCATTTCTTTTTCTATTTGAGCATAATTAAGTCTGCCGAAGTCATGGATCGAGATGGATATGCAATTGGTTTACCTTCTTGGAGTAAACTGTAGCGAAGTGAAGTAGTGAAGCGAAGTGGTTGCAACTATGTTTGACCCAGTCAGATTTGACAACTAATTTGTTAGGCCGTAGCCACAGAAGCAGACTTGCACAAAAAGAACTACTAACTAAAATACCTAATTTTGCTACACGTGAAGGTTATTCCCTCCAAAAAACATAGAAATATTAAATGAAATTTCGACAGGGGACAATTTTAAAACACAACGATAAACCCAAAATAAATAATAACGGAAACATGTGGTGAAGTAACAGGCTTCTAATCCGCATTGGGATGCATCACTTTGTATAGTTACAGGTTTGTTTCCATCATAAAATGACAACACAAGTTAACTTGTAAGCAGTTCCTTCAGTTTGTCTATTGCTTCATTTTGTACTTTCTGCCACCGTCATTCCAGATAGTTCTTCAATAGTTGTCTTAGTAGTGAGTGCAGTTATCGTAGACTTATTTAAGATGTATTGAAAAAGCTTAGTCATGCCTTACAAACGCTGTAGGCTTGCAATATCAGTAGGTTATTGCTTATTCACTATGACATCAACTTTAGTGTCATCAGGTTTTTCGCTGCTAGAAGATATTCCAAATGGCATTCTTAAGAAAACGTTTCTTTATCGTTTGCTCACCGTGTTCGCATGTGTCTACTCTTTTCGAAAAGGTGCAAGTTATAACAAGGCCAAACAACCCTTAAATACATGCTTTGCCCAGAATTGCTTATTATAGTTATAGGATACGGGCTAGATTTTCCAACTCTCGCATAACCACTATACCAAATATTATAATACCGTGTTATTTCGTTTGGTAGAATTCAGATTTCTAGATACGGCGTGAATAACACAAACTTGCTCAAATAGTCCCTTCAACCCTATCTTACGCGAGGCAGATATCGCTGAACTCGATGTAAGGATGGTAGCATTATACCAAAGAGGGGAGTTTATATAACAGTATATATCCTATACAATCCACCCAGCTGATCGGAGATTGATATAGATGGGAATAAGAACATAATTCTTTTGTTCATTGCAAATACGTTTTTCTATATTTGTAAAAGGGGGAAGTTTATTACGTCCACATAAGCCGGTTCTGTGGAAACTCAAAGCAATATTAACTCAATTAAGTCAAAACGGGTATAGATTGAACAACAATAAATCATTGGAATTTTAAACTTGGAAATTTTTATGAAACGCGTAAACTCTGAAGTTCAGAAACAAAATTCACTTTCGGTTTTTAATTGATAGCATATTTGTAATAAATGTAATAAAAAACGTTAGTTTACTCTCTTGTATTATCATCGTGAGCTGAGCACCACTAAATTTAGATGTTCTAGTAGTCTTAGTGTTGGTTTCTTTCATAGATACTTTAAACTAAGGAGGTTTATTTCGAGCATCCAAGCTGCTTGTGAGTGTATGTTATAAACCTCACTAAATACCACAATTAACAATGAAACATTGAATTACAAACACAAATATTTAAAGACCTCATTCCATTACAATACACCACTTGTTGAAAACAATAAAAATCAACATAAAATTCATTCCAAAACCACATTTTATCCGAACCTTCCCAGGTTGCAGTTGTAGAATTCGCTCCACATCTTCAGAAAGATCCGTTCTCGATGACGATGCAGATGACGATAGATCCTGTCTTTCCCGTTCAACATCTTTAACCGACTATGGATAGGCGATATTCAAGTTATAAACCTGGTCGTATATTGATTATTTAATTATAATTTGTTTTAAACCAGGAAGTATTAATACTTAGATAAGCCGACGAGGTATGTGTGATATCGCTTTTGTGAATGCGTTATTAAGTCAGATAAAGCAATGTGCTTCTTTTTAATATTTCGTTATGATTATTCTTGATTAAATACTTGACTAGGTGTTATTTAACTTGGTGGCATTGGGTCCAGATTTCCACCTGAAAACTGGTCCGAACCGTACGGATTGTACTACTGGTTGGTTATTTATTACATCAGATCACTTCCATATTGCACATGTTGGGTTTAGGAGACCTACAATCATTGGCGCCAATGGCGCCAAGTATGGGGGTGCGGGGAGTGCCAGGCACTCCCTATGTTAACCACTGGGAGTGCCACACTTCCTGCGCAAATGGCGTTTTTATTTAAAAAATAATAATTGTGGATTTCGGAATGTTTCGCACGGATAGTGATAGGACGGACCGGAGCGGGATAGCGACCCTATTTTACTATTCGTTTCCGTCCGAATATTGCATTATTCTCCGGCCAAATATTGGTTATTTTTCGCTACTGTGAATCAAACTAGCAAGCCCAAATGCGAGAAGATAAACGACGCGGTATGGATGATACGCGTTATTTTTGTGAATGCGTAATTAGGTTGAACAGCAATAATTTATCGTAATTTTAAACCTGGAAATTTTAATTGTGTGAAACAAATTTCACTTTCGGTTTTTAATTGATAGCATACTTTAAATGTAATAAAAAAAACATTAGTTTACTCTCTTGTATTATCATCGTAATCTGAGCACCACTATTATGACGCCCATGGATAAAACTAAATTCAGATGTTCTAGTAGTCTTAGTGTTTGTTTCTTTCATAGATACTTTAAACTAAGGAGGTTTATTTCGAGCATCCAAGCTGCTTGTGATTGTATGGTATATACCTCACTAAATACCACAATTAACAATGAAACCTTTCATTACAAACCCAAATATTTAATGACATCATCCCATCACAATACACCACTTGTTGAACACAATAGAAATCGACATAAAATTTACTCCAAAACGACATTTTATCCGAACCTGCCCGACTCGCGTTTGTAGGAATCGCTGCACATCTTCAGAAATATACTCATCAATCATTGACCATGACGATACAGAACGATCCTGTTCGCCCCGTTCAACAACTTCAACCAACCCCTATGAAATGCAATATTCAAGTTATAAACCTGGTCGTATATTGATTATTTTATTCTACTATGTTACAAACCAGGAAGTAAAAATACATAGATAAGCCAACGAGGTATTTCTGATATCGCTTTTGTGACTGCGTTATTAGGTCAGATAAAGCAATGTGCTACTTTTTAATATCTTGTTATGATTATTCTTGTTTAAATAGATACTTGACTATGTGTTATTTAACTCGGTAGCATTGGGTCCAGATTTCCACCTGAAAACTGGTCCGAACCGTACGGATTGTACATTTGTATAGTACTGGTTGGTTATTACATTGAATCACTTCCATATTGCACATGTTGGCTTTAGGAATTTGACCTACAGCTACACTTATATGGTTTTTAGAAAATTCACTCAAGACAGCCATGATTAGGATATAGAAGATATACGTTGTTCTGTTTATTAAGGAGTGCTAATATGTAATTGATAAATGACACTAATAATAAATATATTAGTTGACATATCCACGAAAACCCACAATAATATAAAAAGACTAAAAATTTTATAGTGAAAAAATGAAACCCATATATAACATACATATTGAATATAAAATTAAAGTGAAAATGATCAAGGTTAATAACACCATAATACAATGGAATACAAAAAATATTACGGCGGCACGCAGTAGACAAATGACGAAATTCTGACAATTCTTCTATAAGTGGTTTGTGGTAAATATTAAAACATAACTATATGTCAGACACTATAAACATAAAACAAAATATTACTTTAACAATTGCGCGTCCAGTAATTCCTTGAAATATCACTCCTTTATTATATTATTAAAAACTGATTTCTTTCTTTGTCGAAGCCGAACTCAAAAGTGACAAATTAAAACTTACAAACCATGGCCAAGGATCAAAATCAATGAACCATGACACATCAGTGAATCATACCAAAGTACTGCAGCTGTGCAGTAACATAAAGCTTATCTTTGTAAAATGAAATTCTGTTTTAACAATCGGTAACTTGACTTTAGGTATAAAATAGCCAATTATGTAACGCCAATGTAAATTTTGTCAAGGGCTAAATTACATTATAACACATTTACTAACTGGTTGCCTAAGCTAATATATAACTATTCTAATAAAATATTTTATTATAAAACTATGGAATGGTGCCAGGGGCATGTGACGGTCCGGCCTTTTTTTATATTAAGAACTCGACAAAATACAGGGGCACAAATTACATAATAAGTTGGCGTATTCATTTCAGCTTACACAATTACATATTAACATTATTTATAACCGGTTAGGCTACCTAGAGTATTGCCATGTGTGTTGTTGTAAAAAGAAATCAAAAGGAAAGGAGTTGAGGGGTTTCGAAACGTGATATATCTCGTAGATTGAATCGTTGTCGAAATAATTCTTCTCCCATTTTATTACGTTGTCTTTTCACGAATTTTTGGGTTTTGGTATTGATGACCCAGATTACTTTTCGTATGAATAGATTATTATTCCAGATGTATTCATTTTTAATATTTCGTTTTTTTAAATAGTGGCGAGTTTGAGTGCAATGATATTAGTCGTGTTATTGTATAACATTATTCCGTCGTTCAGAGATATTTTATCTTTACACATTTGGTTATAAATTCATTTTTAATTTTATTAATGATTCCGCATTCTACTAAGATATGATTGATACTTTCCGTCGGGAGTTTACAAAATTTACAGTTGGTAATTGCTATTTTGCCGTTTTGATGGATTATATTGGTATGCGTTTTAATCCAGTTGCCTACAAAGAACGCTTTATGTGCGATTTTATAACTGACATCTCTATCTATGTTATCGAAGAAGGGTTTGATTCCTTTAGTTTTTAGCGTGATTTGTTGCCATGATATTATTATATTTTAATTTTTGTTTTCTTTGTAGTCATTTTTTCTTTTATTAGTATATCGTAGATTGGTCTTAGTTTTGATGTTGACGAATCATAATTTTGTTGGCTAATTATTCTTGCGATTCGTTTAATTTGAAGATATATGGTTTCGGGTTCACTGGCGTTTGGGCGCATAATCGTATAAAGGCGCATATTCGTATATATAAGGTTTGGGCGCATATTCGTATATATAGGGTTTATTAATTTAATTGTTTTTTTTTTGTTGTTTTTTTATTTTATTGTTGAGCCAAGGTTGTAGCGTAGCCATTCATGCCATGGTGACGTTACCGATGTTAGTGTTTTTATCGTAAAAAGTCGAGTTGCGCGTGCTGCTTCGATTTTAATGTTGATGTCTGGAACATTTAATCCACCGCCGCACGTTGGCGCTATTAATGTTTTTCTCGCTATTTTTTCTATATTACTCGGATGCCAAATAAATTTAAAAATATATGTATTAATTTGTTTAATTACGGATTTTGGAATTATTATATACTTTGCTATATTTAAAATTCGCGGAATAAAGAGTGCGTTTATAATCATTACTCTCCCTTTTAATGTTAGGTTCCTTTCTCTATGTTTATAAAATAACGTTCTAATTACCCGAGTTATTTTGTTTAGGTTTTCGTTTGTGCACGTGGCTGTGAGGCTCACGTGAAGGCCAAGTATTTTTATCTTTTCTTTTAAAAAACTTTTTAATTTTAAAAAACGACAAAAAGAGGAAAAAAGTGGGGACTAGCGAAAAAAGGTTGGAAAAAAAAGTGGCAACACTGGGACGATAAAAATTAACACCAAATAGTGTTTGTTAACCACTAGATTATTTTATTTTATTTTATTTTTTTTGGGTGGTTAGCCAAAAAAAAAGCAAAATTGTGCACTTAGTGCGAGTTGATGGCCTTAGGCCGATCCCCTCGTGCAATGTGGAAATTAATCCACTGGGGGAGGTTTCCCTAGTATGTGGTTGCTGTAAGAGACACCTTTCGCAGGCATCTCTCCACAGCGTGCAAGCCACGTAGGGAGGGGTCTATAGGTATTTGGGAGAAGTTCTTGCCTTAAGCAAATGGTAAATGGGTTCTGAACTCAACTCAGAAGAGCCGAGAAGCAGTAAATTTTATTTTATAACATTTGACCAATTTTAAAAATATATATTACGTATGGGTGGCCATGTCTGGCTAAACCCACCCTAAACAATCAATTGGGGGTATTTAACGACTGACGTTTTGCCTTCTTTTTCAGTTTTGAATTTTTATAGAAGTGTCTGTTTTATGTTTTCATTGTGGAAATCAGCAATAAACTAAATTTGATTAGTTGCACATTAATTTGGTGTTCTTTCTTCTGCAGGATGGAATGGTGCCACGGGCATGTGACAGTCTTTTTTTTGGGGGGGAGGGCGACTAAACGACGCATTTCACCGAAAAATCGGCCGATACAATAATTCACAACAATATTACACTTGAAATATGACATACACAACACCAAAAAATTATCGATATTTCATATTTTGCAGATCACTGTAGAAGGGTACTGGAAGAGGCGATCTTCATTGACAAGAACGACCTGCAACACTTGTTTTGGAGGTTAGTAAAATTGAAATTTTCCAAATATTACTCTAAGTATGTACAGGTAAAATATCTAATTGCCTTGCTTTTTCTTCAATATTATATATATATTTATATAAAATAAAAGTGACCATTGTAATTTTCCGAGTAATATTTTTCATTGATTTTCCAAGTTTTTATTCAGGGGAAAAAAGACAAAAAGGTCAACCTAAATTAGATTACGTACGTATGTTTTAAGCCGAATATTTTGTACGTATCTTCTTTTCCTCTCAATATTAATTCTTGCTGTATGATTTGTTTGATTTTTGTGTTTATCACCTATAGATTATGTTGTTTGAATTGGTATGTATTGTGTATGTATTGGTTAGCTATATCTAGTTTCAATTTTTTCCTAATTATTTCAGTTTTAAATATATTTATTACTTTTGTAACAAATATATTGGGGTGCGCATTCTCCGTGGTATGATTATACAATATTACTAATTTGGTTAATTTAGTCGGTTTTTCGCAGCAGTCGGTTGTTAATTTTTCGATATCGTTCATGATAAGCTTCGTAATTTGACATTCCGTCAAAATATGTTTAATTTTGTCTGTTTGTTCCCAAAATTTAGTTTATCGTTTAGCGTAATTTGTGACCATTTTATTATCTCATTATTTTCACATATTATAGTTGGTTGCGCCTTATCTTTTAATAGTTCTAGGTAAATGGGTTTTAATTTATTCGATTCCCATTGAAAATCTTTCGGACGTAATTTATAAATCGTTTGTCGAATTTCCTTATAAAAATCGTTTGGTTCGGTTGCATTTAAGGCCGAGTTAGTATATAACTTTTCGTTTATTAATTTCATAGTTGACGCTAAATTGAAACGTGTCCATTCTTGTGAGATCGTTTCAACTTTTTTTAGTATACTAATTTCATATAATCGAGTAGCTCTTACAGCTTTTAATTTTAGTGTTATATCTGGGGCACACAATCCTCCATCATTAGGCTGGGCTATTAGTTTTTTCCGTGCTATTCTGTCAATTTTTTGTGGGAACCATATAAATTTATATATATAGTTATTAATTTCATTAATGAATTGTTTAGGCAGTATGATATTTCTTCCGATCGTTAACATTTGTGGCATAAAGAGCGAGTTTATTATAATAATTCTGCCTTTTAATGTTAGTTTTCTCTTAAGATTTTTCCAATATATAGCATTTATTACGCGTCGAGCTTTTGCGGTGTTTTCTGTCATGCAATCTCCGTTAAGACTAAAATAAACGCCTAGTATTTTTAGTTTTTCCTTTATGCATTCACGTGGGAAATGTTCGTATATTACGTTATTTATTAAGGTATCATTAGTTATTAATTGGGTTTTACTTGTATTCATTTTTTGGCCTGATGCTTTTTCAAATATTTTTATTTCATTAATGGTTTCCTTCAGTGACATGTTGTCTGATATTAGTATAGAATAGATAAATCGTCTGCGTACTGTTCTGTCTTTAATTCTATATGATTTAGTTTAAATCCGTTTATATTTTTATTGTTAATAATTTTTCGAGAAAAAGAATCATGCTACAAGGGCAACCTTGTCGTATTCCCCTTGTTATATTTATGTTATCCGTGAAGGCTCCGTTTATTTCAACTTTACTTTGTATTTTAATATATATTATCTTTATCCATTTGATTACATAAATAGGTATGTTTAATTTCGTAAGTACTTTAAATAAGTAGGTGTAATTTACGCGGTCAAATGCTTTTTCGAAGTCAATTGCCAGAATTGTTAAAGTTTTGTTAAAATATTTAGCCGCCTCTATGCATGCGTTTATATTTTCTAAACTATTATTATTTGATCTTCTAGGTATGGAGCATTTTTGATTTGGACTAATTATTTTATCGATTATTATATTTAACCGTTTTGCTATAATCTTGCTAAGAATTTTATAGTCTGTGTTTAGCAGTGAAATGGGTCTCCAATTTTTAATGTCCTTTTTATCACCTTTCTTATATATTAATTTAACTACCGCGGTGCGCATGGTTTCTGGCATTATTCCATTTATATATATATTATTGTACAATTCTTCAATGTCATATTTTATAAATTCCCATAGTTGTTTATATATTTTTTCTGTTAGACCGTCACATCCTGGCGTGCTGTTATCATTCATTTCTAATATGCAGTCGTAAATTTCAGTATGGTTGATTGGTTGCGTCATTTTTTTAGTTCCAACTGGTCATATTCTGTGGGTTCTAAGAAAAGCAGGTAATTATCAATATATTCTGTATTTATTTCAGCATTTGTCCACAGATCTTGGTAAAAGCTATGCGTCGCGTTAAGAGTTTGGTTTTGGTTTTCCGTTATTTTTCCACTTTGATTATATATGGTGTAAATAGTATCTCCATTAGCTTTTGTTTCTTCGTATTTGAAAAATTCTTTTGTTGGTTTTTCTTCATCTTCTATTACATTTATTTTTGATCTAATTATCGCACCTTCATTAATTTTGCGTTCGTACTTATTTACATTTTCTTTCAATCGTGTTATTTTTGTTACTATATTTTCGAACTGGTATTTCTTTTCTAGTTCTTTAATTTCCAGCACTCTGGTTAAATATCGCCTTCGTTCCGCATAATTTATGTTTTGGGAAAAATACTGTACTTCGTTTGCAATTAGTTTTTTTCCGTTTTCCCACCATGTAGCAGAGTTCATGTAGTTTGTTTTTTGTCTTTGCCATTTAATCCACATTGTATTCAAGTTTTCTATTATGTCGTTGTGTTGTAATATAGAGCTATTTATTTTGTAAAACGATAGACCCCATTTACGATTACTATTTATATTTAGCGTTATTACCGGGCAATTGTTATGGTCCGAAAAGTAATTACGTATATGATTTAGCGCACATGTTTTATTTTTCGCTAGTCTATTAACATATATTCTGTCTATTCTTGTAGCACTCGTTTTTGTTATCCTAGTAAATTCAATATTTTGTTTATGTAATAATCGGAATGCGTCCTGAAAGGTATTTCCATTTTGTAACCGCTGTAAGGCGATTCTATCTCGTTTTTTTCTTTTATCATAGTTTGCTTTCACGTCTATTTCATTAGAAACCATATTAAAATCGCCGATCAGCAAGTCGATTGTTTCATTTACGTCCCCTAATTTATCTTTAAGGTCATATATCATTTGTTCTCTGGCAATAAGATTTTTATGACCTGCTTCTAGATATAAATTATAAAGGTTGATTTCGTTGTGTTTATATTGAAGATTTAATTTTTGTACACGGTTTTCAAATATTATATTATGGTGAATTATATTGTCATTATCTAATATTTCTTTTTTTAGCGAATCGTTCTTTGATTAGAAGATCGTAAATAGGTCGTAGTTTATTGGAATGCCATTCAAATTGATTCTGTTTGAGCGTTCGAGTTATGCGTTTCATTTCTGCGTGAATTTCGTCAGGTTTGCTGGCATTAGGTCCTAGGTTCGTATATAGGCTATCATTTATTAATTTTATAGTGGACCCAAGGTTATACCTTGTCCATTCTTTCCAGGGGGTATCAATTTTTTCGCTTATCGTTAGCGCATGCAGTCGGGACGCGCTGCCTGCATTTTTAGTTTGATATCCGGGACATACATTCCTCCTTCGTTAAGTGGCGCTATTAGTTTTTTTCTAGCGATTTTTTCAATAAAGCTAAGAAACCATAGGAATTTGAATATATAATGGTTAATTTCTTTTATGATTTGTTTTGGGAGAATAGTATGTTTTGCGATAGTCATTATTTGGGGTATAAACAGGGCATTAATTATCATAACTCGCCCTTTTAACGATAATTTTCGCTCTCTATGTTTAAAATACAGGTTTTTAATAACTGTTTGAGCTTTCGTTAGGTTTTCTTGGATGCATTTTTGTGTAAGACTAAAATACAATCCAAGTATTTTAATTTTATTGTTAATCGCATTCTCCGATATATTAGTTTTTGCGTAGTCTATTAGGGACATGTTATTTGATATAATTTGCGTCTTCGTCGTGTTTATTTTTTGACCGGAAGCTAATTCGTATTGTTTTAGTTCATTTAGGGAGTGTTTTAGGGAGTTTGCGTCTGCGAGAAAGAGCGTCAAGTCGTCCGCGTATTGTTCCAGTTTCGTTTCAATATTACCAATTTTTAAGCCTTTAATTTGTGGGTTATTAAGTATTTTCCTCGTTAAAGTCTCTACGCCAAGTAGAAAGAGCAGAATACTGCAAGGGCAACCCTGACGGATGCCTCGTTTCAATTCTACTTGTCGCGTGAGGGCGCCATTGACTTCCATTTGACTGATAATTTGGTTGTACAGAATTCTAATCCAGCGAGTTATTATTTTGGGGAGATTAAGTTTATCTAGAATTTTGAAGATAAAGCGGTGGTTAACGCGATCGAATGCTTTCTCAAAATCAATCGCAATGATTGATGTTTGTTGCGAAAAGCGGTTTCTAGAGTTAATTATCGCGGTGATATTGTATAAAGCGTGGTCAATTGATCTTCCCTTTAGCCCACAGTTTTGCGTTTTACTAATTATTTTTGCGTTTTACTAATTATTGGTTATGATCCCGCTGAGCAGTTTGTAGTCCGTGTTCAATTAGGAGATTGGTCGCCAATTTCTTATGTCTGTTTTTTCGCCTTTGTTCTTATAGATTAGTTTAACAGTTGCTATGCGCATCGAGTTAGTCATTATATTACGTAGGAATATATTGTTATAGAGTTCTTCTAAGTCGAATTTAATTATGGGCCATAAAGCTTTATATACTTTTGGTGTTATCCCATCGCATCCTGGGGAGCTATCATTATTCATGTTATCGAGAACATTAAAGATTTCTTGGGTATTAATTGGCCTGGTTAGCGTCCTATTAGTGGCGTCATCAATCTCTAAGGTGGTTAAGTCGCTAAGGTAGTCGTCTTGTGTTATCGAATCGACATCTGTGGACCAAAGCTGGTTGTAGAATTGGAAAATTTCCTCTATTGTTTGGGCCGGCGAATCTGTTAGAGTTGCGTTTTCCCTTTTTATTGCGTGAATCCGGTCGATATTTTGTTTTATGGCTTCGTGACGGTAAAAGTTTTTAATGGCTTATCTTCATTATGGGTCCCATTTGAAAAAATGGGACTCATATTGTTTTTGTCCGTTTTTTTTTTTCTTTTTTTTTTCATCAAACGCTTGACAGGCATGGCTTGTGTACCTAACATCTACCAAAAGGGGCAATAGAATCACAGTAAAACTTGGTAATTTGTTAGGAAACATGGTCTTAATATGCAGACACCAAAATGTTAGGTGATAATTCTAGGGGAATTCCCCAGGGACGGTAAAAACCAAAACGGTACTTTTTTCAAAAATTTAGCTTTTTTGGGCATAGCGCTTAAACGCTTGCTCCAATTTGAATTAGATTTGGTGGAATGTAAGTTCATTAGCAACTGCTTTACCACTTAAAAGAAAGAAAAAAGTTATCTAGGGAAATACCCTAAAAATGAAGATTTATTCCTAAACCATGATTGTGACAGGTATGATTTGTGGACCCGACATCTACGAAAAAACTTTGTCCTCTGTTAGACAACATGGTCTATATATGCAAAAACAATTTTTTCTCTGTAGCACTTAAATAACAGCATACTTTAATTCCAAACATACGTGGTGAAATGTTCGTCCGTTTTCCTATGTTGCTCAAAATATAACAGTTAAAAAAAGACTGTTCCTTAATCATGAATGAACAGTTATGCCATATAGAATTTCCAAGAAGGATTTTTCGAATTGAAATAAAACATCACAACCCGCCTTTCAATTGTAGTTCCAAGGGAATTCCCCGTAGTGGTCAATATCATTGTTATGGGTCCTATTTGGAAAAATGGGACACATATTGTTTTTGTCCGTTTTTTTTTCGTTTTTTTTCGTCAAATGCTTGACAGGTATGGTTTGTGGACCCAACATCTACCAAAAGGGGTAATGGATTTACAACGAAACTTGGTAATTTGTTAGACCACATGGTCTAGAAATGCACAAACTAAAATTTTGGGTGATAAATCCAGGGGAATTCCCCTGGCACGTTAAAAACCAAAACGGTATTTTTTCTAAAAAAATAGTTTTTTTGCGCATAGCGCTTGAACGATAGCTCCAATTTAAATCAGATTTAACAAAATGTAAGTGCATTAGTAGCTGATTTAACACCTAAAAGAAATAAAAAATTTAC
>CH002037.1:109813-156167 GCA_000149265.1 Ciona savignyi | reverse complement strand
GATTTGTCAATGCGATATGGCATGCCTGTCACAATTATAATTCAGGGACATATCGTCGTTTTTAACGTAATTACCCTAAGTAAATGTTTTCTTTCTTTTAATTGGCACAAAGTGTCTAATAGTCCAACATTTCGCCAATTCTGAATTAGATCAAAATTAGAGCAGCCGTTCAAGCGCTATATATATGCCCCAATAAGCTAATTTATTTGAAAAAACCTTTTGGATTTTAATGTCTCACGGGAATTCCCCTGGATTCTCTACCCAAAATTTTGGTTTCTTTGTATCTATATCATGTTCTCTTACAAATGTCAAATTTTCATTGCGATTCCATTATTCCTTTTGGTAGTTGTCGGGGCGACATGGCATGCTTGTCACAATCATGATTTGAGAACAAAATCTTATTTTTAGGGTATTTCCTTAAGTCCTTTTTTTATTTCTTTAAACTAATGCACTTACATTCCAGAAAATCTGATTTAAATTGTAACATCCGTTCAAGCGCTATGCCCAAAAAAGTCAAATTTTTTAGAAAAAAATACCGTTTTGGTTTGTTACGTTCCAGGGGAATTCCCCTGGATTTATCACCCAACATTTTGGTTTCTGTATATCTAGACCATACATTCCAGCAAATTTTATTAAAATTAAAGCCATTGTACAAGCCCTATGCCCCAAAAAGCTAAATTTTTATAAAAAAATGCTCATTTGCTTTTTAACGATTCCGGGAAATTCCCCTGAATTTTTCACCTAAAAGTTTGGTTTTTGCATATCTAGACCATGTTGTCTAACAAATGACAAAGTTTTATTGTGATTCCATTACCTCTTTTGTTAGATGTCGGGCCACAAGTCATATCTGTCACAATCATGGTTTAGGAATAAATCTTCATTTTTAGGGTATTTCCCTAGGTAACTTTTTTCTTTCTTTTAAGTGGTAAAACAGTTACTAATGAACTTACATTCCACCAAATCGGATTCAAATTGGAGCAAGCGTTTAAGCGCTATGCCCAAAAAAGCTAAATTTTTTAGAAAAAATTAAATGTTTTGGTTTTTAACTTCCCGTGGGGAATTCCCCTGGTTTAATAATCCAAATTTTCGTTTCTGCATATCTAGACCATGTTGTCTAAAAAATGTCAAATTTTCATTGCGATTCAATTAACCCTTTTGTAGATGTCGGGTCCACAAATCATACCTGTCACAATCATGGTTTAGGAATAAATCTTCATTTTTAGGGTATTTCCCTAGATAACTTTTTTCTTTCTTTTAAGTGGTAAAGCAGTTGCTAATGAACTTACATTCCACCAAATCTAATTCAAATTGGAGCAAGCGTTTAAGCGCTATGCCCAAAAAAGCTAATTTTTTGAAAAAAAGTACCGTTTTGGTTTTTACCGTCCCTGGGGAATTCCCCTAGAATTATCACCTAAAAATTTTGGTGTCTGCATATTTAGACCATGTTTTCTAACAAATTACCAAGTTTTACTGTGATTCCATTACCCCTTTTGGTAGATGTTAGGTACACAAGCCATGCCTGTCAAGCGTTTGATGAAAAAAATAAAAATAAAAAAAAAACGGACAAAAACAATATGTGTCCCATTTTTCCAATGGGACCCATAACAATATGTGTCCCAATTCCCCTGAGACGTTAAAAACCAAAGGTATTTTGTCTAAAAAAAATAGCTTTTTTGCGCATATCGCTTGAACGGCAGCTCCAATTTGAATCAGACTTGGTGAAATGTTAGACCATTAAACACTCTGTTCCAATTAAAAGAAAGAAAACATTTATTCGGGTAATTCCTTTAAAAACGTAGATATGTTCCTGAATTATGATTGTAACAGGTATGCCATATCGTACTGACATCTCCAACAAGGAGATCGACAAATCAGATTAAAACATTAAGAATTGTTATATAACATAACCCACATACGTAAAAACAGAAGCTTACGTAATAAACCCAGTAGAAACTTATCTACTAAACGCAGTAATTCCCTGAAACCACGAAAAACAAATTTTTTTCAACTAAAATTTAAGACGTTTATTTTTTTACCTTCACATGAAAAAGAAGTTTGGTTTAATAACTATGGGACCCATGCGTTTATGCTAGCAGAAACAAACTACAGACTCAGTGTATAAAATACAAAATGTGGTTAGGGACCCTGTACCATGAATATATGGCATACAACAGGTGTTTTACAAATAGTGGTGGTTAAACACGTGGTTGACACTTTCTAGTTATCTACTGGTTTGATCTTAGCTCTAATTATTGCGCATCGATGTATTTTATTTCCGTATCTTTGTATGTTATTGTTTAGTTGTAATATTTCGTTCATATTTTTTTCCGTTTCTATGTTAGTTTTTAGCGTTTCTAGGCGTGTTACGGCGTTGCGATACCTACGTTTTTCTGCGTGCGCTATTTCTATCGATAGTGCTTTTATTTCATTGGTTATCATCGTTTTCCCTTTATCCCACCATATGAGCGCGTCTTTGTATCGTGGTTTTTCTCGTTGCCACATTTCCCAGTGGACTTGTAGGTGCTCGATAATATCGCTGTGGTCCAGGACCGCGTTATTAATCTTGTAGAGGGGTTCGCCCCACCGGTTATTATTATACGTATTGAGGGATATTATAGGACAATTATTATGATCCGAGAAATTATTGGGTTTATGTTCCGAGAAATTATTGGGTTTATGTTCCGTGGCGAAAGCCGCGATTGGGTGCCGTTTTTGCGTTGACTAAGATTTCTACGTCATATCGGGATTTTGCGTTATGCGTATTTTCCAAATAATTGTGTGAGTTTCCTGTATGCAAAGAATATCAATTTTGTTATAATCCATATAAAGCATGATGCTAGGCAACTTTGTGATAAATCCATTTGAGTTTATTGTTCCAATTTTAAGTTCCTGCATCATGTTTATATGGGCGATAACGGGATTTTAACGGGTTGATAGGTTATGAGGGTTGTTGTGTTTTACACGATGAGTTGTAAATGTTGCGTGTGTATTCGCTGTTGCGTGTTTTAGTTGTTTGATGAAGTTGAAGATTGTCGGATTCTTTTTGGAGAGGGATGGGGTGCGAATATTTTCTTGATGTCGGCGACCGATTTTCTATATTTGGTTGGTGTTGAGGTTACGTTTTCCGGTGTTTTGTAGACAGATTCGGCAAGGGAGGCTTTTCTGCTAACGACATATGCTTCGTGCATAATTTCAATCTCTTGGAGAGTTGTATTGAGTGAGGTACTGGGTTCGGATGACGTATCGCTTTGGTTTTGGGTCAAATTGGGGTCTTTATTTGCTGTTTTTGATTTTCTTGGTTTCGTTTTTCGGGTGCGTTGTTTTTTCGGCTTTTGTTGTGTGTGCATCAGTTCCGGGAAGTCAGTAGGGTTGAACGGGGTGATATTTACCGTGGGTTGGTCCATTTCGTCATGTTGATTTATTTCGACGTCTTCATCGACGTCGAGGATTGAATATCTGTTTTTGCTTGTTGGTATGTCTTCACGGTTTTGTTTTGGTTTATCGGGTGTGTATCTTTTGACTTTTTGCCATGGGTTTGAGTTATATTCCGGTTGTTCCTGTCTTTCGGTTTCATGGTGGATTTTGTTTTTCCTCAGGGGGGCCGTGTTTGTTGTGGATTGGAAGACAGTTCTGGGTCTTCTTTCCGCGTTATTACTACGGCATCCTCTAGTTGTGTGGCCAGGTTGATTGCATGAATGGCAAAAGCCTTTCTGCGGGCATTTTTGTTGTTCATGCCCTCTATGTTTGCAATATCTGCACAACGGCAGATGGCTTTCGCCCGGCTTCGTCACTGTGACGTGACGTTGCGATATTTTGATGACAGGAGGTATATTTTGAAGTTGGATTTTGTCCATGGATTCACGTTTACCCAGCCGTTCTTAATGTTCGGAAAGTTTCTGTGGGTTCCGTATTGAATTATTTTTGGGTCACCCCATTGATTTTCTCTTATTATTCCAATGATTTCATTTTCAGGTATGTCGCATGGGACTGGATGCAGCGATACTACTTCCAGTTTGTTTTTTGGGAGCATGGCCTGAATGCGCATGCACGCTCCGCTTTCGGTTGTGAATGTTATTTGCTGGCTTTGGAAGAAGTTTATAATTTCTTCCAAATTGGGGACCTCATTTTGGTGATCTGATTGTTTGAGGGTGACTAAGAATTGGGATTCTTTAAAATTGTCCAAAATGACACCCTCAACCAATTCAGATATATCATTAAGCGGTATAAGAGAATTTATTAGTGTACATTTCCCGGAAAGAGTTAAATTTCGTTGTTGATGGATTCCAATTGCCCGTTTTATTGAATTTTTTGATTTTTCCCAATTTTGGTTTTCGCAATTTTGTTCAAAGCTAAAAAATATACCCAATATTTTAATTATCGTTACTATATTATTACCCATATTTAATTTATGAATATGCTCTTTAACTTCTGGATCGTTAGTCATGTATTGAGTTTTATCGTTATTAATTATTTGCCCAGATGCCATTTCATATTTTTTAAGTTCATTTTTTATTTGGGGAAGAGATTTATAGTCGCCAATTAAAAAAGTTACGTCGTCAGCATATTGTTCCAATTTATACTCGATTTGACCCAATCCATATCCCGTTATTAATTTATTGTTATTTATTTTTTTAGTCAGTATGTCTACCCCAATTAAAAAAAGCGACATACTGGTCGGGCAACCTTGTCTAATACCACGTTTTACAATTATTGGTTTGGTGAAAGCACCGTTTATTTCTATTTTACTTTTTATTCCATTATATAATATTTTAATTAGATTTATTAATTCTGTAGGAATTTGGAGCTTCTGGAGGATTTTAATTATAAAATGGTGGTATATTCTGTCAAAAGCTTTTTCATAATCAATAGTCATTAACGTTAATTTTTTATTTGAATATTTGGCCGACTCTATTGCACTTTAAATGTTATATATACTTTGGTCTATATACCGATTCTTAATTCCACATTTTTGATTTTGACTGATTATACAATCTAGAATTATTTTTAATCTATTATTTATTATTTTGCTGAAAATTTTGTAGTCCGTAGTCAATAACGAAATGGGTCTCCAGGTTTTCAGGTCACAATTTATCACCCCTTTTTAAAAATTAATTTCACAATGGCTGTTCTCATTGAGTTAGGCATTTTTCCCGTAAAATAAAAATTATTATAAAGTTCGCAGAGGTCATTAAGAAAAATGTTATCCATTTGTTTATAAAGTTTTGCAGTAAGGCCGTCTATACCAGGTGAGCTATTTTTGTTTAGTTCTTCTATTGCTATTTTAATTTCTTTAATGTCTATTGGTTTTTTAAGTATTCTTAAATCGTCCTTATTTATCTTTAAAGGTTTTATGTCGGATAGATATTCTTCTTGTTCATTTGTATTCGGAATAACCCCCCATAAATTATTGTAAAAATTATATACTTCGTTAAGGGTTTCACTTGGATTATTTGTTACGTTATTATTATTTAGTTTTACTTTATAAATTGTATCACGTTTTTGTCTAACATTTTCAAATTGGAAAACATCCCCGGTGGGTCTTACTTCTCTTTCAATTTCTTTTATTTTCGATCGAATAAGAGCCCCTATATTTAATTTTATTTCGTAAGCGTGAACGTTACGTTGAATTCTAATTATATTAATATTTTGTGTTAATATATGTTTATTTTTTTCCAGTTGCTCCAATTTTTCTACAGAATTAATATATCTTTGTTTTTTACCTTTCCTTATAATTTGTGAGTGATATTGGACTTCGTTTTTGATCATAGTTTTTCCCATTTCCCACCAGTCTTCAATTCTATTATAGTTCCTCTTTTCTTGTCTCCAGTGATTCCAACGTATATTTATTGTATCTATTACTTCATTATTACCTATTACCGAATTATTAATTTTATAGAATGATGGACCCCATTTTTTATTAGATATTACTTTAAGATTAATTACAGGACAGTTATTATGATCAGATATAATATTATTTCTTATGTATTTAATATTACTTATAATTTTCAATGCGTATTCGTTTGCATAAATACGATCTAACCTGGATGATTTTTTGGATACTATTCGAGTGAAAATTATTTCACGCCTTTTAAATTTATAGTGAATATCTGTTAACCCATATTCATTTTCAATTTCAAGCCATTTTTTTCTATCAAGTTTTTGTTTCGAATCAAATTTACCTTGTTTGTCAGTTGCGTTCAGTACCAAATTAAAATCTCCCATAATTATATTTTGATTATTTATAGTATTATTAATATAGTTATTTAAAATTTCCATTTGGTTTTTCATTTCCACAAGGTCATACCAATTGGCACCTGATTTAAAATGTATATTGTAGATATTAATAGTAATATTACGTTCATATAGTGTTACCTTATGTACAGTATTACTTATTATTATTTTATGACATACGGTATATTTAGATAATATATGTTTTTTAATTAATATTCCAGTTCCTTTTCTGAAGTGCTTTGTTTTAACATTCATTTTCGAAACGGTGTTCACGTAAAATTTTGAGTATGTCAATTGTTCAATTTTGTCAGTGTAATTTGGGTCCAAAATATGTAGTTCCTGCATGCACAAAATATCAATTCTGTTTTGGTTCATGTAATTCGAAATAATTTAAGCTTTATTATTGATACCATTAATATTTATGGTACCGATTATAAGCTCTTCATTTTCTATATTTTTTTGCTCCATAGTAAATTTATAAAACAGTCATGAATTTTGTGTTGTGTTGTTATTATTTTTAAGTGTTTAAGTGTTTCAGTTCTAATGAAAGTTTTCTTTTCTTTGCAGGTGATTCCTTCACTAAAGAAGTGACTGTTCTTCTAAGTTCAGGTGGGTCGCTGGTATCCGAATTATTATTGTCATTCCGTGGTGGTGTTTCATCGGTAGTTTTATAATGGGTGGTTTCGTTTTCGACATATTTTTTCTTCAAGGTTAAAAGATCCTGATGATGATTCTGACGTAAGTGTTTCCTGTTGTGCGATCGGTTTGTTTATTGGTGTGTTCGTTGATGTGGTTGGCTTTGGGTTTTCATTTGTTGAGTGAGTTGATTGGGGCGTTGAGAGTGTGGTTGCAAGTTGTTGATTTTTTTGGAATGAACTGGTGTTTTCTGTGTTTCTGAGGCAATAGGGGTTGAATTGTTTTGTGGTTGGCTTTGTCGTCGTGGTGTTCTTTGGGGTTTGGGTGTTTGTTTCAGTGTTGGATTTGGTTGAGTGTTGGAAATTTGGTTGAGTGTTGGAAATTGATTTGTGTTGTGTATTTGTATAATTGTATTGCCAAATTGTGTTTCTGTATCTATGTTATCCAGTGCTGCAAACCTGTTAAATGTTGCAATTGATCCAGTTAAAGCTGCTCGATACGACTTTGTTGAAGATTTTTCGATGGAAGGAGGGTTTTCATGTTTTCTTGTTGTGCTACTGGTTGGATTATTTGGTAGGTAGGTCGGTCTGGATCGACAAAAGCGCAGGATGTGGCCGGTGGTTTTGCAAAAATTGCAATACCCCTTTTTGGGGCATTTTGTCTGAACATGCCCTCGCTCTTTACAGAAGCGACAGAGTGGCATGTGAGACTCTCCTGGCTTAGTTACCGTAATCCATTTTCCGGCAAATTTCAAAACTTTCGGGATTATTTGTATTTAATTTGGAGAAATGGATGCTTAGCCATCCATTTTTTATATTTTTGAAATTGCGGTGAGATCCAAATTCAAGCTTGTGTATTTTGCCCAATTTATTTTGTTCCAGTGTTTTTATGAGTTTCATCTCATCAATATAACATGGTACGGGATTTAATGAGACTATTTCCATGGGTGGGGTTGGGTATTTCGCATTAACTCGGACTGTCGTTCCTGATTCAGTTGTAAAGGTAATGTAAAAAAAATTAGATTGGGATCACGCACAGTTCGGTAAGAATGGTTTTTAATGAGTTTGTTATATTGTGTTCTTTATATTTAAATCGATTTTTATTTACAGAAAACCGCTTTTGCTTTACAAATATATACCACTTCGAGGAAGCAAGCGAGTATATTTGACTGTGCCCACGTTACAAGCAGCTTATGTTACGGAAATTCAATTTTGAAGGCTGCATTGTAACATAGTTTTCGAACTTGATCATCACGCTGTTATCTAAATATCGATATGGAAGAAGTGAACATTTTGGAGCTCAAGCGTGAGCTTGAGAACAAATATTTACGTGCTGAGACATTTATGTCAAAGATGGAAGGGTCTGATGCTCTATCCAAATTACTACCGCTCATTAATGAGGATTACAATAACATTATGACGTTTTGTAAAGATTTGTTGGAAGATGTTCCAATTGGTGGAGTTGGAGCCACAAAGAGCGGAGTCAGAGAAACAAAAATAGAATTCGACGCCCACGTATCTGAATGGTTTACGAAGGTGGCTAAGTCACGAGACCGACTGACATCAGAAACAGCTTCTTCGACGAGCTCTGTAAGAAGTGCTAGACTGAGGAGCGAAGCAAAAGTTCGAATGGCGAGCATCGCCAAGGAACAGCAAGCCGCTCGAGTTTACGAGACTCGACAACGTGCTCGAGAACGAGCAGAAAGAGCCAAACAAATTGCCTCGCTAGAAGCGGAACGAGCCCAGCAAATTGCCTCGCTAGAAGCGGAACGAGCCCAGCAAATTGCTTCCCTAGAAGCGGAACGAGCCAAGCAAATTGCCTCGCTAGAAGCGGAACGGAAGTTTCAGGAAGACGAGGATGAAGCCAATACTTCGCTAAAAGAAAAAGAGCGCGAACTAGAATTGGCGATGGTTGAAGCCGAAGTCTGGGCTAAGCAACCTATAATTAGTGCTTCTCGATTCGAAACCGAGGAAAAGTTGTCATCGAACACCCTCGGGCCGGACAAAGTTATAACTTTACGATTGCAAACAGGATTGTCTAATCCTTTCGTTTTACAAACAAGTGCACCAAATCAACCCACATTCTCCGTTTATGACCGGCTACCTGGTATGATGTCCACATCTGGAAAACCACACGATTCGTTTCACATTCAACAACAAATGCCAAACTCCATACTGAAATTAAATTCTTCATCCCTCCAAAATAATATTAACTCCACTAGCCCTGTCAAACAAGCAATGGAACAAAAACAAGTATATTCGTTCGACGATCGTGGTGGAAGGAGAAATAGCAATACGGAATACACAGATCGAATGCTCCCTAGACCCGTAGTGGATAAGTTTGATGGAGATCCTATGAACTACTGGACCTTTGTGAGACAATTTAACGCGCACATTACTCGAAAGGGGCACAGTGACGATGTTCGCTTGTTGTTTTTGCTGCAACATTGCGAACCAAAGGTTCGTGCAAAAATCGATCATTTGACTTCGAAGGTACCGGAAATTGGATTTAAATTGGCATGGGAAGCTCTTTATGACGAATATGGCCATCCGCATGAAATAGCAAGGAGCTGCGAAGATCGGTTGAAACGTTTATCGAAATTGTACGAACATGACGCGGAGGGGTTAAAAAGATTGGCGATTCTGATGGACAGGTGCTGCTCGGCATTGTACGATGCGAATAAAACGTCGATGCTCGACTCGATGGAAGTAATGCTGTCCATTATACGAAAGTTCCCTGCAGAGATGAAGAACGAATGGGTTAAAAAGTCGGTGCAAATCGAAAAGAATACTCACGATCGTGCTAAGTTCACTGATTTGGCTGAATTTGTCGACGATCAAAGTCGGTTGACAAATTCGATTTTCGGTAAAGCCGTTTACCCTGCCACTCAGAAATCAAGTCGAAGCGAAAAGTGTATAGCATCCGAAGTTACCACCATAGCGCCATCCTCACCACCAACTGCGTTGACAACATGCCTGTTTTGTTCTGGTCAACACGCTTTAGCATGTTGTGATCTATTTATATCGAAATCCTACCTGCAACGCTATCAGTTTGTCAGAGAAAAGCAATTATGCTTTAAGTGTTTGAAGAAAAACCACATAACGTCAGAGTGCTTTATTAAGACTTCTTGTGGTGTTAACGGGTGCGTCGGTAGATTTCACCATAAGCTTCTACACCGACCTGCCAAGCAAGAACCCGTACGCGCAACAACTAACACTGTTTCATGTAATGCTGTTACTCCTCGATACAACCGTACAAGCCCTCAAGATACCGATACCCCTGTTTACCTTAACGTCGTTCCAGTAAGGATTCGAGTTGAAGACAAAGTGGTCTGTACATATGCGTTGTTGGATCAAGGTTCCACCGCTTCGTTTTGTGAGAATTCGCTCGTCAACAAATTGGAAGTCGAAGGAATACCGAGACGACTTATTATGCACACAATTGCTGGGAAGAAAGAGTTGGAAACTGTTACTCTGTCGATTTCAGTTCAGTCTCTAGACGGTGGCAAGTGGATCGATATTCCGCATGTAGTTGCGATAGACGATATTCCAATAAGGCCAAATCGTAATCCCGAACCAAGCATCAAGAAAGCGTACCCGCATCTGCGTAACGTTAATTTCGGAGAAATTAAGAATGGTGAAGTACAACTTCTGCTTGGTGCGAACGTACCAGAAGTGTTTCGAATGAAGGACATACGTCACGGAGATGGAATATGTGCAGACGCTGTGCGCACGCCCTTAAGATGGTCGTTATTGGGGCCGCGTTTAAACGGCAGCCTTACTGCCGATTCCACCGCAGAAGAGCGGAAAGACGCGACGGTTATGTTTATGGACGACGATCATGATGTGCTCGAAGAATCGTCCGATATTGATCTGGAAACACCAGGTGCAAAACTGTCATCGGAAGATCGTAAAACTTATGCATTGATGAAAAGGTCAGTTTCATTTTTTGATGGACACTACCAGCTTCCACTTCCATGGAGAAAGGAACATCAAATTCTGCCCGATAACATGACGATGGCAAAGCAAAGATTGAACAGTTTAAAACGGAGACTTTGCAAAAACAATGAACTAAGGAATAGGTACGTTCTAGAAATGAACAATCTGTTGAAAAATGGATAAGCCGAAGAAATACCACACGAGCTCCTTAACACTTCGCGACGCCGGTGGTACCTTCCCCATCCACCCAGTTTTCAACCCACGCAAGCCGGACAAACTGTGGATTGTATTCGACTGCGCAGCACAATATAAAGGTACATTTTTAAATCAAGTTCTAATGCTAGGTCCAGACCTAGTTAATAACTTGGTTGGAGTATTAACTCGTTTTCGCAAACATTTTGTAGCGATAACTGCCGATATAGAATCTATGTTCAATCAGGTTAATGTAGACCCTCGTGATCGAGACTGCTTGCGATTTTTGTGGTGGCCACAAGGAGATTTGTCAGTTGAACCCAAACCACACAGAATGACCGTTCATCTATTCGGTGCAACGTCCTCTCCATCATGTGCAGCATTCTGTCTCGGTCAGTCTGCCATAGACTTCGGCGGTCAGTACGAACCCTACGTAACCAGCATCGTGGAACGAAATTTTTATGTTGACGACTGCTTGGTGTCTGTTCCAAGTGTCGAGGTTGGCATTCGGGTGGTAAAAGAGTTGCAGAAACTCCTGTCTGAAGCAGGCTTTAGATTGACCAAGTGGCTTTCAAATAGCGCGGAAATAGTCAATTCCGTTAACATCGAGGATCGGGCGAAATCGGTGAAAGTGGTATCAGCGAACGATAATGTACAAGAAAAGGTGCTTGGAATTACGTGGGACGTACAATCAGATCAATTTAAATTTACTGTTTCGCCATCGGGCGAGGAATCGATTCCACGTTTGGAGTTGATGGCAGCAGTTACCGCTGTAAAATTGGATAAAAATCTCTCTCGCGAGCTAGACCTGCAATTACGTCCATCCATATTTTGGTCAGACTCTTCGATCGTGCTACAAAGCATACACAACGAGCAAAAGCGTTTTCCACTATTTGTTAGTAGCCGACTCACCTTGATCAGAAGACAAACGTGCACTAGGAAGTGGAGGTACGTTCCAACTAAGCAAAACCCTGCTGATTACGTTTCTAGAGGTGCCACCGCCAGTGTGCTGATAACGAGTCAACGTTGGTTCGAAGGTCCAGATTTCTTGCAACGTGATCCAGATAGTTGGCCGGAGAACATTTTTATGAAAGGCGACATGGCGGACGAAGATATTACCACTCAATGGAAGCTTCCGATTAAGGTATTTCACGTCACCGAGTGCACATCTGTAGTAGATAGATTAATGGGTAATTTTTCATCGCTGCATCGACTGCGCAAGGCAACTGCATGGTTACTCCGATTCACGCAATACCTGCATAGCCGGAGTACGAAGGCAAAGCAGACCAAGAAAGAGAAGCCGATAACGACGCTTCTATCTCTCGCCGATTTGCAGACTGCAGAAAATCAGCTGATTAAATATGAACAACGACAGCACTTCTCACAGTGGATGATTGGTCTCAGCAAGAAACAAGTTTCCCCTAAGGCTTCGAAGGTATCACCTATATTTAAGCTTAATCCTTTCATTAGTGATGGAATATTACGAGTTGGTGGTCGCCTCGAAAAGGCCGATATTAGCTTCAACGCCCGTCATCCAATTATTATGCCACACTTGTCAAAATTAACAGATTTAATGATCCAACATGACCATGAACAGAGTGGTCACTCTGGTGTTAATCACACGGTGAACATGCTAAGTCAGCATGTTTGGATTGTGAAAATCTTCGTCGCAGTTCGACGTGTGTTAAGGAGCTGTCTGGTTTGTCGACGCCGAGACGCAAAGCCTGGACAGCAAATCATGGCACCACTTCCTAAGTTTCGCCTCGAAATGAACACGCATCCATTTGCATACAGTGGAGTGGATTATTTCGGGCCGCTGGTTGTTCGCCAACGATGCAGCGAAGTTAAAAGGTATGGGTGTTTATTTACCTGCATGACCACAAGAGCGGTTCATTTAGAATTGGCCGTAGACTTAAGCACCGATGCATTTATTAATGCTTTCCGTCGATTCATATCGAGGAGAGGTCCAATTATACACATGTACTCGGATAACGGAACGAATCTGGTCGGAGCTGAAAATCTTCTCCGTGAAGCCATGCAAAACTGGAATCGTCATCACCTAGCAGATTATTTCCAACAAAGAGAAATCGGCTGGTCGTTTAACTCGCCGACTGCTAGTCACATGGGTGGAGCATGGGAAAGGATGGTGAGATCCGTACGTAAGATACTCATTTCTCTTTCAGGTGAACGCAAGCTAACCGACGACCAACTGCACACATTTCTATTAGAGGCCGAGAACATTCTGAACTCCAGGCCACTAACACCAGTTGTTATGAGTACCGACGATTATACACCGTTGACACCAAACCACCTCTTAAAGATTAACGCTGCACCAGAACTACCACCAACTTTAACCAGCGAAAGCGACTGTTTTACGAAACGACGGTGGAAGCACGTTCAATATTTAGCAGACCAATTTTGGTCTCGATGGTCAAAAGAGTACTTGCGTACAATCATCGCAAGGCAGAAATGGCACATTCCTCGGGACAATTTTAAGCTAAACGATATCGTCCTTTTGGTCGACACTACCACACCGCGCTCTCAATGGATCATGGGACGAATAATTACCGTACACCCAGACAAGCATGGTTTCGTAAGAAACGTAACGGTCAAGACCGCCAAAGGTGAACTGATCCGACCTAAACATAAACTTTGCATCATCGTTCCTGCGGAGAATCGAGACGAAGAGACGCCATGTGAGGACGAACCATGCTCCTTATGAACACTTTAAGAAAAATATATGGGAGATAAAAATTTATTGAAAACTTATGAAATTGCGGTTTACGCAATTTGGGGGGGAGTGTATAAATTTTTATATTAGCTGTTCTATTAATATTGTTCATCGCCCCTTTAGCGTTCCCTTAATATCATCATAAATTCCGGACTATCCTTAAAGTTGTGCGAATAAGAGCGCGCTAAGACTAATAGGCAATCGACGTTTTTTACTTCTTTAAATACTCGACCTCTAAGTTCGTTGTTATATTTCAGTTGTAAGCCAAATGAGTCTTTAGTTTTATAGTATTTGTTAACGGTTATATTATTTGTTTATTAACAGATTTTATTTCTTTATTTCTTCGCAGAACATTACGATATATTTATGCAAATTCAAATTTATGTAAAGAAAATTAGATTGGGATCACGCACAGTTCGGTAAGAATGGTTTTTAATGAGTTTGTTATATTGTGTTCTTTATATTTAAGTCGATTTTTATTTACAGAAAACCGCTTTTGCTTTACAAATATATACCACTTCGAGGAAGCAAGCGAGTATATTTGACTGTGTCCACGTTACAAGCAGCTTATGTTACGGAAATTCAATTTTGAAGGCTGCATTGTAACACTGTGTAATGTGTAATCAACTGGTTTATGACACTTTCGTCACCATATTCCTCTTTCAGGGTGATGAGGAATGCCACGTCCTTGTGGGAGTCGGTGATAACGCCATCAACCTTGTGTTTTAAGGATTCAAGAGGACCACCTGGATGGAACAACTCCATGAAGGTCGAGACCGAAATGAATTCTACACCACCGGTAAGTTGTATGACGATAGATCTTCGGGTCGCTTGGTCGATTTCGATCAATTTTTTCAATTTTGTGTTTATTGTTTGTGGTTTGTTTTAATGCAGGAACTATAAATTTTGGAGTGTTTGTGTATTGTGTGTGTGATAGGTAGGTACGTTATATACCTCAAACGCTAGATTATTTTTATTTAGAGGGTGATGAGTTATCTAGGTGGCGCTATATTCTGAAAAAATTGGCTAGGGCTCCGCCGTCTAACTTTAGCAGCATTCAGAAGGCAAAAAAACAGCAAAGTGCAGGGGAAAACGTGAGAAAACACACACAAACAATAATTACAAGCGGGGGTAATTATTCCTTAGTGTTTCCAATTTAATTAGCCAATTAATCAAAAAAGAAATTTATTGGCAAGACAAAGGAAAAATTACAATATAAACACTGTATTACTTGGACTTAATCTAGGGGCAGCTCAAGCAGGGGATAGATTACAATCACCTGGGGGTCTTTGAGCTTGCTTGCTTTAGATAAATCCAATGTGGTAATCCGCAATGAATATTCTATTTGCTATTTTGTAAGAGGTTAGCTCAGCGCGATTCTTGCCTTATTCAAATAGAATGTGACAGTCCGACTTTTTTCTTTTTTTTTGGTGGTTAGACAAAAAAAAGCAAAATTGTGCACTTAGTGCGAGTTGGTGGCCTTGGGCCGATCCCCTCATGCAATGTGGAAATTAATCCACTGGGGGAGGTTTCCCTAGGATGTGGTTGCTGCAAGAGACACCTTTCGCAGGCATCTCTCCACAGCGTGCAAGCCACGTAGGGAGGGGGGTGGGTATCCCTAGGATGTGGGTGCTGGAAGAGACGCCCTTCGCAGGCATCTCTCCTACAGCGTGCAAGCCACGTAGGGAGGGGTTCTATTGCTTAAGGTATCCCGAAACCAAAATTCACGCCCTCCAGTGGTTAGACTGGAGGCAGCGCTGGTTAACCGCACTACCACAGGGTGATGCGATTCTCGCAGCTCAGACCTAGCCCTTCGAGTTGCCACCTTACCTGTACGTGTGGACGAATAGTTAATATATACAAACACGGTCCTAGTGACGAGCCCATTATAGGTTCGAAACTTGGCTCAAAAAAAAAGAAAAAAAAAAAAGTTGCCACCTTACCAAAGTAAAGTGAAACATTTTCTTGCCTTATTCAAATACAAAAATGCTCTACAACATGGCGGAAGAGGACGGGTTTGTGTCACCCCATGTGTACGAAGGGTATGGGGTCTAAGTGCTAAGCGAAATACTTTGAAGGTAATTTAACTAACAATGAAGACATAATGTGCGAAATAGAGTGATGAAGATATCTAGTGATTGGGACAGAGTAATATTGTGGTATGGACTTGTCTGTAATATGACAATAAAGCTCATTAATACCAACTTAGACCATTCATTATACACAACCGCGCAGAAAGTGGTCAGGGTGAATATCGAACCGAGAACCTGTCTCGTTATAACCTCCACTCTTGTATATGAGCTATTGCAGCGTTTCCCAAACTGGGCGTCGAGACTTTGCTAGGAGCGCCACGAAAGCATGCGGAAGTTATTGCATTTATTGTTCTTCTCACAAAAAAATACAGTGCATGTGCATTACACCAGTTAAACGTTAGTTGGAGATGTTTGTGGCTGGTGTGCAACCCCATACAGTATTCGCTTTAATTTTTTTAATCTATTGTTCAGTGTTCTCTCTCACTGTTTGCTGACTAACGTGGCATTGTTTTTTTTTTTAAATGGTTTGTCAAATAAATGCTTTGAATTAATTGACTCTTCGTCACTTCAGTGAATAGTTTTAAGGAGTTTGCACGGTTATCCAAATGCGTGCTAGTCTGGATATATGATAGTCTACCTTGCCTTTGTCAAAACCATTTTCTTTTATATTAGCCATACGATTGTAGCAAATAACACATTCCGTAGTGTCAAGCAATAACTGAAATATTGACAATTTATTGGCTTCGTAATGGACGCATTAGTTACCGGTATTTCAGCTCGGAAGACACAGGTAGAAGATGTAAACAAAGAGAAAGGCGGAAGAAAAAAGACTGCAGTGGTTATTTCAATTTTGGCTTTAATGTAAGGAAAGGTTTAGCATCCGCAGTGTGTTATTTGTTGAAAGTTTTAGCTGCGGAATGTCAGCTACCAAGTAAACTAAAACGCCACTTTATAACAAACCAGAAAAATGAAAACCATGCGAATATTTTCCTCGAAAGTTATCAGAAATGAATAAGCAGTCGGTCTCATTTCCAGTTTTTTGCACACACCTGCCAAAGCACAACTTGGGTCTTCCAAAGTTGCATACAGAATCGCAAAATGAAAAGAACCACATACCATTGCGGAAGAACTTGAGCTTCGTGTTGCCCCTGACTTTATCTTTACAATGATTGGAGAATCAGCTGCTCAAATTCTAAAACCTGTTCCACTCTATCATTTGTAGGAGAATTGATAAAAGATATTCATGATCAGTTTGTAGCGAAAATGTGTGGAAATGAGTTCAGCTTACAGTTAGATAAGGCAACAAGCAGTACCAGTGACAAAGATGCTTACTTGATTTGCTATGTACGCTTTATTGATAACGACAAAAACATCATTGAAGATTTTCTCTTTTGTAAGCCCATTTTAACAAATTGTAGAGCATAGGAATTGTTTACAATACTGAACAATTGCGTTAAGCAAAATAACCTCGAGTGGAAATATTGCGTTGGTTTATTATGCACCGATGGTGCCCGATATATATATGGTCATTTGGGCGGACTCCGAGTGCAGGGCGTTGCCGTCAGTGCAAAATGGATCCACTGCATAATACACTGTGAAGCGCTGGCTTTGTGCCGATGGTTGTTGTGATATGACGACTGTTATGTGTTCATATTTGGATGGTCTAATCTCACATTTTAAGAAATATTTTCCTAAAGACATGGAGAAGCACAATTGGATAAGAAATCCTTGTTTTGATAATGCAAATGCCCCGGAGGGTTCTCTGGAAGCTGAACAAATTATCGATATTTATTCTGACCTCACTTTGAAAAGCATACACAACCTTAATTCACTTATTTCATTCTGGATTAAGGCTCCATATGAATATCCACTTGTAGGCTGCGAAGGACTCTGTGTTCTTGTGCCGTTTGCAACGTCATATTTATGCGAAGCTGGTTTTTCTGTGGTAGCAGCAATCAAGAAGTATCGCAGTAAGATCGACACTAAGCGCGAGATGCGTGTTGCGATGTCAAGCATTGAACCGCGGTTTGATAAATTGTGCGAAGAGTAGCAAGCGCTCATATTGATTAAAAGTTTTTTATTGTAAATAGACGCTGACATTTGCGTGCATTTTAACAATATTTTACATTTCAATGATTTCTACATGTTGAAAATAAATTCGTAAAGTTTGAGAACCGCTGATCTAGTGTATAAACTATAAAGTAACCTGGTTGTAACTATAACAGCTGGCTCATATTTTGGTACTTTTTAATCGTTATTATTTATATACAGGAAGTGAAATAAAAAAAAAAGATTAGTTTATTTTGATGCCGACGTTTTGTTCTAAAATCTTAAAATATTTAATTTTGTGTGATTTTTTTGTTTATATATAATTTTATTGTATTTGATATGCAAATAAAAAATATATTTTAAAATAATTATTTAATAGCCCAAATGAGCTTCAATCATACACAACATCACATGAAACTGAGGCTTACCTGGGGAGAAGGGAATTGTTGTATTGCTTCTTGCAACAAACGTTGACCTTTTGGTGAAAATTCGTTCCAGTCCAAATTCAGTTTCGATATTTTGCCAACACACCCAGCCAGACATTGTGCTGCGTGGTCATTTAACCTCTTATAGCTTCTTACTGTAAGTTTGATCTGTGTGGAACAGGAATGTTAAAACTCCACAATGAATATATCCTGTGAATTAAATTATATGAATATATCCGGTGAATTAAATTATATGATCACTAATCAAATAGAATTAGAAACAAACCAATTTGAATATTTATTTGAATTATAACACGGTATAACAACTTAGCAGCTGGAATATTGGGGGCAAAACATGATTTGATGTCTTTGTACATTATATTAATATAGTAGCCCGTGTTGGAACTGTATGGGGATTCACTGGCGATAGTCGTTACAGCAGGGTATCCTGGAACCAAATCAGGGAGTCACTTTGAACATAGGCAATTAACTTGCCTGTTTTTGTGGGGGCAAAGTGTTAAAACATTTCCATTGGTCGAAATTCAATTATTTACACAAAAAAACTATACTTAATAATAGGGTGAATATATTTATTATGTTCTTGAAAACATCACCTAAAAACTGTCTTAAATAAAAAAAATAAAACCTTTAATAAAAGAAATTAAAAATGGTACCACGGCATTTATAAATGTCTTGGCAATAAGAAAATGGTAAATTGTAGGTTTATACTTGATTAAGGTTTTATTGAGCTGTTAATCAAAACACCGAGAAGCTAGGTTGCAAACCGCAAAATGCAGTGGTACCTTTGATCTTGCGGTTTATAAGCAAGGACGGGTTAATATTGAATTGTAATGGAATTCCCACACTTATTTATTATTATCTTCTTTATGGTATTAATTAGTAAATATCTTTTTTATTTTTTTGTATTTTTTATAGAAATATCAACTTAATTTTATAAGCAGTAAATTTAATTTTATAACATTTGACCACTTTTAAAAATATATATTACGTGTGGGTGGCCATGTCTGGCTATACCCACCCTAAATAATCAATTGGGTATGGAGGTGATTAACGACTGTCGTTTTGCCGTCTTTTACAGTTTTGAATTTTTATAGAAGTCTCTTTTTTTATGTTTTCATTGTGGAAATCAACAATAAACTAAATTTGAATAGTTGCACATTAATTTGGTGTTCTTTCTTCTGCAGAATGGAATGGTGCCAGGGGCATGTGTCTTTTTTTTTTATTGGGCGACTAAGTACACAATTACCGGTTTCCCGGCCGTAAATAAATACGAAACATATTATGTATACATATTTACATATCTACAATTTACATATATACATATTTACATTTTAGATCATTTTTACATATTATTTACATTTAACATTTGATCACATTTACACATTTTAACAAAATTTCCATTGCAGGAGAGAGGGATGAGTTTCTCAGCCAGCGAGTTCTGCAAAATACTTTCTTTTTGGTGAGTTTTTTGTTTGTTTTTTCCAATATATATATGTAGATATTGTAAAAGTAAAATAGTTAATTGCCTTGTTTTATAAATGGATAAAAAACAAAATAGTATAATTCGTACGTTTTCTTTGTAAGTGACAATTTTTTTAGACAGCTCTTTCGAATTGAAGAACGACGGCTTTTAAAATACGTAATTGTGTTTTAGATCGTATAATTCGTAAGTATCCTGTTTGCCTTTCAATGTACATTCACGCCTTAATATATTTTTGATTTTTGTGTTTATAATCCAAATCATTTTTCTCGTAAATTCATGGTTACTGCCAATATATTGATTCGCAAAATCGAGTTGATGTTTTTTCTTAATGATTTCGGACTTAAAGATATTTATTACTTTAGTTACAAATAGGTTAGGCGTTGCATTATTTATCGTTTGGTTATATAGTATTACTGACTTGGTAATCTGCGTATTCTGTTTACAAGCTTCGTTTGTTAGTTCTTCTATGTTATTAATCATTATTTCCGTTAATTGGCATTCCGTAAGAATATGCCTTATACTATCTTTTTCGTTTCCGCAAAATTTACAATTTCTAATTAATACTTTTCCGTTCCGGTATTGCATTCCAATTTTGTCTCTATACCAATCGCCGAAATGATATGCGTTATGCGCTATTTTATAGTTTCTATCGCGTTCTAAATTAGTAAAGTGGGATTTGGTTCGTTTTTCACTTAGTGTAATTTGCGGCCATTTTATGATTTCACTATTTTCACATATTACTGTTATTTGCGCTACGTTTTTTAAAAGTTCTAGATATATAGGCTTTAGTTTATTAGATTCCCATTGAAAATCTGTTCGACGCAGCTGGTATATTGTTTTGCGTATATCAGTAAAAATGCGTTAGGTTCCGTTGCTTTTATTGCCGAATTCGTGTAAAGCTTATTATTTATTACTTTTATCGTTGAACCCAAGTTATATCGAGTCCACTCTTAAGCTATTGTTTCGATTTTTCTTATTTACTTAAGTCATACAAACGGGTTGCTCGTACGGCCATTAGTTTTAGATTTACGTGAGGGGCGAACAAATGTTTTGGCAATAGCATGTGTCTTTCTATTGTGATTAGTTGCGGTATAAAGAGAGAGTTTATAATCAATATTCTATATTTTAACGTTAATTTGCGTTTGAGATTTTTCCAATATAAAGTATTTATCACGCGTCGGGATTTTGCTATGTTGTCTTGTATGCAGTCAATACTTAAGCTAAAATAAACGCCAAGTATTTTTATCTTTTCTTTTATGCAGTCACTTGGGAAGTCTGCGTTTAATATATTTTGAATTGATATATCGTTTGTAATAATTTGTGTTTTATTTGTGTTCATTATTTGGCCAGATGCTTTTTCGAATGTTTTTAATTCCCTTATTACCTCCTTTAGGGATTGCGCATTTGATATTATTATAGACATATCGTCTGCATATTGTTCTAATTAACTCTATTTTATTTAGTTTTAATCCAGTTATGTTTTTATTATTATTTATCTTTCTGTTTAATATTTCTACACCAATTAGAAATAACAACCTGCTACATGGGCAGCCTTGTCGTATTCCGCTCGTTATTTTAATATTTTCTGTAAAAGCTCCATTTAATTCTATTTTGCTTTGAATATTATTATATATTATCCTCAGCCAATTGATTAAGTATTTGGGTATGTTAAGTTTTGATATGTTTTGAATAGATAGGAATAATTTACCTGGTCAAAAGCCTTTTTAAATTGATTGCAATAATTGTAAGATTATGCAATGATTGTAAGATAAATGTCTATATATTTTTATAGTTAGGCCGTCACATCCTGGGGTACTATTAGTGTTCGATTCAATTAGGCAGTTGTAGATTTCTTTATGGTTTATTGGTCGGGACATTTTCTTAAGTTGGTATTGGTCAAAGGTTAAGGGTTCTATAATAGATAAGTATTCATCTATATCGATTACATTTATTTCTTCACTTGTCCATAGGTCACGATAAAAGTTCTATATTGCGTTAAGGGTTTGTTCTTTATTTTCTGTTAATGATCCCGTTTAATTATATATAGAATATAAGCTATCCCGGTTGCTATTTGTTTCTTCGTATTTAAAGAATTTCTTGGTTGGTTTTTCTTCATCTTCTATAATTTTTATTTTGGACCTAATTATTGCGGTCTATCCGGCCCGTTGGTCTAGCGGTTAAGTGCGTCGCCTTTCAATCAAAAGGTTGCAGGTGCGAAACTTGTCGCTAGCTATTCGGTTGTGTCCTTGGGCAAGGCACTTTACGGACATTGCTTGAACCCAGCGGATTAATGGGTTCTACCAAATTGAAGGAACGTGTATATCATATACAACACACTGCAATAGCTCCGGTAACCCGACGATGGGCGCGAGGTGATCTGACGATTGCCCGTGTGTTAACCCCCTTGGTTTTCCCATTCACGGGGATAAACATGAATATCCTATCCTATCCTATCCTATTCATTAATTTTACGTTCATACTGATTAATGTTTTCTTTTAATCGTAGTATTTTGTTATTATTTTTTAAGATTGATCTCGGTTTTCTAAATCATTTAACTCTTGCACTCTAGTAATATATCGTTTTTGTTACGCTTGCGTTATACTTTGAGAATAGTTTCGTACTTTTTTCTTTCCGTTTTCCCACCATAAGGACGTATTCATATATTTTGTTTTTTGATGTTGCCAATTATTCCACATTATGCTTATATTTTCAATTAGGTCATAATGTTTTAATATTGAATTGTTTATTTTATAGAAGGATAATCCCCATTTACGATTGCTATTTATTTTAAGGGTTATGACTGGGCAATTATTGTGGTCAGAAATATAGGTGCGTATATGTGAAAAACTAATTACTTTATTTTTCGCTTGATTATTAACATATATTCTATCTAAGTAATCCTCGTAAATTCAATCTTTTGTTTATTTATTAGGCGAAATGCGTCGTGAAAGTTAAGCCCGCCTTGTAGTCGTTTTAGCGCTATCCTGTCTCTGTTTTTCCTTTTATCATAATTTGCTTTTACATCGATTTCATTCGATACCATATTAAAGTCGCCAACCAGTAAGTCAATTGTTTCGTTTTCGTTTTCTAGTTTATCTTTTAATTCATAGATCATTTCTTCTCTGTTAACTAGATTAATATAGGTCTGACCAGCTTTTAGATAAATGTTATATAAGTTAATTTCATTATGTTTATATTTAAGGTTTAATTTTTGAACACGGTTTTCAAATAATATATCATGATGAATTTTGTACATTGACAGGATGTGTTTTTTGACGAAAATTGCGGTTCCTTTGCGGAAGGATGTAATACGATGTTCGGGCGCATTGGCGAAGATTTCAATGTTACTCTGCGATTTGAATTTGGAGATCATTTCCTGTGTAAGTACGTGGGTTTCTTGTATTAGTAGTATGTCGATTTTATTGGATTCTATGTAATAAATTATCTTTTTAATTTTGTTTAGAAGTCCATTTGTGTTTAAAGATCCAATTTTCAAATTATTAACCATCTCTGGGTTTGGCTCCATTAGATACTTTATTACATGGAATTGTAATTGTTTTTAATGTTTTTTTTGCGTTTAACGCGATTTATGAGTCAGTTCGTTTCCTTTTTGGTGAAGAAGTTGCCTCTGACGTGAGAATGTCCGATCGTTCAATTACTGATCTCCGAATTGTAGGTATGTCATTTGCATTGTCAGGTGTTCCATAAATTGACTCTACATTTGATTCCTTTTGGTGAATGGGTATGGCTTGTTTTGTCTCGTTATACATGGTCATGGGCTCGGTGGGTTCATTAGTGTCACTTGATGAATCGCTAAGGTGATGAACTTTTGTTGGTTGTTGTTTTAATGTCGTTTTGCCTTGTTTGTTTTCCTGTGTGTTGTCCATGGGGTTTTCAATTGGTTGGTCTATTTTGTGCTGTTCTTGACGGTTTGGTGATTTGTTTTTCTTTCCCCCCTTTGCTTTTCTCTGTGATAGCGGGGTGAGGGGTTTCTTTGGGGTACTGTTTACCGCCGTCATGTTGGGAAAATCTTCCAAATTAAAGATGCTTTCATCGTATTGGTTCGGCCCTTCTTGTCGCATTTCATTTTCAATATAAAATTCTGGCCAGTTTTTCAATAGTCCAAATCTGTTTGTTAATTTAATTTCAGCATTTCTTGTATTTTGATAACGCTTTTCGACGTAGCGTTCTACTGTGTGCCATGGTTGATGTTGTCCAATGTTGTTTCTTTTTGGTGTGTTCATTAGTTCCGCTGTATTACAGTCTGAATGAAAGACTGTTCTTGGACGGGGTGCTTGGACGTTCCCTCTGCAGTTTCTTGACGTGTGGCCATGCGTTTTGCATTTGCCACAGAACACATTTATTTTGGATGTTTTCTTCGGACATTTATTTTGGATGTGTCCTCTTACTTTACAGTATCTGCACAGCGCCATATGCTCTTCTCCTGGTCGCGTAAGTGTAATGGTACGTCCTGACATTTGAATAAGTGGTTTATTCTGTACTTGTGTCTCTGTGAGAGTAATGTTGACCCAACCGTTTTTAATCTTATTGAAATTTCGGTGTGTTCCATAGTTGATGTTTTTTATCTTTCCCCACTTTTTTTCCTGTAATAAGTGCTTCCAGTTTTTTTCTATCGGTATCTGCTGGTACAGGGTGCAAGGAAACCACTTCGTTTCCACCCTGTGGCAGTTCGGCTTTAATCGACATTGTTACGGTCATTTTAGAGGCCAATCCCAGATACCTAAATTCCCGATTTCTGTGTGTCCAATGAAGCGTCACGGCGTCGCTGCCGATTTAAAAGGTCATTGTAATTTCGGCCTTTTCTGTTCTTACTACGTGGTAGAAGGTTGTTATTGATCGAGCTGTTCTGGATCGCACAAAGCAAACCCAGAAATTGTATCTATGCTGCTATGTTTCTATGTGTCTAGAAATTTTGTCCATTTGTCTATGTTAGCGCAATTAAAAGACATCACAGAAGGGTGGTTTGTTTCAAATATAGGAGATAGAGCAATCACTGGTCAAGTGCGTGGAGCAGTTTAAATTCGCCAACACAGGGTTGGTAACGTAGGGTAGGGCTTTGTCCCTGTTGAATCCTACATTGATTTCTGGCGTTTCTATCACTGATTCAGTGATTTCTGGTTTTCGTCAAGTTATTTCCAGATTGTACGTTTAAGGTACAATTAATTTCTGAAGCTTGGGTTACGGGTTTATCTCTGCATCTCAAGATGGCAACTGCTGAGAACGCGGCGCCGGTAGATTCGCTAATTGACGTCACTCCTAGCGCGGCAGAACTAAAAGCCGCGCGCACAACTGCCTTGCGCACATTTACGAGGCTGGAGAATAAGCTGCAGAAGATTATATCGAAAGAAGCTTCCCATAAGGAAGTTTCCAAGATAAAAGATCGTTACGACGATGCCTGCGACGAGTGCTTACGGATTTGCCGTCAATACGTGTCCACTGTGTTGACGGAAGGCGCTCGTACTGAAGCATAAGCGAGAGTGGAGAACATTATTCAAAGGAAACAAATCGCGAATCAAGATTATAGGCAATTTGTGCAAAACTGTGCTGCGGGCCGATCTGTGGGGAGTGGCAGTAGGTCTAAGGCATCCTCTAGTCGGCGAAGTTCCGCGCGCATACAAGCACAACTGCTGGAAATGGAAGCCATACAAATGGAAAACGAGGCCGAAATCCAACAAAAGAGTTTGGAGCTTGACCTGCAGGTTGCCCGAGCAAAAGCGAAGGCAAAGAGAGCTATCCTTTTGGCGGAGGATGGAAGTGAACTTTCCGATTCTCTCGGCGCTTTGTCAAACGCAAAGGAGAGACCTCTAGAAACTGTTTTAGACAAAATACAGTCATTAACCTGTGATCAAAGGAACCGGGCTGCTGCTGCTGCCCCGATACCATTAGTTCTACAAGAACCCAATCGGCCGATTAGGCACTCTTCACCGTTTATTCCTAACCCAATACCCTATGGAACGGGGCCTTCCAACTATGGCGTTAATCATTGTGAACGCCCAGCAGCCCTAGGTATTGGTACGATACATGATGGAAGAAACTTAAAAGAACCCACGTTGGAAAATCCCCGAGGACAATTTGACGTTAGCCCGTTCAATGCCGACTCGGTCACCCCGCGCTTGGAATTAGACACCTTTGACGGGAACATTTTAGAATACTATGGATTTATGAGTGGCTTTCGCGAATATATTGAGGCCCGAGTGCTGAATGATGGCGCTCGCCTTAAGTTTCTTCTGAAGCTATGTGCAGGGGAAGCCTATGACACAATCAAGGGATGCAAGATAATCTCCGACAGAAGTCGTGGCTACCGCGAAGCTATACACCGTTTAAATTCTAAGTACGGTGAACGAAACTTGGTGGTGCAAGCTTACATGAAGCAGGTTACTGAAGGGCCGCTCTTGAAACCGTCGGACTCTGAAGGTATGTTTTTATTAGCTGATGAAATGTACAACTGCTACAATACTCTATCCGAGTGGGGTTACTCACATGATTTAAATAGCACAGAAAACCTGGGAAGGATATACGACCGGCTTCCTAATCATATAAAATTGGATTTCTGTAAAATTAGTCGATTAAAGGAAGCCGAAGACCAACGGCCAAGTTTCTTTGATTTAATGGAGTTGGTGCAGGACAGTGCGAAAGCGTCTCGCTGTTACTTCAACCAACAATACTAAGCTTCGACATCGGGACCCTCACAATCAAGGAAAGGGAATAGTGAGTTTAAACAAAGTTTTCCTAGAAAAGTAATGTTTGCCGCCGCTGAGTCTGTATCTGAACCTATAGAACACGCAGTGACGACTAACAAGAGACCATTGTGCTGTTTATTTTGCAACGAGACACACTCTATATGGAGATGTAATCTCTTTAAAGGTGAAACCGTTCAGGAAAGAACAAATTTTGTCACGGCACGGAAGCTGTGCTTTAATTGTTTGCGTGCTGGTCATTTTTCCCGGCAGTGTCGGTATCAAGGATACTGTGCGATATGTAAGCGCAGACATAATTCTTTGTTGCATATAGATGAAACCCCCAGCCCCTCTGGTGATCCTCCGCCAAGTAATCCCGAACTGAGAGAGAAAGGTGTTGTATCTTGTGGTGCTCGTCAGCGAGATGAAAGGAAGACGAGAAACCCTAAAAGTTTCAAGGTGGTTCCAGTTAAGGTGTGGACCATGGATCCTGGTAAGAGTGTGCAGACTTATGCATTTTTGGATGATGGTGCGGACATATCTATGTGTGCAGTCAGTTTGGCAGAAAAGCTTGGTCTACCAAGTACAAATGAACGAATGGATCTGTACACACAAAATGCGATGTCTCGTCATGCACTTATTTGTGATGACTTGTTTGTTCAAGGATTTTGGGAAAGCGAGGCATTTAACGTACACGAAATGTTGATTAGAGATGATCTGATAGATGTCAGTAGCAGCATTCCTACAGAAGAGGTGGCTGCGCTTTATCCCCATTTGAGGGACTTGAACTTTCCCAAACTGGATAATGGAAACGTTGAGCTTTTATTAGGAAACAACGTCATCGACGCTTTCCGATTGATTGAGCAACGCAGTGGAAGGCACGGGGAACCAGTGGGGCTCCACACCGCACTTGGCTGGACAATATTCGGGGCTGATCTCTCAGCAGCCGGTCGGGGCAAAGCTGAGGTGTCTCATGCTTGTGTGCAATTCATGAAACAGCGAGAACCTGCGGGTGATTCGTGCAATGAGATTTTACAATTATTTTCCAGGGAATTCAGTGACCTGGCACAGAAACAGAAATGTGAGATGTCTATAGAGGATAGACAAGCAATTAAGATAATGGAAGAAACGGCAACCAAAGTTGGCAGACATCATCAAATTGGACTACCTTGGAGGCAACCTCGAGTCACACTTCCAAGCAGCCGATTGATGGCGCTAAAGAGACTCAAGTCACTAAAAAGGCGCTTAACAGGTAACCATGAAATATTTTCCGAGTATCGCCTAAAGATAAGGGAATACGTCAGCCAGGGTCACGCTACTGTTGTGCCTCGTGCTGAGCTGGCAAGTAGTAACGTAATCTGGTATATACCACACCACTGCACTGGTCCGAAATTTCGGGTGGTCTTTGATTGCGCTGCTTGTTTTAACGGTGTGTGTCTGAATGACAACTTACTGCAAGGGCCTGACTTGACTAATAAACTTGTCGGAGTCCTTTTACGTTTTCGCTAGGAGCGTGTTGCTCTTGTGGCAGATATAAAGGGCATGTCCATCAAGTATTGGTAGATCCTAAGGACCGTGATGCCTTGCGCTTTCTATGGTGGCCAGACGATGACATGGATAAGGAACCAGTTGACCATCGGATGAACGTGCACATTTTTGGAGCAACTTCGTCGCCTAGTTGTTCATCCTTTGCTCTGATGAGGACTGCTTAGGAAAATGAAACGGGGGCTGATGAGATAACCACTTGGACGGTAAAAAGGAATTTTTATGTAGATGATTTATTAAAATCATGTAGATCTGTGGATGAAATGCTCAAACTAGTAGCACAAATGGTTCCATTGCTGGCTAGTGGGGGGTTTCACCTTACCAAGTTCTTAACTAATGAGAAACGAGTTTTAAGTTGAATTCCAGTTGATGATATCGCTTCATCGATGTTGACTATAGACCTGCATGGACTTCCAATGGAACGAGCACTCGGCGTATCTTGGAACACCGGGACGGATTGCTTTGAGATAAAGGTCAATGTAACGTTGAGACGGCCAACACGCCGAGGAATTCTTTCCAATGGTGAGCCAGGTATATGATCCATTGGGTTTTGCTCAACCGTTTATACTGCCGGCTAAGAAGTTACTTCAAGTTGCCTGCCATAATCGCTTAAGCTGGGACGAACCGGTCTCCTTTGAACAGAGAGAAACATGGGATAATTGGTTACAGACCCTGGAAGGATTACAGGCGATCTCTATACCAAGGTGCTTCCGGCCACCCTATGAGGTACACCAAATCCAGTTACACTTATTTTGTGATGCCAGCAAGCTGGGATATGGAGCCGTGGGTTACTGTCGTATGGTAGATGAAAATCGCAAAGTACATTGTTCATTTGTGATGGGCAAGTCCAGAGTTGCCCCGATAAGCCCGGTTAGTGTTCCCAGGCTTGAGCTCACTTCCGCTGTTACCGCCGTAAGGTTAGCTGCTCTGATTAAAACAGAGCTCGAATATGACATTCATGATGTTGTGTACTGGACAGATTCTACCACTGTACTGCAGTATATTTTAAATACGGCCTCAAGATTTCAAACCTTTGTGGCCAACAGGTTGGAGTTTATACACCGTTCAACTCAGCCAAGTCAATGGAGGCACGTTAGCACAAAGACTAACCCTGCGGACATCGCATCAAGGGGTCTAATGCCTAGTGAGGTTCACAAGGCGGAAATATGGTTTACGGGGCCGGATTTTTTGCGTCAAGGAGAAGTGGAGAAGTGGCCAGCACGTCCATTGGTGTTGCCACCGTTGTCCGAGGATCACGCGGAGTTCAGGATGAGGAAGGGTATCGTGTCTTCCCTTTACCAAGCGGCACCAGATAAAACCACCTTGCAATTGTTATTTAAACGATATTCTACGTTTTTTGCCCTGAGGCGTTCTGTGGCATGGTTCATTCGGTTTCGCAAGTATCTAATTTGGAAGTCCTGTCGACCTCGTATTCTCCACCCTTGGGAATTTCAGTGGATGGGTTATTTATCCCACACTGAATTGGAAGAGGCTCTACTCTCAATTATAAAGGTGGTTCACCAAGTGTTTGCTGCTGAAATGAAGCAGCTGCCCAATCATGAATCGTTCTCAACGACAACGCTACATTCGGTACGGCAGTTAAGGAAGTCACCAGTATTGGCTTCGCTGCAGAAATTGAGCCCGTTTGTTGTGAATAGGGTGTTATATGTTGGCGGGAGACTCCACAAATCCAGCCTGAGTGCGCAAGAAAAGCATCAGATAATCCTCCCTTCACGACACATTATTACTGATCTAATTATTTCTTATTATCATTGTAGACAGGGAGACAGTGGTACTCTTCATGTTCTCTCTGCTATTCGAGAGAGGTTTTGGATTTTGCGAGGGCAAGCATCAGTTCGTCGAGTACTGCGTGACTGCCGAAAGTGCAAGTTCTGGAACGCACCGGTTGGGGAACAAATGATGGCATCCTTGCCTGTAGCTCGGGTGAGTGCTGGTAGCCCACCATTTACAGCCGTTGGGGTTGATTATATGGGACCTATCCTGACAAAACTTGGTAGGAGTCAGGTGAAACGATCTGGCTGCATTTTCACATGCATGGCGACCAGAGCTATTCATATCGAAGTCGCTGAATCATTGGAGACTCCGATGGATACAAGCGATCATGGCGCGCGGTTCAGCTTTGTGCTGATAAGTTTTGGGAGAGATGGACTAAGGAGTATTTGCCACTTCTGCAACTCCGACAAAAGTGGCTGCGACCCACCAGAAACCTTGCTGTGGGAGACGTTGTGTTGGTCGTGGACGAGCTAAAGAAGCGCGGCGTATGGCCGAAGGGCGTAATTGAACATTGTACATATGATAAAACTGCCCTTGTCAGGCGCGTACGTGTACGAACGATGATGTCGACTATGGAGCGAGATGTACGCAAGCTGTGTCTGCTGGAAGCACATCCTTGAACTGTTACCCAGTGTGCTCGTGGCCGCAAGGCTGTAAATTGTATGTTTCGTTTAATTTAACCACTAGTTCTAGCCACGGATTTGGCTACTGTGTTTTATTTTTCGTATACTTGCCACCTCAGTTGTAACTGAGACGATGTTTTGTTATTACTACATTCCTGTGTATTTATACGTAGACATGTTGTTGTGCCCATTGTTTATATACCTCTACGGTAGTTTGTAATTGCCTTTATTTTCGAACTTAAGTATGACATAGTGCAGAAGTGTTTTTTGGTTGATTGAAATGCCCGTTAATGTGTGTTGTAAAATTATTTCATTTACTGTTTTTAATAATTTGGGGCCGGTATGCTACGGTCATTTTAGAGCCCAATCCCAGGTACCTAAATTCCCGATTTCTGTGTGTCCAATGAAGCGTCACGACGTCGCTGCCGATTTAAAAGGTCATTGTAATTTCGGCCTTTTCTGTTCTTACTACGTGGTAGAAGGTTGTTATTGATCGAGCTGTTCTGGATCGCACAAAGCAAACCCAGAAATTGTATCTATGCTGCTATGTTTCTATGTGTCTAGAAATTTTGTCCATTTGTCTATGTTAGCGCAATTAAAAGACATCACAGAAGGGTGGTTTGTTTCAAATATAGGAGATAGACCAATCACTGGTCAAGTTCGTGGAGCAGTTTAAATTCGCCAACACAGGGTTGGTAACGTAGGGTAGGGCTTTGTCCCTGTTGAATCCTACAGACATGGTTGAACCCTTTTCCGTGGTGAAATTTATGTCATTATTTTCGAAGTATTTAATTACTTCTTTTCTTTGAGGAATATCAACATCATCATTTTTCTCTTTCAGGGTGACGATGAAGGTGCAGTCCTTGAAGTTGTCAAGGATTACGCCATCGACCATGCTGGACATGTCTGCGAGCGGGGCTCCGTCTGCAAACAATTCCATGAAGGAACTCACGCTTATGTGTTCCACATTTCCGATGAGTTGGAACACCAAAGATCTTTCAAGGTTCGCTTCAATTTCAGGTACGTTGTCCCTTATCATGATCATTCTTTTGTTTGTTTTTATACTTGTGTTGTTTTTGTTTTAATATGTTTGTGTATTTTTTAACAGGTCGGAAACCCACGTATTGGATGTCACTTGTAGTGGTATGAAAATTATATATTGTGCGTCGTTGGGTGCCGACAGTCAGCTGTGAGTCTATACAAGCCCAGGAGTAACAAGAGAAAGAAGAAAACTGGAGAAGAGCGCGTAACCAGGTATTATTCACGCAAAACTTAATATCAGTGTTTTCAAAAAGAAAATTAAACGAAAAGCGCGGAAACACTATATAGAAAGCTATACAAAGTGAAAAAGTTAAGCAAACTCGTTAAGTTAGTACCAGTGTTGCCAACGTTGGGATCTACGTGGCACAGAGTTACTAACTTAAACCACAAAAAGAATATGTATATACAGAGATTAATCAAGGGGTGCTATTCGCCTTAAGTCGAAAAAAAGGAGGGGAAGGCTGGTAATTGAAAAATTCGATATAAACGGGGGGCTTTACCCGGCCCGGTGGTCTAGCGGTTAAGTGCGTCGCCTTTCAATCGAAAGGTTGCAGGTGCGAAACTGGTCGCAAGCTAGTCGATTGTGTCCTTGGGCAAGGCACTTTACGGACATTGCCTGAACCCAGCGGATTAATGGCTTCTACCAAATTGAAGAAACATGTCTATTACACGCAACACACTGCAATAGCTCCGGTAACCCGACGATGGGCAAGAGGTAATCTGACGATTGCCCGTGTGTTAACCACCTTGGTTTTCCCATTTAAGGGGATAACCATAAATATCCTATCCTATCCTCCTCCCCTTTATACCTACAAATAGTAAAACAAGGCAATAAACTATTTTACCTTTCGTTTGCAGGTACTTGCTGGCTCGAGAGGGGGTATATCCACAGATAAGTCGATGAAATAATCCGAAAGGATAATCCAAAGAGATCTATTTGCTGTTTGGCAACTTACACACAAGATGAATCTTGCCTTATTTAAATAGAATGGGGCATGTTTTTTGTTTTTTTATTGGGCGATTAAAAGACGCATTTCACCGAAAAATCGTCCGATACAATAATTCACAACAATATTACACTTAAAATATGACATACACAACAACAACAAAAAATTATCGACATTTCAAATATTTGTATTTTTGCAGATCACTGTAGAGGGGTACTGGAGGAGGCGATCTTCATTGACAAGAAACGACCTGCAACACTTGTTTTGGAGGTTAGTAAAATTGAAATTTTGCAAATATTACTCTAAGTATGTACAGATAAAATATCTAATTGCCTTGCTTTTTCTTAAATACTATATATATATTTATATAAAATAAAGTGTGACCATTGTAATTTTCCGAGTAATATTTTTCATCGATTTTCCTAATTTTTGTTTGCTATTTATTACTTTCATGGTTGATCCTAAATTAAACCGTGTCCATTCATGTGAGATTGATTCTATTTGTTGAAGTGTTATTTTTTTGTTATTTTAAATATGCTCTAAGTGCCTGTAGTTTTAGTTTAATGTCCGGTGCATTTAATCCTCCATCGTGAGTTGGCGCTATTAATTTCCGTCGTGCGATGCGATCGATTTTAAATGGATACCAAATAAATTTAAACAATGTTCTATTTATGTCGTTAAGAAAGCTTTATGGTGCAATTATATGTCTTTTTGTGTTTAATAGCTGTGGTACAAGGAAAGAATTAATTAGCATAATCCTTTCTTTTAGCGTCAATTTTCGTTTGATATGTTTATGATATAAGTGGTTTATTATGCTTCGTGATTTAACCAGGTTCTCTTTTACACAGTCGGATTTTAAGCTAATATGAAGTCCCAATATTTTAATTGTATCTTTAATGCACTCATATGGAATTTCTGCGTTGATTGTGTAATGTATTGTAGGATCATTTGATATTGCTTGTGTTTTATTAGTGTTTATTTTTTGGCCTGATACTATTTCGAAATCGCGTAGTTCCTTGAATAGTTCGTTAATACTTGTGCCGTCAGATAGAATAATGGAAAGGTCTTCTGCATATTGTTCAGTCTTTAATTCAGTCTTATTTAATTTAAATTCTTTTATATTGTGATTAGTTTGTATTTTCCGAGATAGTATTTCTATTCCTATCAGAAATAGCAGCATGCTACACGGGCACCCTTGTCTAATTCCTCTCTACTTATATTTATGTGGACTGTAAATGCTCCGTTGATTTCAGTTTTGTTAATAATTTGATTGTATATAATTTTTATCCAATTAATTATATAGGTGGGGATGTTTAATTTATTAAGGATTTCATGACTAAAAGTATAGTTTACGCGATCAAAGGCTTTTTCGAAGTCGATAGCAATTATCGTTAAATTTCTGTTAAAATGTTTTGCTGCTTCTATACAGGCGGTTATATTGTAAAGACAATCGTCCATCGTTCGTTCAGGGATTCCACATTTTTGGTTGGGGCTTATTATTCTATTTAGTATTATGTTTAATCTTTTGGCTATAATTTTACTAATAATTTTGTAGTCGGTGTTTAAGAGTGATATTGGTCTCCGATTTTTATGTCCTTTTTATCCCCCCTTTTATATATTAATTTAATAATTGCCGTCTTCATTGTTTCAGTCATAGTGCCTTGTAAATATATATTGTTGTATAATTCTTCTAATTCGTATTTTATATATGGCCATAATTTTTTATACAATTTTGTTGTTAATCCGTCAATGCCAGGGGAGCTGTCGTCGTTCATGTCAGTTATTGCCTCGTGGATTTTCTTCATGTGTATCGGTTTGGTCATTTCTTTTATTTCTGATTTATGTATTTGTATCGGTTGTATTGTTGATAGATAGTTTGTTAATGATTGTGTATTTGTTCCTCTTGTTGTCCAGAGGTCGTTGTAAAAATGATGTATTGCTTGCATTGTTTCGTTTGGGTTGTTGGTTATTTGTCCATGTTTGTTGTATACTGTGTGTATGGCGTCCCTTTTTCCTTTCGTTTGTTTATATCGAAAGAAATCTTTGGTTGGTTTTTCTTCGTTTGGTATGATCTTTATTTTGGATCGTATTATGGCTCCTTCATTAATTTTACTTTCATATCTTTCTACGTTTTTCTTTAGTCTTATTATCTTTTCGTTAATTTGTTCTACCGGGGTCAGCTTTTCCAGTGATTCCAATTCTTTTACTTTGTTTATATATCTTTCTTCTCTTTTCAGCATAATTGATTATTTGTGAGTATCTTATCAAATCATTGGTTTTTAATTTCTTACATTCATCCCACCAGAGTAGTGGGTTCCTGTATTTTCTCTTTTGTTTTTCCAATTTTCTAACAGTGCGCATACATTCTCGATCGGGTCGCTGTAGTCCAGAATAGCATTGTTTATTTTGTAAAAGGAATTTCCCCATTTACTGTTACTGTTTATTTTAAAGTGATTATTGGGCAATTGTTGTGGTCGAAAAAGTAATTACGCACGTGTGAAAAGTTTGTTACCTTATCTTTTGCCAAATTGTTTACATAGATCCTGTCTAGTCGTGTTGCGCTTGTGGTTGTAATTCTTGTAAATTCGATTTTGCGTTTTTGTCTAAGTCTAAAAGCATCGTAGAAAGATTTTTCGGTTATCACGTTTTTTTCCTTTTGTCAAACAGTCGTTGTACATCGATTTCGTCTAAAACCATATTAAAATCACCCATTATGAAGTCGATTGTCACGTTTGATTTATTCAACTTGTTTTTAAGATTGTTTAGCATGTTTTCTCTGTTTAAAAGATTGTGATGGCAGTTGCCTGCTTCCATAATTCTATTTGAATAAGGTTGTTAAGGTTGTTTAATATAGGTTGTGAAAAATAAAACTGAACCGAAAATAGAAAAATGTCGAAAAACGATGCAAAAGCGCTTGAAAAAATAAGAACGGCGTTGGACAAGCTGGGAATGGTCCCAGAAGAAATTGTTCAGATGAGGAAATCGGTTGAGGAAATGAACAACAACTTTGAACAAATGAGGCAAGAAATAACAAAGCTTCAATATGAAAACCACAACTTAAAAAAGAGAAATAAACAACTTAACGAGAAATTGGATTTTTTAGACCACCAAGTAAATGAATTAGATCTATATGGTAGAAGGCAAAATCTGGAAATACATGGTGTTCCAATAATCGATGGCAATGAAGACACCGAAGGAGTTGCATTAAAAATATTAAAAAAAATTGACCAATCAATAACGCACAATGATCTTGATCTAGTGCATCGAATAGGTCGAACTAAAAATCAAGATGGAACCGCTACTGAAACCAGACCAATAATAATTAGATTTACAACAAGAAAAAAACGCAACAATATTCACAAACAAAGAAAATCATTACGAGACTATTCGACGCAGGACTTTGGATTCAAACAAAAAAGAAACATATACATCAATGAAAATCTTAACCCAGCAACTAAGAAATTGCTTCATTTTGTAAATGCACGGAAGAAAGAATGCGGCTGGAAGTACATCTGGACATCGAACGGAAGAATCTTTGCGAAAAAAGATGAGGATTCAAGCTCCCACCAAATTAGGCACTTGGACGAAATAGATGAACTGATCAATTGACTAACCGGATTCTACCCTTTAAACCAAAATGGACCAAATTATATAAAGGTACTGTCTAACTTAGAATTAAAATCAATCAGTAAAAGAATCAAGTTTATAATATTGACCCCCATCTTTTTATTAAAATACTGGTATATTAGAATTTTATATGGCTCCTGTTAAAGTTTATCCTTGTGGTGTGTGTAATAAGGAATGTAAAAATAATCAAAATTGTATATTGTGTGATATATGTTATAGTTGGTATCACCTTAAGTGTACTACTCTGACCATTGAAAAATTTAACTTGTTTTGTCTACCTAATAATGAAGAACCATATTTTTGTAATAACTGTAATCTAGATAATTTTCCATTTCAACATATATCTGATAATGACTTCAATGATATTCTTTATATGAATGATAGTATGTTTTTAATTAATAGACTAAATGAGGTAGACTATAAAACAGACTGTGAATCATTTTGGGAGGGAAACTGTCAAATGATAAATTCAACATCATGCTGCTACACTAGCGTTGACTCATTTTGTAAGGAAATAAAAAGTGCAAACCACAGTGATATAAGTTTAATTCATTTTAATACTCGTTCACTTCCTAAAAATATCACAAAAATACAAGATCTGCTTGTGCAGTGCCCCAAGCTACCAGATATTATTGCAATATCTGAAACCAAACTAAATAATCATAACTGTAATGGCATAGAGATGGAAAACTATAATTTTGTGCATATAGACTCCTTAACTCAAGCTGGCGGGGTAGGACTGTATATCATTAAAGGTGTAACATTTACTGTTAATACTCAATTTGCACTTGAGTTTCCTGAATGTGAGAATTTATGGGTAGAGATTCACAATCATGGCCAAAAGTCATCCTTTATTGTGGGAGTAGTATATAGGCATCCAAGTTCAAATATTGAGCAGTTTAAGGATAATTTCTCCACGGTACTTCAAAAACTTAATCAAACAAAAAAGGACTTCTATATATGTGGGGATATTAATATTAATTTACTTAATCCAGAGAATAACAAGCAGGTAAATGACTATACAGATGAATTGTATTCTGCAGGATTAAATATACTTATAACCAAACCGACTCGTATATCCTATTCAGCATCAACTCTGCTGGATCACATATACACCAATAAATGGAATAGAAACATACAGGCAGGAATTTTGATCTTTGAAATATCAGATCATCTACCTGTATACATAACTTGTTCAGATAAGATTAACAAAAAGGGTGAATGTATTGAAAGAAGGGATTTAAGGGGTCTGGGTGGTGATAATTTTCGCTGGGAACTTAATGAACACTTGGAGGCTGGATATTTGTCTGTGAATGAAACTTTTGACTACACGACGTTCATTGATATATTCTCTGACTTGGTAAATAAATATGCACCGATGAGAAAGTTAACTCGCAGGGAACAACAGTTAAAAAGGAAGCCTTGGATTACCCCTGGAATACTAAAATCTATTAAAACTCGGAATTCTTTATTTAACTCCTGCTATAAATTAAACAATTTCCATTTGATTAAAAGGTACAAGCAATTTAGCAATAAACTAACCAAAATAAAGCAACTTTCAAAGCAAAACTACTATAAAAGCGAGCTGAGTAAACATAAATATAACATGACTAAAAAATGGAGCTTAATCAACGAATTACTGGGTAAAAGGAGGGTTCAGAAAAACTATCCAAGCTCCCTTATAAATGCTCACAACGATAAGATAACTGATAAACAATCAATAAGCAATGAATTTAACACATTCTTTGCTAATATTGGTAAGAATATTGCGGCAGACATAAGAACTGCTCCATGTGATGTGGTGGAATCTAAAATAAAATCGCATTTTAAAGTCTTTTTACTTCGCTCCAATCACTCCCAATGAAATAATAGGCATCATTCACCAACTGGATGAGAAAAAATCACCTGGAAAAGATAACATCCCAATTAAAGCAATTAAAATAGTTCAGGACATCATAGCTCCTTACCTCAGTGAAATATTTAATTCTTGTATGGAAGATGGAATATTTCCAAATGATCTCAAAGTGGCAAAGATTATTCCTATTTACAAATCAAAGTCTAGAAATCTAGCTACAAATTATAGACCAATTAGCATATTATCACCTTTTTCTAAAATTTTTGAAAAATTAATATATGAAAGACTATACAAATATCTGGAGACTGAAAATATTATATGTAATAACCAGTTTGGTTTTTCGCCGGGGATACTCTACATCTTTAGCCATTACAGATATTTACAATAACATATTGTCAAGTGTAGACAATGGCAAAGTTAACTGTGCTATCTTTCTTGATTTAAAGAAAGCATTTGACACAGTTAACCATAGCATATTAATTTCAAAACTGTACAAATATGGTATACGGGGTAATGTCCTAAAAATGCTAAAAAACTACTTATCCAATAGAGTACAAGTTACTTCCATTGCAAATTGCTTATCAAACCCTAACACAATTGAGACTGGTGTGCCACAAGGTTCTATACTTGGTCCATTATTATTTTTGATATACATAAATGATTTGCCACTTGCAAGCACTTTCACAGTGCGGTTGTTTGCAGATGACACAGTGCTAATGATGTCTGAAAAAAATGCCCATCTCCTGCAAACAAAAGTAAATAATGAGTTAAACAATGTTCAAAAATGGCTTAACTCTAATAAACTAACCCTAAACTATGCTAAGACCAAGTATATTATATTTAAACATAACCGCAATCGTGAATTTAATAAACTGAATCAATTTTCTATTCAAATCGGCAACAACCTGTTAGAGCAGGTAAAATGCACAGTGTACTTAGGAGTAACATTTGATGAAAACTTAACCTGGGGTCCACACATTTCTAAAGTCACTAGAACTTTGGGACAGGCTGCAGGAATGATCTTTAAATTATCTAAAGCAGCAGATAAGATTACCTTACTCACTGTTTACTACAGCTTTGTATATTCTCATTTGCAATATGGCATAATGGCATGGGGCACTGCTAGTAGCACTTGTAAAGAAAAACTAAATAGAATGCACAATAAAATTGTAAAACAAATACACTATGCTTACAGTTCGTCACAACTGAGCCACCTAACTACAAATGATAAATACTATGAATCCAGTCTGTTAAAGCTAGATGATATATATAAACTTGAGATTGCTGAATTTATGCATAGGTATAAGAACAAAACTGTGCCATCTGTTTTTTTGGATAGTGAATCCAGCTATTTTGCACCACTTGCTTCTCGTCATGCCCACAACACAAGGCATGCAATAAATTTGAACTACTTTTTGCCCAGAGCTAAAACCAAACTAGGTCAAAATTCATTGAAAATACAAGGTGTGAAAATTTGGGGGGAAATACCTAGCAACTGTAAAACGGGTTCATTTAATTTACTAAAACTTAGATACAAACAACTTCTAATTGATTCCTATAAAATAATAACATAAACAGTTTCTAAAAATAAATGTTTTATGTATATATGTCAATTGTCCATACTGTACATGAATTTAGTGTTATAATATATATTGTATATAGCCGAAATTGTAAATATTGCTTTATATTAATTATCATTGTAATGCCATTACCTACTGTACTTTTTTGAAGCCATTGCTCGTTGTTATCTTTTATTTATTTATTTTTTCTATTTTTTCTCTTTTCATAATCATATATATTTATTTATTCTTCATCAAACCTTGCACCTCAATTATATTATAGCATATCAAATAACCTCAAGCAATATTACACACAGCATACATATATATAAACTTAATGCAGTTTGACTGGTTGATCCTCGGATCTTTCACTGCATTAAGTGCAATTGTATGGTATAGTTATTTTCATCACTGCATTTGGTCGGATTTAATTATTTGTTGGTTTCCATTGTTTGTTTATTAATTATCGCCGAATGTATGTTATTATTTGAAAAATAAATTGAATTGAATTGAACCATATAGACATTGTATAGGTGAATTTCGTTATGTTTGTAAGTGATTTTTATTCTGTCAATTCTATTGTCAAAAAGAGTGTAATGTGTGATTTTTATATATTGAGAGTATATGCTTCTTGATGATAAAGGCTGTGCCTTGGCGGTATAATTTGTTATTTCGATCAGGCGCGTTTAAGAAAAATTTGATGCTATATTGTGTTTCAAAGTTTAAATGTGGTCTTCGTTGAGACCGTGGGTTTCCTGGATTAGCAAAATATCTATTTTATTTGAGTCCATGTAATATATTATTTGTTTTATTTTCCGTATAACTCCATTTGTGTTAATTGAACCATTTTTTAAATTTTTGTCCAAAATTTGTTCAATCTCCATTTCAAATAATATATTACATGGATTTCGTGTGTGGGTGTGATTGTTTTATGCAAGGTGTTTCGGGTTTTTGGCGCTTAGCGCGATGTTAGTTCAAGAGTCTGATGGTCTTGGTCGTTTTGGAGAGTTGATATTCCAGTTTGTTCTTAGGTTGTAGAGTTCGGTGTTGAAATCATTGTTTTGTGCCGTTGGATGTGTTGGGGTTTTGTTGTCGTCCGGGGTTACATAGACTGATTCTGTTTGTGAAGGTTTTCTGTTCAGCAAGGATTTGAATTGTTGGTCTGTTTTGTCTGTGATCTCTTCTAGAAGGAGGTCACTTGTGCTAGTGCTGCTTGACAGGTTTGTGGTTTCCATTGTTTCAGGTTTGCTTTGTTCATTTGGTTCCTTATGGGCGGGATTCTGGTGTTGTTGGTGAGGTTTGGTTGGCTCTGGTGATGTTTTGCCTTTTTTTTGTTTCTTACGCCGGGGTGAACGTTGTGATTTGGGTGCGCTTAATGTCGGGCTGGTGTGGTTTTCAATTAGTTCCGGGAAGTCGTCTGGTTTGAAAAGGTCTTGGACGATATCATTGGACGTTTCTCCGAATAATGCTTTTTGCAGCATGTCATCAGCATCGAGTAAGCCGAAATGGTTAGTCAGTCGGATTGGCGCATGTCTTGATGGTATGAGCTTTCCTACCCTTTAAACCGTCTGCCATTCGTTTATAATGACATTTTTGTCATTACGACTCGGTGTGCTGAGAAGCGGAGCAGTGGATGTTTCTGAGTAAAAGACAGTTCTTGGTCTGGTCTCATACGTTGTTCCATTTCTACAGTTCCGAGTGAGGTGGCCGTGTGTCTTGCAAGTTGTGCAGAAACCTTTTTTGGGGCATGACTGTTGGTGATGTCCTCTCATCTTGCAATACCGACAGAGTGGTGGATGAGCCTCTCCCGGTCTCGTCACTGTTATTAATCGTCCGGCAATTTTTAGGAGCGGTGGGATATTTTTAACTTTTGTTTCTGTTAGTGTGACGTTAAGCCAACCGTTCTTAATTTTGTTAAAGTTCCTGTTGTGTACCATAATTGATATGTTTCAATTTGCCCCACTGTTCTTTCTCAATGAGGTCTTCCAATTTTTTTATATCTATGTCCAATGGGAATGGGTGCAAGGAGACGATCTCGCTCTCTCCTTGTGGAAAATCCGCTTTAATGACCATGTTGGCTCCGCTTTCCGTTGTAAAACTGATCTGATTATTTAAGAAATAATCTATGATATGCTGCCTTTTGGGGACTATCTGAGTTTCGCTTGGGTTTTTAAGCGTTACCAGAAAAGTTGCGTCCTTAAAGTTTTCCAAAATGACACTTTCAACTATTTCAGAGATCCCTGCAAGAGGAGCACCCTCTGCAAAAAGCTCCATGAACGAACTGACGCTCATGTTCTCAACTGTCCCGGCTAGTTGGAACACAACCGAACGGTCCAATGTTCCTTCAATCTCGGGGATGTAGTCAGAGCTCATCATTCTTTGGTTTGCGGTAAGTCCGTGTATTTTATATTATGCTTTTATGTAAATATTGTGGAAATATTTATGTTATTAATTTAAGTTCTTTCCAGGAAACCCACTAAATGAGCTGGTCACTTATTATAACGCTATCACAAGGAAATATTGGATCAGATTATCTCTTAATAAAGAGAAAAGGGGAGAAGGCGGAGTGGTAGGAAATTTACACAAAAGCGGAGGTAATCAGCGGGAAAGCAATTAACTGTGGCGACGTGTTCAGCGAAGCGTTAATAATGCCTTTTTCTTGTTACCGTCTTTTCGTGTGTTGTATTATCGCAGAGAGTTCATTACAAAGTCGACCGCACAAAGAACACAGTGCAGTACGCTACATTGGTGACCCTCGACGTTTCAGAAACGATTATTTTCTGAATGATTTATATTATGAGCCTAGAACAGGAAAACGCCGTAGCCCTTAAACTGCCCACGTTCTGGACAGGCCAGCCACGAGTATGGTTTCAACAAACGGAGGCGCAATTTGCTCTAAAGAACATCTCGGCAGATCAGACAAAATATTTTCATGTCGTAGCGGCGTTGGACCAAAGTACGGCATGCCGCCTGCTTGATTTACTTGAAAATCCGCCCGAAAAAGAAAAGTATCAGGCAATCAAAGAGCGATTGATCAGTGTTTTCTGCCTGACGCAGTCACAGAGAGCAAAGCGACTGCTCCACATGCCGCCTTTGGGTGACCGAATGCCATCCTCACTCATGGATGAAATGCTGGCCCTGCTGGGTAAGGAGAAGGAATGCTTCCTTTTCCGGGAGTTATTCTTAGAACGTATGCCTGCCAACATAAGAACGGTCCTAGCTTCTCAGGATTTTGTCGATAATCGCAATTTAGCAAGGCAGGCTGACGAATTATTATTGGCAGGCCGAGAGGACGTGGACATCTTCATTTCGAAAGTACAAAGCCGTAGGTTTCGCCCACAACCAGCCAAAGAAATCGACACTGACGCCATCTGCTTCTTTCACCGTAGTTTCGGAAACAAAGCGCGTCAATGTCGCCCTCCTTGTGCGTTTCAGGGAAACTGCAGAGCCGACCGTCCATAGCTGCTGCGACGGCCGGCACAGAACGCAGCCTTTTTTACGTTTGGGATAGATTGTCAGGTCGCAATTTACTGGTTGATACGGGAGCCGAAATCAGCGTTCTTCCCCCTACAGGACTTGAACGTCGCACCAACAAACCCGGAAAAAACCTCCTCGCGGCTAATGGCAGCAATATTCGTACATACGGTTCACGATTGGAATCATTGGATCTACCCCCCGGTAAATTCAATTGGAAATTTGTTTTAGCTGACGTATCTCGACCGCTACTTGGTGCCGATTTCTTAAGGGCAAATGCCTTGTTAGTGGATATCAAGCGCCGACGCCTAATCAATACAGAAACGTTTGCCAGCACCCCAATCGGCACGACGTGCCAATCAGCACCACGTCTCAACGCTGTTTCATCGGGCAAATCTGTGTATGCCCAGTTGCTGGCTGAATTCCCCGCAGTTACAACCCCTCATTTCTCCCAATCGACATTACCCAAGCATGGAGTTGAGCACCACATTATTACCAGCGGTCCGCCTGTACATTCACGTGCTCGGCGACTGCACCCCGAGAAGCTCGCCGTGGCCAAGGACGAGTTTCGTAACATGTTAAATATGGGAATCATTCGAAGGTCGTCCAGTCCATGGGCATCGCCACTGCACATGGTTCCTAAATCTTCCGGTGAGTGGAGACCATGCGGAGACTACAGGCGGCTTAATGCAGCCACGCAACCGGATCGCTATGCCATTCCCCACATTCAAGATTTTTCGGCCCGTTTGGCTGGGTCTTGCATTTTCTCTAAAATTGATTTAATTCGGGGATACCACCAGGTTCCCATTGCGCCGGAGGATATTCCGAAGACCAGTGTGATTACGCCCTTCGGGTGTTATGAATTTGTACGCATGCCTTTCGGATTAAAAAACGCGGCACAGACATTTCAGCGCCTGATGGACACCGTCTGCCAATCGTTAGATTTTGTATATGTTTACCTTGACGATATTCTGGTAGCAAGCAAGTCAACCTCCGAACACCTAGACCATTTACGACAACTTTTTCAGCAGCTTGCAGACCACGATCTGGTTGTTAATGTAGGCAAGTGTCAATTCGGAGTCTCACAAATTGATTTTCTGGGACACCGAGTGAACCAGCAAGGTGCTCGACCGCTGCCAGAAAAAGTGGCAGCCATTCAGTTGTTTCCCCGCCCAACGACGATCAAAGAGCTTCAACAATTCGCAGGTATGATTAATTTCTACCACCGCTTTATACCTTGTGCAGCACGTATCATGTCTCCTATTTACGAGTCATTGTCTGGAAAACCTAAAAAACTGGTTTGGAACGAGGCATTGGTTTCAGCTTTCGAAGAGGCGAAAACCGCTTTAGCGAACGCCACGCTCCTGCACCATCCATTGCATCAGGCACCCACTGGTCTAACCACCGATGCCTCGCAGCACGCCATCGGCGCTGTTCTGCAACAATTTATGGACGGCGCATGGCGACCCCTGGCGTTTTTTAGCAAACGCTTACGTCCCCCGGAACTTAAATACAGTGCGTTTGACAGGGAATTACTCGCCTTGCACCTAGCGATACGACACTTTCGCTATTTTCTTGAAGGTCGCAGTTTCACGGCTTACACCGACCACAAACCACTTACATTTGCCTTTTTCAAGACATCAAGTCCATGGTCAGCGAGACAACAACGTCAATTAGCTGCCATCTCAGAAGTACACAACGGACGTACGTCACATCGATGGCAAACGCAATCAAGCTGCTGACGCCCTCTCTCGCATTTCGATTAATGCCACGCAATTGCAGCTTGACATGGATTACGCATCGCTCGCGGCTGCCCAGCTGGACCCGGAGGTCCAAGCCTATCGCACAGCGCTCACGAACCTGAAACTTAAAGACATTCAACTTGATTCGTCTGGAACTACGATTCTCTGCGATGTATCGACAGGAACGCCACGTCCTGTGATCCCGAAGTCCTGGCAGAAGAAAATATTCGATATTGTTCACAATCTGTCACACCCGTCTATCCGGGCAACACGTAAGCTCATTTCTTCTAAATTTGTCTGGCACGGTTTACATCGACAGGTCGGTTTGTGGGCAAAACAATGTGTTAGCTGCCAGAAAGCCAAAATCCACCAGCATGTGCGCGCTCCGCTGGAGCAATACCCACTGTGCCAATCACGTTTTAGCCACGTGAACATTGATATCGTTGGCCCCTTGGCACCCTCACAAGGCAATATATATTTGCTTACAATGGTCGATCGTTTTACAAGTTGGCCGGAAGCTATTCCGATGACAGACGCGACTACAACCACGTGTGCCAGGGCTTTCGCCTTTAACTGGATTTCTCGTTTCGGGGTACCGTCCAACATTTCATCGGACCGAGGTCCACAATTTACCTCAGCACTGTGGTCGACTTTTACCAGGTTGCTTGGCATTCAACTCCATCGCACGACCTCATTTCACGCGCAAGGGAACGGGCTTGTTGAACGATTTCATCGTCACATGAAGAGTGCTCTCATGGCACGGCTTACAGGACCCAAACTGGGTGGACGAACTTCCCTGGGTCCTGCTGGGCATCCGCACCGCTCCTAAAGAAGACTTGAAAGCTTCTTCAGCGGAATTAGTATATGGAGCGAATTTAGTAGTTCCCGGGGATTTTTTTGGTGTAAGCCAAGCTGATCCGCTACCTTCTCAAATACTACCAGCAGTAAAAGAGACGGTTGGTCGACTACGACCAACACCTATGTCACGCCATGGTCTAGTTCCCACAAGAGTACCACCAGTTTTGGACACATGTCTGTACGTTTTCTTACGAAACGACAAACACCGTCCACCTTTGACGCCACCGTACAACGGTCCGTACCGTGTCCTCAGCCGCAGCCACAAGACTTTTACTCTGGAGATAGGAGAACGTCATGAAGTGGTCAGCATAGATCGTGTGAAACCAGCATACCTGGACATGACAGAACCGGTTCACAGTGGCACAACCGCCACGACGGAGGAAGACCACGCAAAGCAGACAATGATAATTTGCCACCGCAAAATACACCTCAACGCGAGTCCCCGGCTATGTGTACCCGCTCGGGGCGTTTAGTTAAACCCCCTATTCGTTTTATTGATTAACTATGTTGCTCGCCAGATGTTTTTATGTTTAAACCTCATTTGATTTTACTGTGTTGCTCGCATGGTTTAAAGTAGTGCTGATGCTCATTATGTCCGCTTCTGGAGGGGGGTTATGTGGCGACGTGTTCAGCGAAGCGTTAATAATGCCTTTTTCTTGTTACCGTCTTTTCGTGTGTTGTATTATCGCAGAGAGTTCATTACAAAGTCGACCGCACAAAGAACACAGTGCAGTACGCTACAGTGTTTCCAGGTCTTTTTGGACTGAGAGACGTGGAAACACTATATTATTGCTGCTGGGTAGAAGTTACGAAAACACACTTGTTAAGATATTACCAGTGTTGCACGTGCG
>CH002037.1:82723-104871 GCA_000149265.1 Ciona savignyi | reverse complement strand
TGGTTGTAACTATAACAGGTGGCTCCTATTTTGGTACTTTTTAATCGTCATTATTTATTTACAGGGAGTGAAATAAAAAGCATTAGATTATTTTTATGCCGAAGGTTATTCTAAAATCTTAAAACACTTAATTTTGTGCGATTTTTTTGTTTATATAATTTTATTGTTTATGATATACAACAAAGGTAAATAATGCATTTCACCGCTTTTGACTATGAACATATGTAGTATATTTAATATGCAAATAAAAAAATTAACATAATTATTTAAACAGCCCAAATGAACCTAAATCATTTGAACTTGATTCATTTAAAACACATCAATCATACACAACATCACATGAAACTGAGGCTTACCTGGGGAGAAGGGAGTTGTTGTATTGCTTCTTGCAACATACGTTGACCTTTTGGTGAAAGTTTGTTCCAGTCCAAATCCAGTTCCGATATTTTGCCAACACACCCAGCCAGACATTGTACTATGTGGTCATACAACCTCTCACCACCCAACGTCCCATTGCTTCTCACTGTAAGTTTGATCTGTGTGGAACAGGAATGTTAAAACTCCACAATGAATATATCATGTGGATTGAATTATAAGTTTACTAATCAACTATGAAATAGAAACAAATCAATTTGAATATTCATTTGAAACATATCAAGTTATAACAACTTAGCAGTTGGAATATTGGGGCAAAACATGATTTGATATCTTTGTACATTATATTAATATAGTAGCCCGTGTTGGAACTGTATGGTGATTCGCTGGCATAGTCGTTACAGCAGGGTATCCTGGAACTTATCCAAATCAGGAAGTCACTTTAAATACCATCTGTTCCACATACAGTTACCTTGCACTTAGATGGGTTCTATCTAGCACTGATGTAGCACACTAGTTTACCCTTAATTAATACACTTACATAAGTAATCCCTTTTTTTTATTTAAAAAACCTGCTGTCCAGATATTCTAAGAGTTTCTTGTTTACTACATGTTTACTTTCTTGTTTAATTTATTAATTTATTGTTTACTACCTGTAGGATACTTGTTAAATAGTATATTACATTCTTTATTACGATTACGTTAATATAATCGCCTAACAGTTTGTTTATTATTGCATATATGTTATGCATGAAAATTCCAACCAAAATTAGGGATGCTTATTCCAGAATCAAGATTCGATTTGAAAAGGAAATGATCGGAATTATATTTAGAATCTAATGATTCGAATTTAGGTGAATATACTGAAACAAAATGAGTTTTAGTTATACAATTTTATATCAAAATTAGAAAAAAAGGTAGCAACTTTTTTTAGGTAACAGTGATGATGATTATAATAAGAAATTACATTTTTATCAAACCTACATGCAATTATATTTTACATCATTAAATTAGTAAGAAAAATATTTTGCTTGCTATGCAAGTACATTTCATAGCGGTTTAAAATTCAAGATTACAATAAATAAACAAGCAATGTGCATCTTATTAGAGTACGATTGCCTTAGTATCTAAATCACTGATGATAACCTGTTTCCCTCATACCGAATAGCCCAAATGAGCTTAATTCATTTAAACTTGATTCATTTAAAACACATTATTCATACACAACATCACATGAAACTGAGGCTTACCTGGGGAGAAGGGAGTTGTTGTATTGCTTCTTGCAACATACGTTGACCTTCTGGTGATAGTATGTTCCAGTTCAAATTCAGTTCCCATATTTTGCCAACACACCCAGCCAGACATTGTGCTGCGTGGTCATCCAACCTCCTATTGCTTCTCACTGTAAGTTTGATCTGTGTAGAACAGGAATGTGAAAACTCCACAATGAATATATTCTGTGAATTATATATTTAATAATCAAATATGAAATAGAAACAAACCAATTTGAAAATTCATTAGAAATATAACAATGTATAACAGCAGCTGGAATATTGGGGGCAAAACAGGATTTGATATCTTTGTACATTATATTAATATAGTAGCCCCAGTTGGAACTGTATGGGGATTCACTGGCGATAGTCGTTACAGCAGGGTATCCTGGAACCAAATCAGGGAGTCACTGTAAACATAGGCAATTAACTTGCCTTTTTATCTGTGGTGGCAAAGTGTTAAAATATTTCCATTGGTCGAAATTCATTTATATACACTAAAAACTGTAATTCATAAAAGGGTGAATATATTTATTAAGTTCTTGAAAACATCACCTAAATTTATTTTTTTTGGGCGACAAATGTACACGTATACCGACATTAAGGCCGAACATAATTCACATTACACATAAATAACACAAATATATTTATTTCAGGATCGATTGGATTGTATTCTATCCCTTGCTTGAGCTGTTCACTGTATGTAATTTCAATTTAAAAGACGTCAACTTGGTATTCTGTAATTATTACACTGTATTAGAAAGGCGGCAATAACTCGGAAAAAAAGAGGTACTATACCATAATCTTCTTACAAGATTTGATTACAGTTTGATATTAATTTTTTAGTATATACAAAATAGAAATATATTTCTTAATGTAATAAGAAAATTTATTCTGCAGAAATTGAGGCAAAAATAATTTAGAGCAGCAAAGGTAAATAAATATTTATTATGTTACAGACATATTATGTTTCAGTAAAACAATTTTTAATATTTATTGTATGCAATTATTTTCTTACATTTTTTGTATTAATTATTCGGTATATACACAAAAAAAGGATTTTGATTTTTATTATTATTATTCATAATTTGGTACATTAAATACACATTATCAATTATCAACAATATTAAATTCATTAATAAGTTTAAATTTTTGTTTGACAAATTCGAAGTTTTCCGCTATGCACAGTTGTCGAAGATATATGTTGAATTTATTTTTAACTATCCAAAGGATTTTCCGGTTGAATTCACTATTATTCCATATATATGCATTTTTTAAATTTAAATATTTCTTATAATTAATTACCTCTATTTTGGCTAAGGTAAGTAGTTTAATTGCTCCGCGTTGAAGCTTTTGTTCATCGTCGGAGCAATTATATAATATTAGTTGATTAGTTAATTTAGTTTTATGATAGGATACTTTATTATTAAAGTTATAAATTAAGTTATTAAAGATAGATCTTATTGTAAGACAACTAGTAAGTAGGTGTATAATATTGTCATTTGGGCCCCGACAGAATTTACATCTCCTTATTATAATTTAATTTTTATACATTATATTATAGTTTTGTTTTTTAAAAAAATCCCCATAAAAAATGCTTTATTTGCTATTTTATAATTATTATCGCGTTCCTTGTTATTAAAGAAAAATTTCATTTTTCCACTATTGAGATTTATTTTATCTCAGGGTATTATCGAGTCATTAATTTTAATTACGTTATTTAAAAGTTTTGGTTTAATTATTATATTATAGATTGGTTTCATTTTTGCGTTATCAAAAACATAGTCGTCTTGTTTTAATTTATAATAGTTATGTCTAATTATTCTATATAATTTATTTGGGAATGTTGCATTAGGGGATGAATTCGAATATAATTTGGAATTAACAGATTTAATCATTGAACCAAGTTGGTGTCTTGCCCACTCTTGCCATAAATTTTTTATTTTATTTATCTGCGTTAATTCATGTAACCTTATTAATTTAGCCACAACTATTTTAGTTTCGATATCAGGAATTGCTCTACCCCCATCTTTTATTGGATTTAATAATTTTAGACGTTTTATTTTTTCTAACTTACTCGGGAACCATATAAATTTAAAAATTAGATTATTTATTTCTTTTATATATTTATTATTAATCGGAATATGTTTACCTGGATGTAGGAATTGAGGAACTATAAGAGAATTTATTAATGTACATTTCCCGGAAAGAGTTAAGTTTCGTTGTTGATGGATTCCAATTGCCCGTTTTATTGAATTTTTTGATTTTTCCCAATTTTGGTTTTCGCAATTTTGTTCAAAGCTAAAAAATATACCCAATATTTTAATTATCGTTACTATATTATTACCCATATTTAATTTATGAATATGCTCTTTAACTTCTGGATCATTAGTCATATATTGAGTTTTATCGTTATTAATTATTTGTCCAGATGCCATTTCATATTTTTTAAGTTCGTTTTTAATTTGGGGAAGAGATTTATAGTCGCCAATTAAAAATGTTACATCGTCAGCATATTGTTCCAATTTATACTCGATTGGACCTAATCTATATCCCGTTATTAATTTATTGTTATTTATTTTTTTAGTCAGTATGTCTACCCCAATTAAAAAAGCGACATACTGGTCGGGCAACCTTGTTTAATACCCCGTTTTACAATTATTGGTTTGGTGAAAGCACCGTTTATTTCTATTTTACTTTTTATTCCATTATATAATATTTTAATTAGATTTATTAATTCTGTAGGAATTTGGAGCTTCTGGATGATTTTAATTATAAAATGGTGGTCTATTCTGTCAAAAGCTTTTTCATAATCAATAGTCATTACCGTTAATTTTTTATTTAAATATTAAGCCGAATCTATTGCACTTTGGATGTTATATATACTTTGGTCTATATTCCGATTCTTAATCCCACATTTTTGATTTGGACTGATTATACAATCTAGAATTATTTTTAATCTATTACTTATTATTTTGCTAAAAATTTTGTATTCCGTAGTCAATAACGAAATGGGTCTCCAGTTTTTCAGGTCCAATTTATCACCCTTTTTAAAAATTAATTTCACAATGGCTGTTCTCATTGACTCATTGAGGCATTTTTCCCGTAAAATAAAAATTATTATAAAGTTCACAGAGATCAGTAAGAAAAAATTTATCCATTTGTTTATAAAGTTTTGCAGTAAGGCCATCTATACCAGGTGAGCTATTTTTTTAGTTCTTCTATTGCTATTTTAATTTCTTTAATGTCTATTGGTTTTTTAAGTATTCTTACATCGTCATTATTTATCTTTAAAGGTTTTATGTCGGATAGATATTCTTCTTGTTTATTTGTATTCGGAATAACCCCCCATAAATTAGTGTAAAAATTATAAACTTCGTTAAGAGTTTCACTTGGATTATTTGTTACGTTATTATTATTTAGTTTTACTTTATAAATTGTATCACGTTTTTGTCCAACATTTTCAAATTGGAAAAAATCCCCGGTGGGTCTTACTTCTCTTTCTATTTCTTTTATTTTTGATCGAATAAGAGCACCTCTATAATTTTATTTCGTAAGCGTGAACGTTACGTTGAATTCTAATTATATTAATATTTTGTGTTATATGTTTATTTTTTTCCCAGTTGCTCCAATTTTTCTACAGAATTAATATATCTTTGTTTTTCACCTTTTCTTATAATTTGTGACTGATATTGGACTTCGTTTTTGATCATAGTTTTTCCTATTTCCCACCAGTCTTTTTTATTAGATATTACTTTAAGATTAATTACAGGACAGTTATTATGGTCGGATATAAAATTTTTTATGTATTTAATATTCGTTTGCATAAATACGGTCTAACCTGGAGGATTTTTTAGGGACAATTTCAAGCCATTTTTTTCTATCAAGATTTTTTTTACAATCAAATTTACCTTGTTTATCAGTAGCGTTTAGTACCAAATTAAAATCTCCCATAATTATATTTTGATCATTTATAGTATTATTAATATAGTTATTTAAAATTTCCATTTGGTCTTTCCTTTTCACAAGGTCATACCAATTGGCACCTGATTTAAAATATATATTGTAGATATTAATAGTATTGTTACGTTCATATAGTGTTACCTTATGTACAATATTACTTATTATTATTTTATGGCATACGGTATAATTAGATAATATATGTTTTTTTATTAATATTCCTGTTCCTTTTCTGAAGTGCTTTGTTTCAACAGTTATTTTCGAAACGGTGTTCACGTAAAATTTTGAGTTTGTCAAGTGTTCAATTTTGTCAGTGTAATTTGGGTCCAAAATATGTAGTTCCTGCATGCACAAAATATCAATTCTGTTTTGGTTCATATAATTCGAAATAATTTGAGCTTTATTTTTGATACCATTAATATTTATGGTACAGATTATAAGCTCTTCATTTTCTATATTTTTTTGCTCCATAGTAAATTTATAAAACAGTCATGAATTTTGTGTTGTGTTGTTATTATTTTAAGTATTTAACTGTTTCAGTTCTAATTAAAGTTTTCTTTTCTTTGCAGGTGATTCCTTCACAAATATTTTTCTTAAAGAAGCAACTGTTTGTCTAAGTTCGGGTGGGTCACTTGAATCTGAGGTATTATTATTATTACGTGGTGGAGTTTCATCTGTTGTTTTATAATGGGTGGTTTCGTTTTTAACATATTTTTGGTGAGCTTCATCAATCATCAGCAGGCTTTCTTCAAGGTTAAATGATCGTGATGATGATTCTGACGTAAGTGTTTCCTGTTGTTCGATTGGTTTGGTTTTTGGTGTGTTTGTTGATGTGGTTGGCTTTTGGTTTTCATTTGTTTTTGAATGTGTTGACTGGGGCGTTGAGAGTGTGGTGGCAGTTTGTTGCTTTTTTGTGAGAGACATTGGTGTTTTCTGTGTTCTTGTGTCAATAGGGGTTGAATTTTTTTGAGGTTGGCTTTGTCGTCGTGGTGTTCTTTGTGGTTTGGGTGTTTGGTTCAGTTTTGGATTTGGTTGAGTGTTGGAAATTTGGTTGAGTGTTGGAAATTGATTTGTATTGTGTGTTTGTATAATTGTATTTCCAAATTGTGTTTCTGTATCCATGTTATCCAGTGCTGCGAACATGTTTGATGTTGCTATTGATCCAGTTAATGCTGCTCGATATGATTGCTGGTTGGATTGGTGGGAAGATAAGTGGGTCTGGATCTACAAAAGTGAAGGATATGGCCGGTGGTTTTGCAGAAATTGCAGTATCCTTTTTTTGGGCATTTTGTTTAAACATGCCCTCGCTCTTTACAAAAGCGGCAAAATGGCATGTGAGACTCTCCGGGCTTAGTTAGTTTTCGGGATATTATTGGTGTGTAGTTTGGTAAAGTGGATGCTCAACCATCCGTTTTTTATGTTTTTAAAATTTCGATAACATCCCAATTCAAGTTTGTGTATTTTGCCCCATTTGTTTTGTTCCAGTGTTTTGATCAGTTTCATTTCATCAATGTAGCAGGGCACTGGGTTTAGGGATACAACTTCCATTGGTGGTGATGGAAATTTTGTATTTACGCTCACAGTAGTCCCGGATTCAGAAGTTGATTATGTTATTTGTGTAGTATGTAATTAATTCTTTCATCACCATATTCCTCTTTCAGGGTGATGAGGAATGCCACGTCCTTGTGGGAGTCGGTGATGACGCCATCAACCTTGTGTTTCAAGGATTCAAGAGGACCACCTGGATGGAACAACTCCATGAAGGTCGAGACCGAAATAAACTCTACACCACCGGTGAGTTGTATGACGATAGATCTTCGGGTCGCTTGGTCGATTTCGATCAATTTTTCCATTTTTGTGTTTATTGTTTGTGGGTTTTTTAATGCAGGAACTATAAATTTTGGAGTGTTTGTGTATTGTATGTGTGATGTTTAGGTACGGTATATACCTCAAACGCTAGATTATTTTAATTTAGAGGGTGATGAGTTTATCTAGGTTGCGCTATATTCTGAAAAAATTAGCCAGGGCTCCGCCGTCCAACTTTAGCAGTCAGAAGGCAAAAAAAAACAGCAAAGTGCAAGGGAAAACGTGAGAAAACACTAAACACACACATACAATAATTACAGGCGGGGGTAATTATTACTTTGTGTTGCCAAATTAATAAACCAATTAATCGAAAAAAGAATTTTTTTGGCAAGACAAAGGAAAAATTACAATACAACACTGTATTACTTGGACTTAATCTAGGGACAGCTCAAGCAAGGGATAGATTACAATCACCTAGGAGGTCTTTGAGCTTGCTTGCTTTAAATAAATCTAAAGTGGTAATCCGCAATATATATTCTATTTGCTATTTGGTAAGAGGTTAGCTCAGCGCGAATCTTACCTTATTCACCTAAAAACTTTCTTAAAAATAAAATAAAATCTTAAATAAAAGAAATTATGCTTTTAAACTGTAATGAGAGCAATTTACAAAGTCAAACAATAATTTACCATTACATACCTTTTAATAATTTGTAACAACGGTGATAAGATGATGTTGTTGTAATGCTATGATTCAAATTGTATTTTTAAACTCCCGTTTTAAAAAAAAGTTTGGACGATTTCGCACGATAGATGCCCTTTCGGTATGGAGAAATGCATTGCATTACGGGTATTATGCTACGTGCCTCCGTAACAATAAAGAAGCCATTTTATAATTTCAAGATTACGAATTTACTTCAATGACGTTTTACCAAAATTTTCTTATCATGGTTATCTATTGTCGCACGCTTGCAAAGACGTTTGCATAATCGGCATCACACGTGTTCTTGCGCAACGGATCGCAGCCAATATTTTCCGTGTTTCATTTCGAATTCTAACTATTCTTATACAATTGCTTGTAAAGATTCGAATTCTTTGAGATTCGAATCTCAAAGATTCGGAATTCTATATTGTGTATCCCTAATTGAGTTGTAATGGAAATCCCACATTTATTTATCATTTTCGTCTTTGTGGTATTAATTATTAAGCATCTTCTTTATATTTTGTATTGTTTTATAGAAATATCGATGTTACTACAAAAAATTCTTTGAGGCTCATAAGCAGTAAATTTAAATTTATAACATTTGACCAATTTTAAAAATATATATTACGAATGGAAAAATGGAATCGCGATCAAACGTTGGTGTTTGTTAGACAACATGGTATAGATATGTAGAAACCAAAATTTTGGTTAATGAATTTAGGGGAATTCCCCTGAGACGTAAATTAGCTTTTGGGGGCATAGCGCTTGAACGGCTGCTCTTATTTTAATCAGATTCGGTAAAATATTAGACCATTAGACACTCTGTGCTTATTAAAAGAAAAACAACATTTACTTAGGGTAATTCCCTTGAAAACGAAGATATGTTCCTGAATTATGATTGTGACAGTCATGCCATATCGCACTGACATCTCCAACAAGGGAGTCGACAAATCAGATTAAAACTTCAAGAATTATTATATGACCTGAGTAACTTATGTATAAACAGAAACTTATCCACTAAACCCAAGGGGAAATCCCTGAAACCATAAAAAAACTAAATCGGAATGTTTTGGGAATTTAGCTCCATTTCATTACAGCGCTTGAAAAGAAGCTTTAATTTAAAACATTTGTGGTTAAATGTTTGTAAATTTAAGATGTTTATTCTTTATTTAACTACACATGGAAAATAAATTTGGTTGGATAACTGTGGGACCCATGCGTTTATGCTTGCAGAAACAAACTACACACTTGGTGTATAAAATACAAATTGTGGTTAAGGACCCTGTAGCATGAATTAATTACACTTGATACTCTCTAGTTTGATTTGCTATGTACGCTTTATTGAAAACGACGAAACATCGTTAAAGATTTGCTCTTTTGTAAGCCCATTTAAACCAATTGTAGAGTATAGGAATTGTTTATAATACTGAACAATTGTATTCAGCAAAATAACCTTGGGTGGAAATATTGCGCTGGGTTATTATGCACCGATGGTGCCCGATATATATATGGTCATTTGGGCGGACTGCGAGTGCAGGGCGTTGCCGTCAATGCAAAATGGACCCACTGCATAATACACTGTGAAGCGCTGGCTTCGTGCCGATGGTTGTTGTGATATGAAGACTGTTATGTGTTCATATTTGGATGCTCTAATCTCACATTTTAAGAAATATTTTCCTAAAGACATAGAGAAGCACAATTGGATAAGAAATCCTTGTGTTGATAATGCAAATGCCCCTCAGGGTTCTCTGGAAACTGAACAAATTATCGATCTTTATTCTGACCTCACTTTGAAAAGCAAACACAACCTTAATTCACTTATTTCATTCTGGATTAAGCCTTGATCTGAATTTCCACTTGTAGGCTGCAAACAACTCTGTGTTCTTGTGCCGTTTACAACGTCATATTTATGCGAAGCTGGTTTTCCTGCGGTAGCAGCAATCAAGTCGAAGTATCGCAGTAAGATCGACACTAAGCGTGAGATGAGTGTTGCGATGTCAAGCATTGAACCGCGGTTTGATAAATTGTGCAAAGAGTAGCAAGCGCTCACATTGATTAAAAGGGTTTCATTTTGAATAGACACTGACATTTTTGTACATTCTAATGATATTTTGCATAGTAATGATTTCAACATGTTGAAAATAAATTCGTGTGAACTTGCAGTTTGGAAATTTTGTCTTCATAAGGGAGCCGCAAGGTTTATTGAGGTTTCAAAAGGTGCCGCCAACAAAAAAGTTTGGGAACCGCTGATCTATTGTATAAAGTAACCTGGTTGTAACCATAACAGTTTGCCCCCATTTTGGCACTTCCATTTGATCATCACTTTTTATTTACAGGGAGTAAAATAAAAAAAGATTAGTTTGTTTTGATGCCGAAGTTTCATTCTAAAATCTTAAAACACTTAATTTTGTGTGATTTTTTGTTTATATATATTTTTATTGTATTTGATATGCAAATGAGAAAAAAAATTAATATAATTATTTAAACAGCCCAAATGAACCTAAATCAGTTGAACTTGATTCATTTAAAACACATAAATTATACACAACATAACATGAAACTGAGGCTTACCTGGGGAGAAGGGAGTTTTTGTATTGCTTCTTGCAACAAACGTTGACCTTTTGGTGACAGTTTGTTCCAGTCCAAATCCAGTTCCGATATTTTGGCAACACACCCAGCTAGACATTGTGCTGCGTGGTCATCTAACCTCTTATCATCCAACCCTCCATAGCGTCTCACTGTAAGTGTGATCTGTGTGGAACATGAATGTTAAAACTCCACAATGAATATATCCTGTGGATTGAATTATATGTTTAATAATCAACTATGAATTAGAAACAAACCAATTTGAATATTCATTTGAAATATAACAAGGTATAACAACTTAGTAGCTGGAATATTGGGGGCAGAACATGACTTGATATCTTTGTACATTTTATTAATATAGTATCCCGTGTTGAAAATGTATGGTGATACGCTGGCGATAGTCGTTACAAATAAGTATCCTGAAACCAAATCAGGGAGTCACTGTGAACATAGGCAATTAACTTGGCTGTTTATTTGTGGGGGCAAAGCGTTTAATCACTAGAAAGTGTCAACCACGTGTTTAACCACCACTGTTTGTAAAACACATGTTGTATGCCATATATTCATGCTACAGGGTCCCTAACCACAGTTTTTATTTTATACACCGAGTATGTAGTTTGTTTCTGCGAGCATAAACGCATGGGTCCCATAGTTAACGAACCACACTTATTTTCCATGTGCAGTTAAATAAAAGATAAACGTCTTAAATTTACGAACATTTCACCACAAATGTTTTAAATTAAAGCTTCTTTTCAAGAGCTGTAGTGAAATGAAGCTAAATTCCCAAAACAGCCCGATTTATTTTTTCATGGTTGCAGGATATTCCCCTGGGTTTAGTAGATAAGTTTCTGTTTTTATAAGTGATATGGCCGATATCCACGTGCCGCTAGTCCCCAGACAATCATTTTAATTGTGACGTCACTCCGCCGATTACGGTTCATTGAGTGCACGCGCGTGTGAAGCATTGTCCTTTGCGTTAAAGTCATTGTTCTTTTTAGTAACGCCGTTGTTCACTTGCAGGGTTTATTTCGCCATTGTTTAGTTATTAATCTACTTATTTTCCATTGTACAGACACGAACTAGGATTCTACACCGCTTATCTATCTAAGTAATAAAATCGCTTTCAAGATAAACTCGCATGTTAATTGCAAACAAGAGGCCAGACTTAACAATGGCGACGAGGTAAAGAAACGGGCATCAGAAAAGAAAAATCCTAGTTCAGTGCAACCAGCGGATATCCAAAGAACCTCTCAACCTGCTATAAATATGGAAGTACCAGCATCCTCGCTAGCAAAGTTCGATCCTGAAAGCCATCGAAACAACGTAATCGACGCTTTCACAGAATATGTGGATTCGTTTGAATTCGAATACGAAGCAATAGCCAAAGAACCGCCGGCTAGCGTGGTCGACAAAGAACATTGGATAGATGTCCAGAAGAGAAAAACTTTCATGGGAAGGTACGCATCACGGGTTTTTCAAATAGAATTCAAAGACACAATACCAGAAGCGGAAATATCAGATCTCAAATTCTCGGATATGGTGCGCAAAATGCTAGCAAGATACGAACCAGCAAAGAATTACACCCTGGCTAACTATGACTTTCATAAACTCACCCAGGGACTGAAAGAAAGTTTTGATGTGTTCGCCAACCGCATAAGACATGAATCCCAGTCATGCCGCTTTAAATGTGCACACGATGATTGCAATGTCGCCGAGATAATGATTCGAGACCAAATAGTTATCGGCACAACAACCGATGACATCCGCTGCAACGCTCTCAAGAATCAATGGGACCTACAGCAACTGCTTGAGAACGGCAGGAAGATTGAGGCAGCCACACATAGTGCGCAGCGCATCGCCAATGAACAAGGGAACAGAGAGTGGCACATCTCAAGAGTAAAACCCGGGAAATACTCAGCAAGCCGCAGGACACGCCAACCCACATCACAATGCAAAACTTGCTCAAACAAATCATGTGAAGGAGGTAAGAAATGCATCGCTTATAAAATGCAATGTTTCGCATGCAACGGCGTTGGTCATTTTAAAGGCTCACAAACCTGCAAAGCCAATAAAAGAAAAGCCCACAGAAGGACAACCCGACGGGTTGAACCAAGCTCTGAGAGTGAAACAGCAAGCCAGTGCAGCAGCACATCCGAGGAAACTCTTTCAACTTCATCCAGTGATTCAAGAAGAAAATGTCCTAGTGGAAGAAAACAAAAAGCCAGAATCCATCGAGTGGTAGGCCATAGAATCAAGATACATCGTGCAACACACCAAAGAGAGCGGGGAAATAGCAAAAACTCACGATATCAGGTCAGGGTGGTGATAAAAGAACACGTGGTTCCAGCATTCGCTGACACAGGTGCCGACATTATTGTAATGTCAAGAGAAACAGCGGCGGGACTTGGATTGCAGCTTGTACAAACGAAAACAAAAGTAAGGCCTTATGGCTCGAAACCCCTTAAATGCTCGGGATATTATGAAGGGAGCGTGACGTTTGGAGATGCTTTCGCCGCTGCAAGGTTCTATGTAATAAAAGGTAACGTAGAAACCCTTTTGAGTGGCAGCCTATGTGAAGCACTTGGGATCATCAAATTTACCTCGGAACAAAAATACTCTGACGCGTGGGTTCACAGAATCAAATGCAGGGACAGCTTTGAGGAACGCATAGTCACTGAATACCCCACTGCATTTCAAGGTATTGGTACATTACGCGATTATCAAGTGAACTTTCATATTGACAAAAAAGTGCCGCCAGTAGCCCAACCTGCGAGACCCATACCATTCTACCTTCGAAACCGCTTTGAAAGGGAGGTAGAAGCAATGCAAGAACAAGACGTCATCGAGGAACACCACGGTCCAGCTCCATGGATATCCAATCCGGTACTCGCCCCAAAGATAATGGTGGCATACGATTAACAATCGACATGAGAGAAGCCAACAAAGCTATAAGGTCAACGAATATCCCCATCCCTCGTGTCGAGGACATTAAGGTGAAACTGTCGGGATGCAAGGTATTTAGCAAACTTGATTTTAAATCAGCTTTTCACCAGCTTAAGTTAAATCAAGCATCGCGCCGGCTCACGGTTTTCCACGCAGGTAATCGCCTTATGCGATATAAAAGACTTACGATGGGAGCCAAGCCTGCTTCGGGAGAACTCAGTAAAGCACTTTTGCCAATCTTCAGCAACATACCAGGATGTCATGTTATCTACGATGACATTATAATCGCAGGCGCTTCGGAATCCGACCATGATAGAACGCTGGATGTCACAATGAGCAAAATAGTGGAGGCGGGTCTTACGCTGAACCCGGATAAATGCATATTTAGGAAAAATGAAATACCATTTTGGGGCATGATAGTATCACATAAAGGCATCAAGCCAGACCCATCTAAGGTAACCGCCCTTAAAGCAGCCACTTCACCCGAATCGAAAGATGAGGTTGACCAAGCGTTGTGTGGAAGAATCGAAAGATGAAGTGGACCAAGCGTTGTGTGGAAGAGTTCAAAGACTTGAAAAATGCACTCCAAGAGGAAACGGTGATAACCTACTTCAACCCCGCCCTCCCGACGTTCATATTCGTTAACGCTCACACAACAGGCCTCTCGGCTATACTCGCCCAAGGGAGTGAACCTGACAAATGCAAGCCAGTGGCCTACGCTAGTCGTGCCACCAGAGCGGAAGAGAGCAGGTATCCCCAATTGGATCTGGAGGCAGCATCGGTTGACTTTGCGCTGGGTCGATTTCGTCCATACATAGCAGGAGGACCGAAGGTCACCGTGGTGACTGACCACAAGCCTTTGATCAGCATTTTTCGCAACACGCGCAAAGGATCCATACGTACCCATCGAATCAAACTACGTCACCAGAATGTATCCTATGAGGTACAATGGTCTTCAGGGGAAACCAACCCGGCAGACTACCTATCTCGACACGCAATACCACTGCGGCAGCTTCCTAAAGAAGTTCAACAGGAAGCGACTGAGCTGGAAAAAACAGTTTGGATGCTGTAGTACAACCCATATATCGAATCCATATCGTTCAATCGGATCATAGAAGAGACGGCAAAAGACAACCTGTTAATAACGCTTATGAAATACATTCACAAAGGCTTTATACCGAAGACCCAAACAAAACTCGCCGCATACAGGAAAATATTGGATGAGCTTGCCATTGTAGATCACATGATAATGAAAGGAAACCGGATTGTTTTACCGGAAACATTGTGGAAGAGTGCCGCTGACAAAGCACACCAAGGAGCACACGTAGGAATGACCAGCATGAAGCGCCGAATACGCAGTCACTGCTGGTTTCCAGGCTGTTACATCCTTTAAGTACCCCAATAAGAGTAAATGAATATAGCGCCACCACGTAACGGGGATTCCCCAGCTACGACTAAAACGTGCTAAAGAAGCACAAGGTCATTCCATAATTACGAATTACAATTACGAATACGATTACGACTACTACTACGATTATAACTACGACTACGACTACATTTACGATTACGATACGATTACGCTGTTTATTATTACGTTTTTATTTATATGTTGTGTATTAATAAATACGAAGAACACAACAGATTGGCGACGAGGATAAAAATTTGAAATGTCCAAAGAAATAATACAACTACTGAAGGAACAAATGGAAACACAGACTCAACAAATGGAGTTACAAAGAATACAGATGGATAATCAAGCAAAAACGTTCATGGAAACAATTCAACAAATGGTGCAACAAGCAGAAAAGAGAGAAATACAAACAACAAGCAATTCAATTCCAAAATTTCAACCATTCGATTCAGCAGCAGAGTTATGGACAGATTATCTCTCCAGATTCAACACTTTTATTACAGCACACTCAGTAAGTTATCATAAAATTCCTCAAATTTTTCTAACAAATCAAACAACAACAATTTATAAACTGGTGCAAAATATGGCAATACAGCAGAAACCACCAATAGAAATCAACGAGCTTTCATTTGACAAAATTTGTGAATTTTTAAAAGAACATTTCCACCCAAAAAAGTTTATAATACGGGAACGATTCACATTTTGGAGTAACATGGAAAGAAAACCAGGTGAAACAATACAATCCAACTAATCTAGCAAGAATAAGGCAAGCAGCAATAACCTGTGATTTTTCATCAATAAAAGATCCGCTAGACGAAGCTCTTAGAACTAAATTTATATGCTCAGTAAAAAATGAAGCTATACTAAAAGCACTTTTCAAAATTGATGACGACAAACTAACTTTTGCAAAAGCAATCAACATAGCCCAAGAAGTGGAAGAAGCAGCAAAAGTAGCAAAAGAAACTGCACAAACTAATCAACCAGAATTTTCATCATACCGGTACCCGGTTCAAAAAGTAGCAATAGAAACAACACAAAGAACAAGACAACCGGAAACTTCAAATATACATCACCAAAGAAAACCATGGATAAAACCGCAATTATACCAGGGACCGTGTATTCGATGTGGCACAGCATGACACAAACCAGCTGACTGCAGACATGTAAATACAACATGCAGATACTGTAACATCAAAGGCTCACTATTGAATCAGCATGCCTAAAAAAGAAGTATGGACGATTAGTGAAAACAATAACTACATCAAGAACATTCAAGTACTGTAAAAGCAGTAAATTCATCACCTCGACTACAGCAAGTTATCACACTCGAAGGAAACTCATACAATTTTGAAGTAGACACCGGAGCAGGAGAAAATTTTCTATCGAAAGACCGATGGGAATTCCTAGGTAAACCACGACTACAGCCGTGTACAGATAGATACGAATCGGCATCACATCACAGACTTCCAGTGCTTGGACTTTATACTTCGAAATCGACCAAAATCAATACATCGGGCAAGAACAACTTCAATACAGCTACAGGTATGAAATTTGTCGGGACAGAAATACCTGATTTAAACTTACTTGGCCGCGATGGCATTTCAAAGCTACAACTATCAATAGATAACCTCATGAATTTAAACAATAACTCTCCATGTAATACATTACATACGGTACACTCATATTCATCTTTACAACAATCTTGTGATTAATTATGTAAAGAATTTGGTAGTTTGTTCAAAGAGGAACTAGGATGTTTAAAAGACTTTCAAAAAGACACCATAGAATACAGAAGAACCTCAGAACATTGCAATGCTGACGCGTTAAGTCGACTCCCAACTGGCTCAGACCCATTCTTCGATAGAGAGGAAGAGGAAGACGTTGTACATGTGGTAAATACCACTAATACGCTAAGCTTGCAATTACAGGCAACCAATCCAGGAGTGTTGGCAAAAGAGTCAACAAAAGATCCAGTAATCTCAGAGGTAATGAGATATACTCGAGAAGGTTGGCCACGACCGGGCAGCAAATCAAGTGCCCAGTTAAGTGATTATGAAAAAATCACCGATTATCTATCTACTACAAGCGGAGTTTTACTGTATGGGACGAGAGTGGTAATCCCTACAAGTTTACGTAAACAAGTAATGCAGTTACTTCATCTGGGGCATTTCGGAATGCAACGAATGATACAACTGGCTCGAACAGCAGTGTACTGGCCAAGGATTGACACAGATATTGTGGACGCTGTTCGCTCATGTACTGCCTGTGGCGAACATCAGAATAAACCACAAGTGGCTATCCCTCACCCATGGATGCTTCCTGAAAAACCATGGAGCAGGATACACATTGATCATGCCATCAATTTCATGGGCAGTGATTGGTTTGATTATAGTTGATGCATATTCAAAGTATCCTATAGTACATCCAACTACATCTGTATCTTCGAAAGCCACCACAACATTACTCATGAAGCAAGACTTCGCTCACTTCGGATACCCTCACACTATTGTTACAGTCAATGCTACGTCTTTTAAATCAGACGAATTCCAGCAATGGTGTAGAGAGAGGGGTATCATTAATCTTTCTGGGGCACCTTATCATCCGGCTACGAATGGGGCAGCCGAACGCCTAGTACAATCTTTCAAACAGGCATTAAAGAAATCTCAATTACCACCCAGGGAGGCATTACAACAGTTTCTAATGCAATACCGGCGAACACCATTACCCAGTGGCCTTTCACCTTGTGAACTGCTTATGGGGCGTCAAATACGTACAAAAATTGACATTCTGTTACCTTCGCCGGCACACCAATGTCTAGGAAAACCTTTATAAACTACCCAGAGATCATTACAGAATTCAACACCATTTCAACCAGGTACCAAGTGCTACGCACTGCACTACGGACAGCACTCAGCACACCGACCAAAGTGGGTTCCAGGAGTCGTAGTTAAAGTCCTGGGCCCAAGAAGTGTGAACGTAAAAATAAGAAGTGGAGTTGTATGGAGACGACGCATAGATCAGCTGTGCCAAAGGTTTTCGGAGGACGGTGATGATCTACATGAGGCAACTTTAATTGACCAGGGCAAACCTACAGATGTCCCTGAGAAGTCAACCCATTGTGAAACTGGGATGGTTAATTCACCAATTACACAACCGCGACATTCTACCCGCACGCGAAAACCTAAAATACCATACAATTGTTAATTACATTGCATTACAAACCAATACACCAATACATCATTGTGTTTACAACACTGGTTTATTATTTCACTATGTAGTTCAACATTACCCATTACAGGAATTACGGCCGTTTTAATTGTTGCTTATTTACTTACATACCTTTTTATTTCTAATGCATTTAAGTTTCATTGTTTATTTATATTTATTATCATACTGTTAAAACTGTGTTGCATTTTGTGTATTTTCAATTTAAGTGGGGAGGTGTTACATCCTTTGAGTACCCCAATAAGAGTAAATGAATATAGCGCCACCATGTAACGGGGATTCCCCAGCTACGACTTAAACGTGCTAAAGAAGCACAAGGTCATTCCATAATTACGAATTACAATTACGAATACGATTACGACTACTACTACGATTATAACTACGACTACGACTACATTTACGATTACGATACGATTACGCTGTTTATTATTACGTTTTTATTTATATGTTGTGTATTAATAAATACGAAGAACACAACACAGGCATTAATGCAATTGTGGAGAAAACTGTTAATGCGTGCCACACCTGTCAATTGTTTACCAACAAAACTACGAAAGAGCCTATGAAGTTGATCCCATACCCTAAAAAACCGTGGCAGGATGTCAGCATCGACTTATTTGGGGCAACACCTGAAAAAAAACACGTAGTTGTCGTCCAAGATCTGAAAACCAGGTTTCCTGCTGCTACAATGGTTGGGTCAACAGGCGCCAAACATGTAATACCAGCAATTTCCGACATATACACATACCACGGAAACCCAGATAGCCACCGGACCGATAATGGACCACCATTCAATTCAAAAGAATTTGCAAGTTTCTCGGAGGAACACAATACACAGCACCGAACATCATTCCCATACCACCCTCAAGCAAATCCAGTGGAAACATTTATGAAACCATTAGGAAAGACACTAAAGGCTGCACATTGGGAACATAAAAACAAACAAAAAGCCATTAACGAACTCCTATCCACGTACCGTTCAACCCCGCACCCATCCACATCCAGGCTCCAGGAGACTTGATGTTACGAGGTGGCTACAAAAAAGACTTCCCAGCTAAAAGTTTAAGTAGGGAAGAGGTCACCAGGGCATATGACAAAGATGAATCGGAAAAACAGGGAGACATAGTTATCACACGAAACATAAAAAAACACAAATTCGACACCATCTTTGGCCCACACAAATACGAAGTAATCACAACACACAGCAGTGGTGCCATACCAAAAAGAATTTCAGATGGTAAAATTCAAATACGCCACTGCAACGATATTAAACTAGCTACATCCACAAATAAACCCACTACATAAAAGACAGTTGGACCAGAATGGATATGGTAGCAACATATGGTAAGCCAAGACATACCGGAACATCTGGAGCATGACTCTGATGTAACCACCCACCAAGAGGAACAGTCCACTACCATGACTACACAACCAAACACTCAGCAAGACGTCAACAGTTACCAAAACACCCGAGGAAGAAGCCAACGAAAACACGACAAAATTAAACGGGCATTAAAACAGCTACAGGACTACAACAAGCCAGGATACAAACAATTGGAGGAATAGACTGGTTCCTTGAAAAAAATGGGAGTACTGATATGGCCGATATCCACGTGCCGCTAGTCCCCAGAAAATATTTTAATTGTGACGTCACTCCGCCGATTACGGTTCATTGAGTGCACGCGCGTGTGAAGCATTGTTCTTTTTAGTAACGCCGTTGTTCACTAGCAGGGTTTATTTCGCCATTGTTTAGTTATTAATCTACTTATTTTCCATTGTACAGACACGAACTAGGATTCTACATCGCTAATCTATCTAAGCCCTAAGTAATAAAATCGCTTTCAAGATAAACTCGCATGTTAATTGCAAACAAGAGGCCAGACTTAACAATAAGTGACTCATGTTATGTAACAATTCTTAAAGTTTTAATCTGATTTCTAGACTGCTTATTGAAGATGTCAGTGCAATATGGCAAGCCTGTTACAATCGTAATTTAGGAACATATCTTCGTTTTTAAAGAAATTACCCTAAGTAAATGTTTTCTTTTTTTAATTGGCACAGAGTGTCTAATGGTCTAACATTTCACCGAATCTGATTAAAATTGGAGCAGCCGTTCAAGCGCTATGCCACCAAAACCTAATTTATTAGAAAAATAACGTTTTGGTTTTGCCATGCCAGTCAAACTTTTAACCCCAAAAAAAAAAAAAAAAAAAAAAAAAAAGGACAAAAACAACATGTGTCCCATTTTTCCAAATGGGACCCATAATTACCATTGGTCGAAATTCATTCATTTACACAAAAAACTACTTAATAAAAGGGTGAATAAATTTATTATGTTCTTGAAAACATCACCTAAAAACTATCTTTAATAATAAAAAAATAAAACCTTTAATAAAAGAAATTAAAAATGGTACCACGGCATTTATAAATGTCTTGGCTATAAGAAAATGGTAATTCGTAGGCCATACTTGATTGAGGTTTGGTTGAGCTGTCAATCAAATTACCGAGAAGCTAGGTTGCAAACCGCAGCGTGTAGTGGTATCTTTAAACTTGCGGTTTATAAGCGAGAACGGGTTACTATTAAATTGTAATGGAATTCCCACATTTAATTATCATCATCTTCTTTATGGTATTAATTAGTAAAGATATTCTTTATTTTGTATTGTTTTTATAGAAATATCAACTTATAAGCAGTAAATGTTATTTTATAACATTTGAACAATTTTAAAAATATATATTACGTATGGGTGGCCATGTCTGTCTATACCCACCTTAAATAATCAATTGGGTAAAGGGGTGATTAACAATTGTCGTTTTGTCGTATTTTACAGTTTTGAATTTTTATAGAAGTGTCTGTTTTATGTTTTCATTGTGGAAATCAACAATAAACTAAATTTAATTAGTTGCACATTAATTTGGTGTTCTTTCTTCTGCAGGATGGAATGGTGCCAGGGGCCGCGTGACAGTCCGACCTGGACTAGGATCGGGACAACGGATGGATTTGGACCGAGTAGCTTAAAGTTGAAGTTATTTTACAATGAACAAAGCAATCGGGAAAATTGTTGCAATTGTAAATTTAAAGACAAAATTTGTGCAAAAACACTAATGAAACTAGAGAGTGTCAACCACGTGTGTAAACAACCTTATTTGTAAAACACATTTTGTATGCTATATATTCATGCGAGCAGGGTCCCCAACCACAACTTGTATTTTATAAACCGAGAATGTAGTTTGTTTCTGCAAGCGTAAACGCATGGGTCCCATAGTTATCATACCAAACTTATTTTTCATGTGTGTAAAAAAAGAATAGGCTAATCGTGTTATTTCAATACAATTGTTTTAAATTGAAGCCTTTTGTCAAGCGCTGCAGTGAAATGAAGCTAAATTCCGGAAACAGTACGATTTAAGTTTTTTATGGATTCGGAGAATCTCTTTCGGTTTAGTAGATAAATTTATATTTCTTACATATCTGGGTAATGTTGTCTAAGAATTCTTGTAGTTTTAATGCGATTTGACAAGTCCTTGTTGAAGATGGGGGCGATATGGCATGCCTGTCACAATCATGATTTAGGATGAAATCATAATTTTTAGGGTATTTTCCTGAGTAATTCTTTAATTATTCTAAGAGGTAAAACAGTGACTAATGCACTATCATTCCACCAAGTCACAATTATGATTTGAAAACAAAAATCTTATTTTTTAGGGTATTTCCCTATTTCCCCTAAGTGTTAAATCAGTTACTAGTGCACTTACATTTCACCAAATCTGATTAAAATTGTAGCTGCCGTTCAAGGGCTATGCCCAAAAAAGCTAGATTTTTAGAAAAAAAAATAGCGTTTTGGTTTTTAACGTCCCAGGGGAATTCCCCTAG
>CH002037.1:11448-47891 GCA_000149265.1 Ciona savignyi | reverse complement strand
ACAAACCAGATTTTGCATCGAATTTAGATAACACTTTTGCGCCTGCCCATTGGCCCATAACTTCATCTACGCAAGGTAGAAGATACCGCTCCCGTTTTACGTTTTTGTTAAGATCTGTGAAATCAACACATATGCGAATGTTGCCATCCTTCTTACAACTACCATTCCGGCGCACCAGTCTGTTGGTCGCTTAACTTGCGTTATTATATTTCCTTTCGTTATTTCTTCGAGTTCAGACTTTACTTTAGCCAACAAAGGAAATGCTACTCTTTTTAATGTGGTATGGCGTGGCGTCCTTACTTATTTCAATGTTATATTCACCAGGTAATTTACCTAAACTACCAAACAGCTTTGGGTAGCGCTGTTTCCAACAAGCCAATGGTAGGCCTACATTAACTTCACTAACGTACGTTAGTAACTTTAAGGCCTCAATTGCAGGTTTTCCAAGCAATGGGTATTTTCCGCCTTTTGTCACATACAACGCTTGTGTGCTGACATGCCCGTTAATAGAAATACTACATAACGGAATCATACCCAAAACTTCTACGATTTTGCCGTGTGGACCTACGAGACATCGGTCGCTCTTTTTCAGTCGAAGTTTTGTTAACGTTTTATAAATAGTGAAAGGTAAGATACTAACGTCTGCTTCCGTGTCGATTTTAAATAAAATCTTACGGTTTAAAATCCCAACTTCTGTCATTTACTTATCTCGAGACGTCGAGGTAAATGAAGCGCCCAAATACGCATTACACAAAGGGTTAAATAATTTACTTTCACCGTTATTAGCAACATCGTACTCACATGCAAGACTTCACCTACTTATTTTGTACGACAACGTCTTGCAAAATGTCCTTAGGAACATTTGTAGCATTTAGTATTTAGAGTGGGACACTTATCTTGCTTAAGGTGCTGCTGCCATCCACATCTATCGCAGGTTTTCTCCCTTTTGTTCTGGTAATTTGTTGGTATGGTATTTCGCTCTAGCCGCTCCTACCAGTTCCTTTTTCATATGTTCTTCGTTTGCGTTAAGCAGTTCCTGTTGTTGAATTTTAACCCTTTCGGTTTGCCGTGTACTATCTATAGCTTTTTTGAGTGTTAATTCTGGATCCATTTGGAATTTTTGTGACAGTCCTTTATCCGTTATTCCAATGACTAGTCTATCTCGTAGTAGTTCGTCTTTAAGCTCACCGTAATCTAAATGTTCGCTCATTGAGTATAAGCACGTTATATATTGATTGATAGGTTCACCTGGACGTTGATTTCGCTTGTTGAATTGTGCTCGCTGGAATATTAAGTTTCGTCGCACGATGAAATATGGATCAAATTTTGCTTTCACTTCTGCATATTGTTTTGCTACTTCTTTAGTTAATTTAAGCGTTGTTAAAATTCTTCTGCTTTTCCTCCAATACAATAGATAACAGTGTTCACCTGCAGCACATTAGACTTCGAAACAAGCCCTGAATCAATGCGAAATCGTTCGAAACGTTTGGACCATTGTGGCCAGCTTTCTGGTTTTTCAAAATCAAACCCTTCTGGAGTAGCTACTTAAAAATTTGCCATCTTTTTATACTTCTATTAACTTTGAAAATATTTAATTTGCCAATTCTGACATCATGTTGTATTCTGATTTTGTCCAGTTATATTGTATTATTTATATTTAAGTCGATTTTTATTTACAGAAAACCGCCTTTGCTTTACAATATATAACACTTCGAGAAGCAAGCGAGTGTATTAGACTGAGCCCATGTTACAAGCAGCCTATGAAAGACATCATCCCATCACAATACACCACTTGTTGAACACAATAGAAATCAACATAAAACTTATTCCAAAACGATATTTTATCCGAACCTTCCCGGGTTGCATTTGTAGAATTCGCTTCTCATCTTCAGGACGATCACGAGAATCCACTTTCCATGACGTTTGAAATTCAGAAAGATCCTGTTTCCCCCGTTCAACATCTTCAACCAACTCCTATCGATATGCAATATTCAAGTTATAAATCTGGTCGTATATTGGTTATTTTATTCTAATACGTTTTAAAACCAGGAAGTAAAAATACATAGATAAGCCGACGAAACTGGTCCGAACCATACGGATTGTAGATATGTATAGTACTGGTTGGTTATATATTACATTGAATCACTTCCATATTGCACATGTTGAGTTTAGGAATTAGACCTACAATCATTGGCGCCAAGTACGGGGGTGCGGGGAGTGCCACGCACTCCCTATGTTAACCACTGGGAGTGCCACACTTCCTGCGCAAATGGCGTTTTTATTTAAAAAATTATAATTGTGGATTTCGGAATGTTTCGCACGGATAGTGATAGGACGAACCCGAGCCGGTTAGCGACCCTATTTTACCCCTTTCCGTCCCAACTCGCCATATATCGCGAGTTGGTGGGAAAACATGGTATCCCGCGTTGCACATAAATGGGTGCAAATCTAAAAAACGATTTCTGCGCAATGCGTAATGGTAGAGACCTCAGCTATGGCTCATTCGATCAAGGAAACCCTGTGTTTTATTCTCTGTAATTTTCGTGGAGAAATATGAAAAATGCGAGGAGTGATAGTCTTTCTTTTTCAAGGCTTCGCCTCTTATTTCTATCGATTTTACACGAATTTACAAGTGACTAACTTAGCCAATAGGAGTCGCGTTAACTTGCGGAGAAGCTCTTTTTGTCAAGCACGTCTTTCTTTACATTCTCTGTGAATTTCGTGCCGTTGAGATAAAAAGGAGAGCGTTGGTGACGTTTTCGCAGCAGGCGGTTATGCTTCGTGTTCACCAAAGCATGAATCCAGCTGTGCCTGCTGAGCGCACGATAAAGAAAAAGGCGGCGAGACTAGCTAGTTCGGTGTGCCCTGCTTTGAAGAATATTGGATATAGTATTTGTGTTTGTTTGTATGCCCTTTTTACACTTCCTTTACTGTTCTTTTTTATACTTTTTACTATTTTAGTCTCTACAAAACTAAAAACTTCAATGCGTTTTGGTTCAATTTTTCATAATATAGTTAGAATAAAGGGAAATTTCAATTAGGAATAGTAAAAAAACTACTGAAGATACAAATACAGTTCAAATTTTCCTGAGTACAAAAACTATTAGACCAGTTGTTCTTAAACTTTTTCAGTCGCGCCCCCCTTGAGATTTGTGATTCATGCTCACGCCTCCCCTACTCAAAAATCAAAATTACGAAATTTATTTGCCATTACCCTGCTTAGTGTAAAGGATGCAAGGGTTCGCGAACCGTTTTTTCAAGTTCGCGAATTACAAAATTTAACAAAATCGCGAAAATATAAATTACCGTTACTGATTTCGCGCACTTTTAATAATAAATCATCAACACAATATAACATATTTTGCCTTCAACATAACATTTAACAATGGAATTACTATTAAATTTATTTACCTTGCTTTTACTTTGCATTATTGACAAATAATAAGCATTTCTATCACAACGCAACAATAGCAATTATGCGTTAATATACCACGATTCCTTTATTTATGATTGGCGGAGATGCGACACACCTCTTTATAATAAGGTTATATGGTGTTTTAACAAGTAAGATTACTCGTTTCAAAGGCTTTGTTTCGTCGATATTCGTCCTATCCTACACGCATTAACTCACGATACGTTTATTGTAGTTTATCATTACTACTTAATAACTGTACTGTTTGCTTAATGAATAATCTTTCTGGCTTTAAAGATTAGTTTGAGAGGTTCTGAAACCGCATTCTAAGGCAATTTAACATAGCTAAAGCGCGAAAACGATTTTCTCGTATCCCACGCATTTCGCGAATCGTTTCAAACTCGTTAATTTGAACCCTGCAATATGTCACTGTCACGCTCGCGCCCCCCTTGAGAATCTTCCACGCCCCCAAGGGGGGCGCGCCCCCCAGTTTAAGAACCCCTGTATTAGACAATCTACATTCCAATTTTTATATCATTTGGGCATACCAATAATTAGTGAGTATTTCGTTTGTCAGTGCACCTCAAAATTTTTAAAGTCGAGCAGAATTTTCTTTACATAAAAAGTGGTGTTCACTAAAGTTTACATAATATATTCTTTATTGGAGGTAGATTCTAGGTGTGCGGTTTGTTTAAAAGAGGGATAAATTATCTTTCCAACCATACTAAATATTAAGTCATAGCATAAATTTGTGAAAAACTGTGCTAATTTGAAAATGACCAAAAATTATAAAAAATACTGCGGGACAGCATGTTTAAATTAATGCATTTGGCCGGGAGTGAAAGAGTTACTATTCGGTTTCGTCCGAATATTGCATTATTATCCGGCCAAATATTGGTTATTTTTCGCTATTGTGAATCAAACTAGCAAGCCCAAATGCGAGCAGATAAACGACGCGGTATTTGTGATTCGCGTTACTTTTGTGATTGCGTAATTAGGTCAGATAGCGCAATGCGAGATCAAGAACACAGATGATTTTACGTTCATTGTGCGGGTCATCAAATTAAACTTGTCGTCCAAAATTCATTTAAACTTTTAAGTCAGCAGAGAAGAATTGCATTACGTCCACTGTCCAACAATGTGTTTTTTTAGCTGTGGTAGAGCTTTTTGTCTTCCGGCCAGCGCGGAAAGGCCAACGATTCTTAATAAACATAATAACGGTCTTCTCTTTTATGCCAATCATGGCCGCCCTGGTTCACACGAGTCATCAAGAAAGACAAAAAAAAATTTTCTTTTTGAAGCGCCGTAACCACAGCCAGGAAGAATAAACATATTACATTTTAAAATTAGGGATGCAGCTATCTCGGGTGTAAGTGTTTCCAGCGTCGCTATAAAGTTAGAGAAAGTATCGTTTAGAAAGCTTTGTATATTTTGGTACCGACCTACAAAAAAAGATGCCTAGGACATCTGTAGTTTGGGAGCATTTTAGTGACCATGATAGCGCGAACAAAGTAATATGTAGACACTGTAAATATCAACAAAAGCATTTGAAACCCGTGTACATGATGACAAGGCCACTTGGCTGCATCCAGCATACAAGTCCAATTTTTTTACAAGAATTCGTAGTGTACAGGTAAGAATATTTCAATAAGGAAAATTCATAAATGCAAAGTACAAATGAATAGAAGAGAGACTATGGGCTCGCGCTTTCTTTTGTAGTTTAACTGACCGAGGCGTTGCCTGATCTTGCTTTTGCTTGCTGCCTAACGGTCTTTCGCGAGCTGCGCAGCGGAAAGTCTACTCTCCACAGAACGCTCACTAATAATTATAGTGGCCAATATTTCTTCGTTGCTTAATCTCTTCTCAATTCCAAAATCTGATTCCTTGTTCAGTATAATTGTGTTTTACGTCTTTAAATACTTGAGATGCAGGTTACTTATTCTAAATGCGAATTATATAGTCTGGCGCAAGTTACTTAGATTGAGGTAGGTTATATTATGTTATTCAAATTTCCAGAATATATAGGGAATTTACAAGGTGCGAGAAGTTTACGTGCGAGACGTTTCACATCTGCACGTTTGACTAACTGTGGGGAATGGGAGACTTTTCAACACTAGTGGGCGTTGCGTTAGTTAGATGTTTTGAGGACGACGTCGTTGGTTTACATGCACCAGATAGGTTACCATAAGAGTAGAGTCAGCAACGGTGAATGCCCAAAATGTATAAATTTGGCGCTTTGGAGTTAAAAGAAGAGTTACGTGAAAGAGACGCTAAAGTTAGCGGTAAAAAAGGAGACTTAGTGGAGAGGTAACAGTAGGCTACCGGCACCGGTAATGTCAGTAAAAACTAAAAAGAGGGAAGGCGGGAGGGAGGGAAACTGCACATTAAAATAAAGATTAGCGCTTATAAGTTAGTTTTAAACATGGGGTTAGAGTTAGGGTTAGTTCTGGGTTTTATATTAGTGTTTAGAGCAGGGTTAAAATTAATTTTCATAGTTTTAGTGAGCAGTTTCCCGCCTTCCCTCCTTCCCGCTTTCCCTCCTTTCCTTTTAGTGTTGTCCTCTGATACCGGTATTAAGAGGAGCGAAATAAATTTAATAGATTGCAATTTCAGGCTGGAAAGTTATCAACGCAACTTCAATTTTAATAGCCAGCAACCATCAACATCATCACAACAAGATTATGCAATGGCAACACCATCACAGTTAAAGTATAAAGATGTAAATTCTAATACAAAGGTTTGTATTTAAATAAGGTACAATATATTTGTTTTGGTATATGCTTTGTGTTTATAAATCATTAGTGGTTAGGCTAACTCTGCAGCGAAAACAAAAAATAAAATTGATTTGTTATGTGTCAATGTTACATCATTCTTTTTAATATATATATGAACACTTATAACAGTTTGTGTTTTGGTTAATGTTATCCGACACTTGATTGTGAACTGTTTGGTTTCATCGGTACCGATATATATGCTTTTTGTTATTATCATTGCATTGTTTATATTTTGTACCGAATTCAAAATGTAAAATAAATGTTAATGCTATTGATTTATAGATGCCTGCTTTGAGTATGAAGGCCATTGATGATTTTTTGTCACAATATGGGACGTCTGTATCAGAAAAGGCAGAGTTATTGTACAAAGACAGATTCATTCAGTCAATTCGCATTGCTGAGGTTTCCCAGCATCATGGGACGTTTATCCAGGCAAGATGTCATGCCGAGATGAGAAAGGGTGTTATATACAAAATCGATATTTTTATAGACGACTGTGACAAAGTTAGAGAGAGTCAGTGTGAGTGTGCTGCAGGAATGGGTCCTTCTGCCCTGTGGCTATGGTTCTTTTTGCTGTTAATGACTTTAAAGTAAACAAATGTATCACAACAAGGCAAACATGCACTCAAAAACTACAAACATTTCATCATTGCAAACCATATACCGGGTCACCCACAAAGTGCAGTTCACTCAAATTAAGACAGAATCCCCTACATGTTAACTATTTGTTTGATCCCCGCCCACTTCGATTCCGCAACCAACCAAGTTATAGCTCTCATTTTCGAAATGTTGTATTGAATGGTTGTGGACCTAAAAGTACAATTCGACAATTGTATGCTCCTGCCCTAAAACAAGCAGTATACAATGACCACGATTATTTAAAACAGCACCCAGAGGATACATTTCTTGAACATGAAGAAATTACAGTCATAAGTTTACACAGAATATGTGAAATAATAAATGCAACTTCATTGCAAAGTGAGAGCACATGTTGGCATGAGGAGCGAAGAAAACGCTTGACCTCATCCAATTTTGGTAAAATTTGTAAATCCTCTGAAGATTGCTTTGTGAAATTGGGCAGAAATTTAATTATCCACAAATCTGTGAATTGTGCTGCTGTAAACCATGGTAAACAGTACGAGTCTGTAGCATTTGCTAAATATAAACAAATTGGTTTGAAAGATGTCATGACAACTGGTTTATGGGTATCACACAAACAACCATATCTTGCGTCTTCACCCGATGGGCTTGTTGATGATGATGGCGTCATAGAAATTAAGTGTCCATATGCTTCAAGAAATTGTCTGATAAATCCTGCTACTGTTCCTTACCTAGAATTGCGTAACAACTATCTTTGCTTAAATCGCAAACATAACTATTATTATCAAGTAATGGGTGAGCTGTATTGTACTGAACGAAAATGGTGTGACTTTATTGTGTATACCTTTTGTGATTTTAAAGTTATTAGAATAGTAAGAGACGAGGGCTTTATTAAGGATATGATTGCTCAGCTTGTAAACTTTTTTAACATGTATTTTCGACCTGCTGTTTTAAAGTGTATTCTGTATAAAGATGAAAACAAATTATTTTGAGCGCTAACGACAATAGATAAAAAGTTCCTACCCTTTTAAATTTGTTCGCTTTTCTGTTTATGACGAGTTCATATGTTGTTCACAAATGTATAACAAGTTTTATTGTAATATAATCACATTCAAGGACATGAATATATTATATACGATATAAATTATATTCTCTACAATACCCAACCGAAATACACATCACCCTGAACATTGAAAACAGAAAAAAAACATTGAACTACTGGCAAAGCATCATCGAGATTACATAATAGAATTTCTAAAGTTGCATAACATAAAACAAACAAAAATAATATCATCAGCCATTTCAGTCTCTGTGTGATTAAAAGGAATTTTTAAAATTTTGTAGGTTTTTCCCAGGCCAATTATTCTTTCTATATGAACACGTTTATTAGAAATTCTACGATCTCTCATTACAGTAGACAAATTCATTCTAGATTTCTTTTTAAAAAAAGTTGGGATATTCACAGTGATATCATAGGGAGCAAATATATCCTGCACGTCAAAACCTTTATCTGCCATAATGGAATCTCTAGGATCACACATGTTTACCAAATTACTGCGTTCAACAATTTGTCTATCACTAGTACAGCCACCATATGCTGACGATATAAAAGATATTAGACCACCAGGGGTCGCACCAATTAAAACTTTCGCAGTATTTCTATTTTTGTAGGTTGAAAAGGTGACCTGCTGAGCTAAAGGTGCTTTTGGTTTCTTAACAGGAATTTCAGTGCCATCAATAATAACACGAGTGTTAGGGAATTCACATTTAAACGAAAGGGGCGAGTAAAAATTAACTAAGTCTTTGCTGGGCCATATATCAATTTCTCTCCATTGTAAGCTTAAATAACGAATCCAAGTGACAAAGATAGAATAGACATCTTTTTCGCTTAAACCAAACATTCGACTGAGTTCAAAATTTGTTTTGCCTTGTCGAAGTTTTATAAGAACTAGGAAAAACAAAATCAGTGGTGCTTAAGTTATTTGGTGCCAGGGGTAAATATGTGAGATGGTTTGATCCTTCTCCCAAACTATAAAGCACTGCATTAAAAGTCGTGAAATTTGGCAAACCGGTAAAAAAATTAATTCCTTCATTATCCTGCTTGAAACTTGTGATGGTGAATGTGCTACTAGAACCAGTTTGTTCAGTTTGTGTGCTGGAAACTGTTATTTTGGGAGCAGGAATACCAGGGTGTGCTTCGCAGTCTATTTCGCATTCAACAACGGCTTCTGCCCCCAGTTCAATATCATTAAACTCAAAAAGTAATTGGCCCCTGAAGTTCTTCACTGCGATGATTAAGTCTTGCCTCTCGGTCTGTTACTATATTTTTCTTGGACCAAGCAAACACACTTGGCACACTGTTGTTGCGCAATCGCTTAACAAGTGGCTTTAATCCTGAAATTAGAAGTTCTGGCATTAATAAAACAAACAATTTTAGAAAAAGTCATTTAATATCAGGACAAGAATGTGCATTACTTACCATATTTATTACAAGAAAGGTAGTCCTCCTCTTTGAAATGAGCATACCACACAGTTGAATATTGGCCTGGTTGCCAGCTTTTTCCTCCACGAATAGTCCTCACCCTTTTAATAGCTGATTTCCAACTTTGTTTTAGGGTTTCATTGCTGGGAAATCGATGACCCCTAGTTCCTTTGCATAAAGGTACACAGCAATAATTTGTTGCCATTTTTAGCCTAAAGACATATATTTAAGTAATCTTATCAAATAAACATTTAAATAATTGCGACATGGTATCCTTTCCAGTCAGATCTGGTCGGATATTCTACAACTATGCTTTGTGGCAATATTTATATGCTGCAGGCTGCAGCTAGGCTAGCGCTACACTGTCTGTAGTTACCGCCTAAATGCTACATGCAGCTTTATACCTAGTAATGGAACATAATTATCACAGCTTACTTATTACTGTTAAATAGTCTGGTCTATTTTAAACAATTTCGCGGAAACCCGTACGTTTAAAGTGCTTTTGGCTTCCTATCACCGCTTTCCCGCATAAAAAAACATAACAACGGTTTTCAGGCTTCATCTAAGTCGGGAAGAGAGACACCTAGCGACGAAAAGTCTCCCATTAGGTGGGAAAACTATGTTACTGATTTAAACCAGAGGAAATACCAAGGGCCGTACAAGGTGATAATTACGTAAAAAGTAATAGCCTAAAACACGCGAGAAAAACATCAAACACAAAAAGCGACGTTTAAAACATAAAAATATTTTGAACATGGAATAATATAATCTAATATTGGTATACGATATGCTACAAGACTGACAGTAAGAAAGTTAAACGTAAGAAATTATGTTTCATTTCATTTGTATAATTTTATATTTAAGGCACTCTGCCTTTTCTAGGTAATGGCAGCGATAGAGAGTGAGATAGTGTCCATGGAAGAACACCTTCACCCAGTTCTATTGCAAGGGGATAGGTCAGCATCTGGAACGGATGAAATGAAAAAATTAATTGCTTTGAGCATGGAGACAGCATACTCCAGTAGGGATAACGACTTCGTTTATGAAGGAGGACTTAAAGAAATTTCATGCTTTTTAAAAGGAAAACCGTGCAATGAACGCATTGACGGTGGTCAAATAAGACAACAGATTTCCCGCTGTTAAAGGAACTTGCAACAAAATACTTGGCCATCCCAGCTTCATCGGCATCATCTGAGCGGTCATTCTCGAGTGCTGGACTCCACTGCAACGAAACTAAGGTCTAAACTAAGTAGGAAACACCTGGAAGCTCCTAATGTCCTGCATTGCAGCAAGTGCTTTAACTGATTTTTTGCTGCCTTTGATTCCTTTCCTTTCATAAGATACATTTGACTAAACTTAAATAATGTGTCTATTTCTCAATAAATGTAAAAAGAGCATTTTAATATAGAATAGGATTCGATATTCTGGATTCGAAATAACTATTCTAGAATACCAATACCAAGATATTCTAGTTTGTGCATCCCTATTTAGAATTAGCAATTTGTCGTTTTCACTCCAATTCGATTGCCAACAAATCAACAATAAACCGAAGTTTTAATACAAGTCATTAATTATAGCGTATTTTTTTCTCTTCGTGTTTAAATCGGATCATGCACGGGTGCGCCGCATCTGCTAACTTGACGCCTGTGAACGTTAATAAGTGCATGTATACGTAAGCGCAAACCATACGATTTTCATGAATAACTTGCAATAGCCGAAAACTTTTAGTTTTGTTTCGACTTGGTGGCGATTTGCACTTATGTCGGGTGGATTGGTCGCACCTATACTTTTGTTAAAAAATATAAGGAAAAAAAGTTAGAACCTATAGGCAAGTGCCAGACCTCATTTAGTCTCATGAAATCTTTTTCTGTTTACATCTGTGGGAATCCCACACGTTTATAATTGTATTATTATATATTTTAACAACTAGGTCGCGCCATGCCATGTGTCCATATTTTGTGCATGGGAAATCGCGATTAATTTCCTGTTTACGACATTTCAGTCGATGAATTATTTCCCGCGAGTTTTCTGTTTAACACGTCCACGCCTCGTGTATAGAAACATGTGTTTCCTGTTATGTGTCTTATATAAACTGTATGAGATTTCGTATTATCAGAGAGCTTTTTGGTTAGTCTTCCCTTAGACTAGCTGCTCTCTCATATCTTTACCTGTGTATCTACTTAAGCTATGCCGTGTGTACAGCGCTCTTCCTTGCTGCACCTTGCGTAAATACCCAATAAAATACTTCACCTATGCTACCCCAAGACGCAATAGGGAGGAAAATGAAAGAGACACTGTTTTAAGTTGATTATTGTAAAAAAATAACAGGTAGACCAGAAAATAAGTAAATAAGTATTATTTAAGTACAGAATTATAGCAATTATTTGTTTAGTTGGTTTTAAATGTTTTTAAAACTAAGTTTTAGCACAATTTGTATATGACATAGATCTGAAAATGTCAAAAACAGATTTTAATGTATTACTTAACTTGGTACATGCAAGTCCACATCTGTATGATTTAAAGAATCAGTAATCTAAGGATGTGATGAGAAAGGAAAATATCATAAAATATCTGGACTTACATTAGTGGCCAAATAGGAAAACGAGGTACGGTACCGGTAGTTCATTGTGTGTTCATTTTATGTGAATGGAAATTTTTTTAAAATCTATGTTGGTTGATTTTATGTGAACTGATATTTCTGAAAAATCTATGTGGGTTGATTTTATGTGAATTGAAATACAATGTTTGTTGAATTTGGTGTTGAACCTTTATTAGCAGAGGCATGTATGATGAGATGGAGAAATTTAAGGGGTAGATTTTTCAGAGAGAAAAAAGTGGAAAGTATGAAAGTGAGCGGATTCGGTGCGGCAGCATGTTCAACTTGGGGGAACATTATGAAAATATGTCATTTTTGCAAGATCATCTCTATCACCGATTGTAAGTACCGGTATCGGTTAATATATTTTATATATGAAGCATGTTTCCATTGAACAAGGTAGTTAACCCACATTGCCTGAACCAAGTACGGGTAGGTACCAATCGTTTATTAGGTTTAACTAGTATACTGGTAAAGTGTTAACTGACAGGCACACAACACAGGGATAGTTCTGGTAAACTGACTGTCGGCCCATTTTGTGTCATTTTACTACCCTAAAGTAGACATGGATATACTTTCTATCCTACACTTGCATACATTGATGTATTGTTTGTTACCGAGACATTAAGACTGTCTGTTGTTTGCTGGTAACATTCAACAGCAAGAGCAACCAACATGGAAAGTTTCAAATCGCTGGGTCAAGCGACATTAGGCCATAGCACATTTGCAACTTATAATTCCACATTCTGTTTTACAGAGTTTATTTTATTGGAACACATCTACCGGTTTTAACTGATGCTACTATATACACCACTAAACACCCCAACAGAAACAACCATCCATCATCCCAACAATGGATTCAAAATAGCATTCTCCTGTTGAATCGCTGCGGCCTGCACACAGCAACAGCCCAAACTTTTATATTGAACATACCAGGAATTGTAAATGCAAATTTGTCATTTGGTACCAATGAGTTGGACAGCATTCAGTTAGTTGTAAATAGTATTTTTATTCATATGTTCCTCTTTTTAGTGTTCTTATATGTCTTGAGTCATATACGGTTCAAAGCTAATTGTGATAGCAAATTGTTCATTTTATTGCACTGTATTGCTCTTTCTTTGTTTGATATTGTGCAATTAAAATAAATATGAAGTAAGTTGTTTGTAATATGAAAATGGTGTAAAATATATGAAAAGAACATTAGTAAAAAGGAAGAGTGGTTATATGTCCAGAAACATGTCACAATAAAGTGAAGAGATTGGACATTTCATATTTCTTAATTCGTTTTCTACTCGTGAATACAATCGTTCTAATCGCAAGTAAACAAAACCACGTGGGAATGTTTTGACGCAATACGTCATCATGAACGCGAGTGTGTGTGCATGGTCTCGCGTCTCTCTTACACGCAACGCCTGACGAGAAGGATGACGAGACGCGAGAAACGCGAAGGATTGCGCAAAACGCTATATGTGTGTGGATGGAGCCCCTAAGCCTTACCGTTAAGCGCTGCACTCGCTTACTTCATACCTTAGCTTCTCTTATGCCACCGTTGGCCGAAATACTTTTTCTTTGTCCAAGTAAATTTCCTGGTTTATCGATTTGAGCTGTTGGTGATTGTTATACAAGTTTGTCTAATACTCCAAGTGTTAGTGTGTACGCGTTCACACGATTTTTAACAGATTCTGTTACTGTCCGATGCGGAACGTCATTATTTCTTGGGTTGATTGTGCACTGATTGTTAATAAAGGAATTCGCGAAAACGCTTTAATTTCAATGTAAACCTATTTTTCGACAAAAGAATTTTATTGAATTTAATGGCGTACGGTAGGTTAACTTAAACAACGATAATTTTAAGCGCAAGTGTTATCTTGCTCAATCCAACTTTTTATTTTAATCGGCGCCGCCCGATCTAAGCAAATATACCGACATCAGCTGCGGTGGGCATCACGTGAGGTCCAGCATTGCAGCTAAACTTTTATAACGAAAGGCGCATCAAAGTTTAACCGAACGAATAGAAGACATTTAACCCGTAACCAGTTAAATTTGCGGCAACCTACTTTCACAATTATTTACGGGGTCAACCACGCATGCGTTATAAGCTATCGGATAAGATTGGAAACACTGTTTAGGTTACGTAAGGTATAAATGAAGAGCCAACATGTTTAATTTCTTGGCCGCACTCCCAGACTTTTGAAAAACTTGGCGCCTATGCCTACACATACGGTTTCTAGAAAATTCACTCAAGACAGCCATGATTAGGATAAAGTAGATATACGTTGTTGTGTTTATTAAGGAGTGCCAATATGTAAATGATAAATGACACTAATAAAAAATGTATTAGTTGACATATCCATGAAAAGCCCACAATAATATAAAAAGACTAAAAATTTGATAGTGAAAAAATGAAACCCATTTATTACATCCATATTGAATATAAAAAAGAGGAATGATCAAGGTTGATAACACCATAATACAATGGAATAAAAAAAATATTACGGCGGCACGCATTCACTTTAAAAGTTTGCGGTAACCAATAAAACATAACTATATGTCAGACACTATAAACATGAAACAAAATATTACTTTAACAATTGCGCGTCCTTTAATTCTTAAAAATATCACTCCTTTATTATATTATTAAAAACTGATTTCTTTCTTTGTCGGTGCCGAACTCAAAAATGACAAATTAAAACTTACAAACCATGGCCAAGGAAACAAAAATGTTATAAAAATCAATGAACCATGACACATCAGTGTACCATAACAAAGTACTGCAATAACATAAAGCTTATCATTATAAAATGAAAATCTGTTTTAACAATCGGTAACTTGACATTAGTTGTAAAATAGCCGATTATGAAACTCCAATGTAAATTTTGTTAAGTTTCTATTACATTAAAACTCATTTACTATTCTATCATTAAACTAACCAATCAACCAACTTATACTGCTCTAAGAAAGAACAAGATATTCTACGTGAAGCGATAAAACTAATATCTTGGCTAAAATAAAAATAATTATAAGGAATATATTTGAATAAACACATATGTATGGGATATAAAGGAATTTAAGCAAAAACTCTGTAAATTGTGAAAAATAAATTCAATATATATCTTTAAAAGCTGATTATAAAACAATTATAAAATTAAATTCTGTTATTTTTATTCTCTTATAGCCATTTTGTTAAATAATAAATTCTCTGCGTATAAAAAAGGATTTTTTAACAAAATAATATCTATATACGTCTTATAATAATTTATATACCTTTTTGTCCATTTGATTGCAGCTTCTATATTACTGAACACAACACAGTACTTGACTTAATCAAGGAATAGATTAGAAACCTTAAAACCTGAATTCATATACCAGTAATCGTTAATATATTAATATTGTTTTGTATGCTAAACCGTTTGTAATGTACATATTAGGCCGGGATTCCGGTATCTTGTATAATGGTTGTGGTTTTAATAATTTAATTAAATATATTTTATTGCTAGACTTTGAAACACCACTATATGCACATAGGAAAGACAGTAACTTGAAATTAATAGAATGAAATTTTTCTAACTTAAAAGTCAAGGAGACACCGATAAAACCCAAGAGTCAACAAGTCTTGATGCTTCCTTAAATTGAACACAAGATATCAAGGTTAACAGTGATAATTTAGGTACCGTTATATCAAGTAACAGTCACAGTTGTATTTGCTGGTTAATTGCAATAGTTTTGTGAACAAAATGGCAGCATTGATTTGTAAACAAATAATTAGGCACATGTTTTATTGGAAAACTATGGCAGGAAACAAAAAAATTATGTTAATAAAAACTAAATAGAAAAATCTCTAAATACGCATACAGCAGTAGAGCATCGGTCTTTCAACAGTTAATCCAGTGAAAAGATAAGAAAGGATATTCATATTTATCCCGTGAGTGGAAAAAAACAAGTAACACATGGGCAATCGTCAGATTACCTCGCGCCCACCGTCGAGTTACCAGAGCTATTGCAGTATGTTGTATATGATTCTTACGTTTCTTCAGTTTAATAAAGCCCATTAATCGACTGGGTTCAGGCCCCAGAAAATTAGGTCGAAAACGTAGGTTCTAAAAATCGGCTTATTAGCCGGAAGCGATTAGTACGTATGTCAAGCGGATTGGTCGCAAGAAAAAATTGCGACCTATCCGCGAGTATGTACGGTAGTTGACTTTGCTAACCGTACATAACAATGGACAAAAGAGCGAACAGAATGTTTCTAAAATATTTTTTATACCGTTAATAAAAATTTATTTGGACTATAACGCCGATAAACATATTTTGATTATATTAAGCCCTGCAGACAAACAAAATGGGAAGTTATCTTTGCAAAAATGTTGGGAAAGGGCTTTTTAAATCCCTGGATTTTCAGTGCGACTTATGTGCGAGTCAACTCTAATTTGAACTTTTTAACACAAAACTAATAGTGCGACTCATGCGATGGTGCGACCTATCGGTGAGTATATTCGGTACCTAATTTAAATATTAGTATTTATCAAGGTTGATATACATTCCACGTACACATGCAGGTATATTTTTTGAGTTGATAAAACTGTTATATGTCGTGTTATCATCATAGTATAGTAATTAAGATCGATCGAATATGGATTAAAAGGGCAGAATTGCTTTAATACACAAGGGCAATAGAAAGAAAAGGCACTAAGAGCCTTTTCAACTGTCTGTCACATAGGACAAGAAATTTTGAATGGCTCCAATAGTCACATATTACATGCTAAGTTATTCTGGTTATTCAATATAATAGCAATCGATAATTATATAGTAGTACCAGTATAAGCAAGCAATATGGACAAATAGATACAGATTATTAAGACTAATTAATTTCGGATAATTGATACTCAATTCTAAGCCTAATCGCAATAAATCATCCTGGCCTCAATGTCACATACCTCTTCCTGTATGTTATAATTATGTTACCGTGTTATATGTGCATTGCTTCATAATCTTGGTTTCCATGTGTCCTGCGTTTCATTCAGTAAAGTAGTAAGTGGGGTGAGTACTTTGTATATAAAGTTTGTTCGAGTCCAGCAATACTCCACAGTTATCTTCCTATATGAAATGAATCGCACTATAACTGGTCCAGGTCACACACCTCCATGTTTTTTTTGCATAATCCATGTTCAAGGAAACGTTTAATTCATGAGCTATCTAGGGTAAAATGCTTTCGTCATCATCAAAGTTTGGGTTGACTTGGGCACACCATAAATACTTGGATTTCTCTCCGCCCATATTGTTCCAGGGCATACATCTTGTAATACATGTTGTGAAGCATCACTTTTATCTCGTATATTCAGCATTTGCTCTGGCCCACTCTTTTCGCAGCTCAATGATGATTTTAATGAGCTTTTCTTTCGTGACCATTGGACTTGAGCTTTCAGGGATATCCATTTTAGCCTACTTTTTGAACAGTTTTCAGATTTTAGGACAGATTTATTTAAATATAATTTATAATTTATTAATCATTATCCTTGTAATCTTTATCTAAAAAAAGAGAAGACTCTATAAAGCACAATATATATGTCACATCTCACTAAGTCTACAAACTTTATCTTCTAGGATCAACTGAGTTGTTTAGAAACGACATGAAGCTAAATAATCGTCATTTGCTTGGCTGGCAACTAAAGGAGAACCAAGTCTCCATAAGAGAAATTAATGTCATTAGTTTTTCACTTGTTTCAATATTTATTTAGCTCTGCAGTGGAACTGGTAAACATTTGTTTTATTGCTGCCTCGTTAACGTACAACTTGCGATTTGCCGAACCAGGTTCGTTCTTTTGGAAATTTTGTTCGAATATATGGACAACTTACAAATGCTTAAAACATTATTATATTAATATTTTTTTCACTATTTGCTTTCAATTTCTTCACTGTCTTGAAGCATGTTTACAGCCATGCTGCCAAGACATTAATGTTCCAGATATCCGGACATCGAAATTTATTTTACAATGAAAAGGTCGTCCGTTTCTTTTTCGTGGCTTCTTTCTCCACCAATTTATTGTTCGAGAGTTGGCGGTGTGATCTAACCCTAACCCTAACCCTGACCCTCTACACTAACGCTCAACCATAACCCTTAACCCTGGCCCCAAACCCTTACCCTCAACCCTAGCCCTTAACCCTGGCGCTTAACCCTGGCTTAATTCTTTACCACAACCCTGATTCTTGACCCTGACCCTGACCCTAACCCAGACCCGACCCTGACCCTAACCCTGACCCTAACCCTGACACTGACCCTAACCCTGACACTGACCCTGACCCTGACCCTAACCCTGACCCTCTACTCTAAACCTATAGTCTGAACCTCTACACTAACCCTCAAACCATAACCCTTAACCCTGACCCTCAACCCTGACGGTCAAACACATTATAGTATCGGGTTGGACTGAAACAGTGTTGACCAGTAGTTTATATGTTAAAAAAATATCCTAATTTTGCATTTTTCACTATTTTTAAAGGACAGGCTGTATATGAATCGATCGCTATCCCCATGCGGCCCCGCAGTCACTTTCATTTAACAGCACCATCTAATGAATGTTAATAACATCAACAAAACCAGGTTTTAGGGGAATTCCCAAAGTTCATCCGAATCATATAAAAGTATCCGAATAAAAATAAATATCACATCTTAACGACACAATAGCAGTTCAGGGAGAAAATTTAACAGAAATAGTTAAAGGAAAAAGTCAGAAAAATGATAATCAAGATTTTTAGTTTAGTTTTAAGAAAAGAGATGGGTCACATATGATTTTTTAAGCCCGGCCCGTTGGTCTAGCGGTTAAGTGCGCCGCCTTTCAATCGAAAGGTTGCAGGCTCGAAACTGGTCGGTTGCGTCTTTTGGAAAGGCACTTTACGGACATTGCCTGAACCCAGCAGATTAATGGGTTTTACTAAATTGAAGGAACGTGTCTATCATATACAACACACTGCAATAGCTCCGGTAACCCGACGGTGGGCGCGAGGTAATCTGACGATTGCCCGTGTGTTAACCCCCTTGGTTTTCCCATTCACGGGGATAAACATGAATATCCTATCCTATCCTAAGAAAGATTTAAACTTTAAAAAACATAACTGCTTACAAAAATACGAATAAAACAAAAATATATTCAAATGTGTGTGATGTTCTAAAAAATATTCATATATGATCATCATAGAGGGGGTGATGGCCGGTCGTACAATGTTGATCGTATTAACCTTTCGGCTGCATGAGCGTTCAGTGGAGGTAATGGTTATTATCTGGATGCCACTTAGTAGTGCGGATGTCGGAGTAGAAGACGATACAACTTCTTCGCACCTCTGACAACCTAAATCAATGGTTGAAATATAGCTGTTGTTGTCTAAACCGGCCGGAAAAGGCTAAAATTTGGCGTATTGGAGGAAAAAAACGAAAATATTTATAGAAATAAATAAAGATTCTTTTTGTGTGCCCTTAATGGAAAGCGCAGCCAGACTAGCTTAGAGCGGGTCAAACCAGTTATTCCCAAAGCCTGGAGAGAAGTGGCAAGACTCTCCGAAGAGCTGCTCTACCCTTTACGGTACCGGGGCCGCGTACCGAGCTCATCGCCACCTCCTCCCTCGGGTCTTCTTGTCGGCCGAGGGCCAGGATCCCAGCGACCAGACCGTCGATTGCTCACCACTCGGTACGCCGCACCCCGGTTGTAGGAAGGTCGCTTCGCGCCAACAACCTTCTCTGACGATGAAAGAATCTGCGTCCAATACTCCAAATCCCGATCGAATTGTTCAAAATTAAAATCTTCCCCTCCATGAATATTTATCCACTTCCGAGGTCTTAAAAAGTTTCCCTTATCTTTACATAATTTTGTAGGAGTACAAGGTGTGTGCACCTTACTTGAAACAGTGTCACCGGTGTTCGGGGACGCGGAACATCGCCCGGTGTGATCTTCGCCTCCTAGCCGGTTCCGGGGGAATTTTTTTTTAGACTTGGTTGGAACCGGCCGTGCATTTTTTGGGGGTTTTATGACAGGGTCAAAGCTCAGAGTACGGAGAGTGGGACGTTGAAGGGTTCAGCTTAGACTTTGCTCGGCTCGCTTCGCCGTTCAGACCAACCTCAGGTTCATTGGCCAATATTTTAATTCCTTGTGTGTCAAAGTGTTAATCTTGCTAAAGGGTTTGCCGTATTACATGACGTGCAATTCGAATTAAATGACTTAGTCGTCCGCCATTTAAATGTTGGCGTTTATCTGACTATTTGGTTCACTGTAGCGCTTGACTTTGTTTTGTTGGCTGCGTCTGCAGGAATCGTTTAAAGTCTTAAGCGGATTTTATGTGTGAATTAATCTTCTTCGCTTTCATCTTATGTGTCACACCACACGCAATGAAGTTGATGCGCTTTATCCAATTTCTTTATTAGTTGTTTTAGCGGTAACTAAAAAAACATAAATGCATGTAAGACGCTATAAAAAGGAATAATGGAACAACTATTACAAAATAATACCTTAACAATTGCGCGTCCGTTACTTCGAGGAAGGTTAAAAGTTTACTCCTATAATATTAAATAAAAGCACCATTAATAACGTGAACAAAAATACCAAACCAAAACGTATCAAAACACATACCTTAAGTATTATTCAACAAAATTAACTGCTGCTTCCTCGCAGCCGAAATCGAAAAGGACTATTGAAATTAAAAACGTGAAATCCCCAAGGACAAATCATAGAAATAACATGTAATCAAAAATCATTGAACCAAAACAAAAAATGAACCGAAACTACTGCAGCGGTGCAGTAACATGGCTTTCCAAAAATGTACACAGATTTTTTTAAAGTCTAGGGGCGTAGTCGCTATAGTTTGTTCGCACATGTCAACATCCAATTTACGATATCAGTGTCTAGTCTGAGTGACCTTTAATCTTGGCTCCCCGTTCGGAAATCCCCAGTATCGGCCGTGCACAATAAAACAAGTTTGTGTATTGGCCTTAGCATGACCGATGGTGCATTAATTTTTCGTCCAAGGTCATCTCTGTCGTGTTTCCCCTCTAACACTTTCACCTTCCGTACGAGTCCGTCGCTACTTGCATAACTCTCCAGTATTCGTGCAAGTGGCCATCGATTTCTTGGGCTGTCATCATTCTTCATAATTACTACATCCCCCACTTGCATGTTCGTTTGCTCCCTTTGCCGCTTCGTTCTCGGTTGCAAAGTGTGCACGAACTCTTTTCTCCAGCGAGTCCAGAATTGATCGGTTAGGTATTGCACACTTCTCCAGCGTCGCTTAACGTACAAATCGGTTTTTACATATGCTCCCGGTGGGCTCAAAAGCGGTCTCTTCTTCATTGTTAAGATGTGGTTTGGAGTTAACGGCTCTGGACATCCAGCTTCGGTCATACTCGCTATCGTCAATGGTCTAGAGTTGACGATATTCTCCACTTACGTCATGAAGGTTCGGAACGTCTCGTCATCCAACTGCTGGCCGTACTGAAACAATAAGGTGCCAAGTACGCTATGCACGGTTCGGATCTGTCTTTTCCACACTCCACCCATATGACTGGCGTGTGGGACGTTGAAGTTAAATTCAACCAAATCGCACTATATTGCCTGAGAAGGAACTGCCTTACTTCTTGTTGCTTGATGATGCAATTGGCTGTCAGTTCATCGTTAGCTCCAACTAGATTGGTGACGCAATCGCAGCGAATTTGTACCACCGGTCCCCGTCTGGCCAGGAAACGCCGAAGAGCATTTATACACGAACTTGTATCCATACTAATTGCCGTTTCGATATATATAGCTCGGGATGACATACATGTAAATAAAACTCCATAACTTTTAACTATAGATCTCTTGTCCTTAATTAAAAAGGGTCCAAAGTAATCTACTCCACAATAGGTGGACGGTGGACCTTGATATAATCTGTCGCCTGAAAGATTTCGACCCATGTGACGTTCGACCCATGTGACGTTCGACCCATGTGACGTTCGACCCATGTGACGTTCGACCCATGTGATTAACCTTTTCATGGCAGTATCACTAGCTCAGTAATGTGTTTATTTCTTGGAATAATCATGGGGTGTTTAAGTTTGTCGTTAATATTAGTATATCCCAATCTGCCACCAACTCGAAGTACTCCATGCTGATCGAGAAATGGGTCGAGCTGAAATAATGAACTGATTTTCTTCAATCGGTGTTTCCTTAGTTTGGATGTGTGTCGATCTAAATCTCTTTCTGTGGATATTCCTGAAATGATAGTTATGTCATTAGAAAAACTATGACACTGCAGATTTTTCAAGATCAAAGTCTCAGCCTCCAGCAGTAGTGTTCGCGTAACAACCGGTATTTCCAGGGTTCGTTGCAACTTATGTTTAAACAGTAGTACGTTTGCAATTGCCCTTTTAGCCCTATATCAGGTAGAAAGGTGGAACAATCGTTCTTCCAAATCCAAGTCGACATCCCTTTCGTCTTTTTTTGCCATAGTCGTTTCAGGGCTAAAGGTCGGTTTTTGGTCATAGCAATATCTTGAGATATTAATGGAAGTGGCATTCCATAGTGTCCATCTTCCCGCTTTGTGATATTTGTGCTAATAGATTTTATAAATATTCTGTCGTGTTGGGAGTATCTTTTTGTGTCGGTACACCGTTGTTCAACAAATATGGTTTCCATCCATCGTCTCAGTTGGGATGGACTAATAATCTCTTTCGTCTTCGATCCTTCGTTTAACCGTATGGCTTGCGCTATTGTCGGTGGCATAGCACCGATGCAAATTTTTTTTATCGCTTCCTGGTACCCAACTACCAACAATTCCCCAGCCTAGAGCCGATTTTGGGCCATATGGCTCATTTTCTCCCCCTGCTACAATTTCACGGGGTCTGATGGCTCCAGGAACATTAGTTCCAATTAGAATTCCGATTGGTGCGTTCGCTTGCAGGGGTAATATAAATTTTTCAATCCGTTTTAAATGTGACCATCTTTTAGCGTGACTGGGTACTGGTATTTGAGAACGATCCTGTGAAATTTCTGGACAGGTGTACGATTGGTCTATTTTAAATTTCACTTTTCTGTCATAGCTCAGTACCTCAATATTGGATATTCGACAACTGCGTGTAATCTGCCCTCGTCCAACCATGGTAGTTAAATCCAGGCGAGTTGGAGTTCCGTTCTTATTCAATCGCCGACGTATCTCATCCGATATAAAGGTTGTGTTCGATTGACCATCCAAAATGCTGTAACAAAGGATTGAATATTGTGGTTGACTTATATCCCTTACCCATACCGGAACTATCATCGAACTTTCTTGTCTGTAGGTTATGTCAGTTGGAGTAGATTTCAGGCGATTGCAATAGAATTGTGGGGTCCAATAAACGTGTAATGAGGTCAAGTGAGAACGTTTGCATATTTTGCATGTAGCCCGATGCGTGCACTTTCTCGCAATGTGAGTATAGCTAGAACCACACCCATAACACAAATTATTTATTCGCAAAAAATACCTTCTATCACAAAAATTTAATTTCATAAATCTATTGCATTCGTTTAGTCCATGGTTATAACTTTTACAATACGTGCAGTTCAAATTTGGCGACGATCTATTAACCTATTGTTGATGCCAAGAAATCCCCTTTCACATACCTCTACTTGGCGGTAACCCCATGTAGATTGCATGGGTGACCCTTCCTTAGGAATTCTACCTTCGATGACATTCATCCTGGGTTGATTGGAACCCCCACCACAATAAGCTGGCGATTCACATGGGTCGTATGTAAACTGATTACCAGTTTAAGTTAAGTTCTTTTCTGGGGATTTCCCGGAATTCAGTTTAAAAATGAAGCGTTAAGTCTTTTTTGTTCATATTAACATTTCATGATCATTTAACTTGGTTTTGAGTGTCCAACTGCTTTATACATGCCGTAGTTGTTTATGAAATATAAGCATTGCACTGAAAATGCAGTGAAATCTATTTGCATGGCGTTCGATTGCAAAGGATCCACTTTTAGTTTTATTTATTATTTATATTCTACTTTAGACTAATCATGATGTAACAAAATGCAACATGGAAGTAATTCGATGTAATAAATAACCAACCAGTACTACTATACATATCTACAATCCGTACGGTTCGGACCAGTTTTCAGGTGGAAATCTGGACCCAATACCACCAAGTTAAATAACACATAGTCAAGTATCTCTTTAATCAAGAATAACCATAACAAAATATTAAAAAGTAGAACATTGCGCTATCTGACCTAATTACGCATTCACAAAAGCGATATCAGAAATACCCCGTCGGCTTATGTATGTATTAATACTTCCTGGTTTAAAACAAATTATAATAAAATAATTAATATACGACCAGTCTTGATATATTGTGTCTGAAAGCATTATGGTCACTATCCGTATTTATCACATTTGTTAACTAAAAATAATTTTCTTATTTGCAATTTAAATCATGATTCTGGGATCGAAATTTCAACATGGCGTGGAATCAGTGTATTGCTGTCGGTTAACACATTGATCAATAAAAATATCGGAGCGATTTGGTTTATTGTTTTGTTTGCCTTTTTCTCAAAAGGATAAACATTTTTAACCGAACAAATTCTTTCTTAAGAAACATAAAAAGCCAAAAAGCTAATATTTTAAGCAGTATTAATAATAAAACTTTTATGAAAACGTTCACAAAACTAAGAGTGATATTAAGGTTGAGTAAAAAGTGTAATGCTCAGGCAAAGCACTATCTTGATGCTCAGCCTCGTGTTGCCATAAAACAGCATATTCATGTTTATCGGCCGGGGTTATTACAGTGTGTTGTGTATGATTGAGACGTTTTTTCAAGTAGGTAGAATCTATCGTTCCACTGGGTTCAGGCAATGTCCGTTAAGTGGCTTACACAACACGCAACCGACTAGCTAGCGATCAGCTTTGAATCCGCGACTCCTCGACTCAAAGACCACGGTCCTGTCCACAAGACTAATATGTGTGACCAGCCATAACTGCAATCCGAGTCAATGTGTCAAAGTTCGACTACAGAATGAAGGTTGTTTCGTTGCCGACTTTAGGCGTTGTATCCTGACACCATGGACATCGGTTCCTTTCCACTTGAAAAACGGACATTCATTGCATTAATTTGAGCTTATAGAGTGTATGGGAATAAGATAGGTGTATTTCCGAGGACTTGTGGTGATTAAGAGGGAAGTCTAATACTACATTAAGTTGTGTGCGATCAATAGATTTGTTTGCGCATAATGTGCATCGGGAGGTGTCCTATATTGCACTATTTCCACTCAACCGTGTAAGTATTGTGACGTCACATTGTAGAACTAATCGGGCGCATCGATTAATTCGCGGCAGAGATAGAATCGACTTGATATGTGCATTGTGTTCCAGAATGGGGAACAAAGTGGCTGCGATCAGTCAGGAGCAGTTGGACAGGTACCAGGTGAGTGAGTTGGAATATATTGCTCGTGCGCATTATGTAACCACGCATACTCGACAGGACTGCACCTATTTCACAGTGAAAGAAATCAAAAGGTAACAACCCATAGCCCCCCAGTACAATACACTTACAGCGCCCACCCTCAGGTTGCACAAGAGATTCACAGAGCTCGCTTTGCTCCAATACTCGAGTGATGACATCAAAGCGATGAAAATCATCCGACTCCGAAGGAACATAATCTCCCTCATGCCTGAACTCAGAGTCAACCCCTTTGTCGACCGAATAATACAAGTATTTGCTGATGACGTCACTGGACTGATGACGTTTGAAGGATTCTTGAATATGTTCAGCGTTTTCACCGAGCAAGCGCCCCGTGACGTAAAAGCGTTTTACGCGTTTAAGATTTACGGTAAGTTGAACCTTTATGACGTAACAATGTATGACTATTCGATGTTCTAGATTTCGACGGCGATCAATATTTAGAACAAAGCGATTTGGCGCTAACTTTGGATCGACTCACGCGGGAAACATTAACTCACGAAGAATCGCGTCTCATTATTAACAAGGTAAGCCACGGTTACGTCATCACAGCTGATTGTGACGTCATATAATGAAAGGTTCTAGAAGAAGCTGAGATGGATGACGACATGAAAATCTCATTCATGGAATTCGAACACGTTTTGTCGCGGGCGCCCGACTTTTTAAGGTAACTATGGCAACTAGTTGTTATTCATATTCACTATTGCATCATAATACAGCACCTTCCACATTCGAATTTGATGACGTCATGGAACTATGACAGAACAATTGAACACGTGATACACAGTGGGAATTATGATGGAACAATGTGTGATTGTGAATAAATAAAAATGAAAAAATAGTCGTTGATTTCGATCCGTTGGTTGGCGCTAGAGTTTCAGACTTCTGTGTAGATTTGGGTTTTGGCTGTGACGGTTCCTGCTTCGGACTGACGTAAACATCATGTCACATCCGGTCACTGTGCACTGGTGCATTTCACGCAGATGAACAGATTTGAAGTGAACTCGCAACGTCCCCTTGTTGCTGTACATTCGCTTGCATATGTTGCACTGCACCGGACCTGTCTTCCAAGTGTTGCCTCCCATGCCCAATGTCGGGTCGTCGAGCTCTGTCACGTCATCAATGGATGTTAATACGTCAGAGCGCATCATGACGTCATCAATGGAGTATGACGGGGCGGTGGGTCGATTAAAAGCGGCGGCGAGCAACGTGGCATTCATCCAGTTCTGACGTAACACATCCGGATTGTGTTGGAATCGATACGTCACATCCGGCATCCTCGGGACGTACCAAGGGACATGGAATGGCAGCGCAGATGAAATTCGTCGTTTCGCGGTCAATTGTTCCGAACGCGGCGGAAATGGTTCGGACATTCGACGTTTCTCGAAGTTTCCAAAATTCTCCATTTTAGTTTGGGGAAACCACGCGTTTGCGTCATTATGACGTAGTGAAACGCAATTTTCTTCTTCACGATGCAAAAGTGTGACATCATTGTTTGGACCTTTGTTACGTATGGTGACATCAGGCACAGACAATCGTCGGGTGTGTGTGACGTCATCATTAATTGTGACGTCATTGAAGACAGGTCGAGTGACGGAACTAATTGATCTTTGTTTGACGTCATGACAACTTGTGACGTCATTTCCTGATAGTTGGTTGGTTTCGTAGAATTTTAAAGCTTTCTTGTAAACTTTTTCGTAAGTTTTTCGGTAGTCGTCATATCCGGGTCGTGACGTCACTGTGATGTCATCGCTTGAATGGGATGAAGACATTGTGGCGTCATAAACTTTGTTCTGTGATGTGGTCGATGGAGGGCGGTAGAGGTTCGGAAGTAGATGTTCCCGAAGATTCTCTGCCATCCCGGTAGTTTGGTTGCTGATGCACGGGTCGCTGTACAATCCTCTCAATCGGAGTTTACTGCGGAGGGGGTGTCATGTGTGCAATATCTTCGCCGTTAGCCGGGGGTTGCAGGGTCGGAACTGGTCGCTAGCTAGTCGGTTGTGTTCTTGGGCAAGGCGCTTAACAGACATTGCCTGAACCCAGTGAATTAATGAGTTCTACCAAATTGAAGGAACGTGTCTATCATATACAACACACTGCAATAGCTCTAGTAACCCGACGATGGGCGCGAGGTAATGTGATAACACGTCATAGCTAGTACTACGTATGCAACACGTCATAGCTAGTACTACGTATGCAACACGTCATAGATGGTAATAAGTATGCAACACGTCATAGCTAGTACTACGTATGCAACACGTCATAGCTAGTACTACGTATGCAACACGTCATAGCTAGTACTACGTATGCAACACGTCATAGTTACTTCTACGTATGCAACACGTCATGCATAGTACTACGTATGCAACACGTCATACCTGTGTAGATTAATGTTGGCGCTATGTCTGTCCCGACTTCTCTTGGACGGAAAGGTGGCGGAACAGCCGGAGACGCTGCATTGCCACATTTCCTTCAGATGGACATTCTTTATGTGCAGTTTCACGCTGTGTGGGAGGGGGTTACCCGAAGGTGATAAATCAAGTTTAAGTTGCGTTAATAAGTTGGTAACACCACGCACCTGTAGACATTCTTGAATTCTTTGCCGCAAAGATGACAATTCCGTGATCGGGTTGGGATCCACACTCCCCCGTGTATTTCACCCCCCGTGTGTGAATCGTTGTGTGGTTTCCCTGCCCCCCGCCCGCTGGTACCTGCTCCCCCCCACCACCCACCATTCCCGAAGCAACCACTGATCCCCCGTCAACCACAGCTTGATGCTTCGGGCTCGATGGAACTTTCTTCAACGATTTGTCTTCTGCGCGACACGCTCCAGTGGTGACAGGTTGAGATAATGATCTTCGCAGACCACGTGACCTCGTGCGCGAGACCTCGGTGCATTCGCTGTGTCGTCTCTTCCTTGACTTCGAATTGTGACGTAAGTATGAGTATTTGTCTATTTCCGACGACGTCATATTATGAGTTAGAGAAATAATAGATGACTCTGACGTCACAGGTGACGTAGCCGGTTCGCTACATGAAGCAATGACGTCATCCGTATTACGATGACGAAATGGACAAGATGATTTTCGCTGTCGCTTTCTTATTGTTCCGACCGTGTCGTCATAATTGGGTGTGATTGTCACGTGGTTACGTACGTCACTATGAGCTGTGACCTCAGATGTGCTTCCTACGTCACAATCCCCGTTTGTTCCGACGAAGCCACGTCGTTTTGCTTCCAAAACTTCGAGTTTTGTTTGATCACGTGGTATTGGTGACGTAATTGCGGTGAATTGCATCGTTCGTTTCTGACACTGAAAGAACTTCTGTTAATAATGCTTCGAAAATATGTCAGGCGTCCGAATATGAAGAATACAATAATTGTTTAGTGAATGTTGATATAGAAGAAAGGTTGGCAGCCTTTTAAATGGAGTATTTCAGTTTATGAATGATGTCCTATTACAAGGAACTTCTCGTGCCAACTATTTATTCAACTTTTAAACGTATTTAACCAGACATTTAACAATAACGGTAGATGTAATTAGCAATGCTAACTATTTAATAATTACTATTGTTACAAAACAATATTAAGATAATTAATACTGTTGATTTTAGATTTGCGGATGTTTATAGATCTTGCGTGTGCGGCACGCGGCATGCGTCACGCGGCATGCGATGACCGAACGCACCAGGGGTCGCCGACCCAGCTACGTCACCTGATAATCTCGAAGCATCATTCGCTTTGCGAGGTCGCACGTCTCAACGAACCGAAGGAAACAAAGCGAAATGAATTTCTCTTCGAACTGATGGTCGTAAAGCATCGGGAAGTCCTTTCCGTTCTAGAATAATCAGAAGAATTATGACGTTACAAAGTCGTAAACATCTTTATAAGTCACTTAGTAACACCCGGAACGTTCGTGTGGCCAAGTGGATAAGGCGACCGATTCGTAACAATTCCATATATAACAAAACGCACTGAGTGACGAATCCATCCTGGGATCGAAACTGAGCCAGGTGAAAAAATAGGTTCAACCAGTACGGTTATGTGGCCCCATGGTTAGTGCAACCCATTCACATACAGAATTATAAAAAAAAAACATCTCGAAAATGACATCATCAAGGGTTCTTAGGTATATTACTGTGCTCGACTGTGGACATGAAGTGTAGTACTGTGCTCGACTGTGTGCATGAGGTGTATTACTGTGCTCGACTGTGGGCATGAGGTGTATTACTGTGCTCGACTGTGGGCATGAGGTGTATTACTGTGCTCGACTCTGGACATGAAGTGTATTACTGTGCTCGACTGTGGGCATGAGGTGTATTACTGTGCTCGACTCTGGACATGAAGTATATTACTGTGCTCGACTGTGGACATGAGGTGTATTACTGTGCTCGACTGTGGACATAAGGTATATTACTGTGCTCGACTGTGAGCATGTGGTGTATTACTGTGCTCGACTGTGGACATGAGGTGTATTACTGTGCTCGAATGTGGACATGAGGTGTATTACTGTGCTCGACTGTGGACATTAGATGTATTACTGTGCTCGACTGTGGACATGAAGTGTAGTACTGTGCTCGACTGTGAGCATGAGGTGTATTACTGTGCTCGACTGTGGGCATGAGGTGTATTACTGTGCTCGACTGTGGACATGAAGTGTAGTACTGTGCTCGACTGTGAGCATGAGGTGTATTACTGTGCTCGACTGTGGACATGAAGTGTAGTACTGTGCTCGACTGTGAGCATGAGGTGTATTACTGTGTTTGACTGTGGGCATGAGGTGTATTACTGTGCTCGACTGTGGGCATGAGGTGTATTGCTGTGCTCGACTGTGGGCATGAGGTGTATTACTGTGCTCGACTGTGGACATGAAGTGTAGTACCGTGCTCGACTGTGAGCATGAGGTGTATTACTGTGTTTGACCGTGGGCATGAGGTGTATTACTGTGCTCGACTGTGGGCATGAGGTGTATTACTGTGCTCGACTATGGGCATGAGGTGTATTACTGTGTTTGTCTGTGGGCATGAGGTGTATTACTGTGCTCGACTGTGGGCATGAGGTGTATTACTGTGCTCGACTGTGTGCATAAAGTGTATTACTGTTCTCGACTGTGGGCATAAGGTATATTACTGTGCTCGACTGTGAGCATGAGGAATATTACTGTGTTTGACTGTAAGTATGAGGTGTATTACTGTGCTCGACTGTGTGCATGAGGTGTATTACTGTGATTCACTGTGGGCATGAGTTGTATTACTGTGCTCGACTGTGGACATGAGGTGTATTACTGTGCTCGACTGTGGGCATGAGGTGTATTACTGTGATCCACTGTGGGCATGAGGTGTATTACTGTGCTCGACTGTGGGCATGAGGTGGATTACTGTGCTCGACTGTGGGCATGAGGTGTATTGCTGTGCTCGACTGTGGGCATGAGGTGTATTACTGTGCTCGACTGTGGGCATGAAGTGTATTGCTGTGCTCGACTGTGGGCATGAGGTGTTTTACTGTGCTCGACTGTGGGTATGAGGTGTATTACTGTGCTCGACTGTGTGCATAAGGTGTATTACTGTTCTCTGTGGGCATGAGTTGTATTACTGTGCTCGACTGTGAGCATGAGGTGTATTACTGTGCTCGGCTGTGGACATGAGGTGTATTACTGTGCTCGACTGTGGGCATAAGGTGTATTACTGTGCTGGACTGTGAGTATGAGGTGTATTACTATGCTCGACTGTGGGCATGAGGTGTATTACTATGCTTGACTGTGGGCATGAGGTATATTACTATGCTCGACTGCGGGCATGAGTTGTATTATTGTGCTCGACTGTGGGCATGAGGTGTATTACTGTGCTCGTCTGTTGGCATGAGTTGTATTATTGTGCTCGACTGTGGGCATGAGGTGTATTACTGTGCTCGACTGTGGGCATGAGGTGTATTACTGTGCTCGATTGTGGGCATGAGGTGTATTACTATGCTCGACTGCGGGCATGAGTTGTATTATTGTGCTCGACTGTGGTCATGAGGTGTATTACTGTGCTTGACTGTGGGTATGAGGTGTATTACTATGCTCGACTGTGGGCATAAGGTGTATTACTATGCTCGACTGTGGGCATGAGGTATATTACTATGCTCGACTGCGGGCATGAGTTGTATTATTGTGTACATGGCGAGCCATTTTACATTGCTTCAACCCAGTGATATCTCATGAGTTGTTCATAATCCAAGTATACGACAATCACCACAATTCGACTACGTCAACTCATAAGACGGTGACAAAACAAACCAAATTCGAACGAACCGTCGATTTATATCCCCGCGTGTATTCTCTAAGCGTCCAATCTCTGTGACGTAACAAACACTTAACATCATCTTCGACTAGATTCGATAAAATCTTGTCCAGGAGTATTTTCAATCTGTAATCAATGGATTGCTGATCACATGATCATTTGAGAGCCAATCACAACCAACCTGATCGGGATGACGTCGACACCAAGAAGAACCAGTGACGTCATATGATTAATGTCATTTCTATGAATCGGTTTGGGTTTGGCGCTTTCGTCAAAATTCCAACAATCTGCGAAGCTCAAGTTAATGATCTAACAATGACTATTACGAACAATTATCATTATGTCGTCATACCGTGAAGTATCCAGGGGTGGTTGCAAATGGCGCACTCTCGTGGCTGGTTTTCAGTCCGATTGAAATCCTCGCAGAGACATCCGGGAATCCTGCAGAACTTGGATGTGTCGTCGGCCTGTTAATTAAATTGCGAGTCTGGTTCATATCAGCCGCTGTGGTTTAATTACGACATTCACTCCCCTCCTTACAACGCGTCTGTCAACTTTTAACGACACATTTTCCACATTCCGCGAGCGATTGTCGACGTCATACAGAGATTAGCGACGACAGCGATAAAGAACAAAAGAATTTCGACGACAAACAGAGAATTTTACTCGAATCGAGATTTTTAGCTGTTACGTCACAAAATACGTCTGTGTCGTTCGTTGCAAAACCGCGGTGGCGCGGTGGCGCGGATATCGAAACTCGGGTGATTCGTCGCTTCCACAATCGGAACCGGATTCTTCGAAGAAATGTCACCGATGAATCGCACGCGATGTCTGATTAATCGAACGCTGGAACGCGACCAAACAATCAACAAACAAAGAAAGTTCTAAACAAACCAGCGCCTCAAGCGAATGCGCTGATAATCTTGTTCTACAATTCTGGTATTATGACGACACAAACTCACCATTTATATTCCGCATTTCCAATGATGATGACGCAATAATATTCCACTTGTGTCGTCACACTTGCAATCTGGAAAACTGGAAGCTATAAATTCGATTCGTCGATTGAACAAGATATTCCAGAATTCGAATAAACAATCGCGGCCGCCATTTTCCAAGATCGCCATTTTTATAAAACGATTTCGGCATTTAATATAAAGCAGGTTTGTTTATATTATAAAAAATAAACTAAAAATCTCGAAACAATAAAATACCTCCGACTGCTTCGCGTCGTCTGAAAGTCAAGTTGTGACAAAACAATGACTAGATTCCTCAATCCACTGATCTCTCCTTAATTGGGGAAAACTTTTTCACTTTCGTGTTCCGGATCACTGCACACGCATCAATCTTATTATTTCTATGGCGGCCCCCGTTACGCTTCACTGCACAAGCAAACAAAATTAGTCACGTGCGCTGCGCGACCAATTATGATAAACTTCTAGAATAATTAAAATATTTTCGTTGTCAATAAACAAACGTTCTTTGCGAGATCGCGGACAAAGACAAAGCGATTGTTCTGTCATAACGAGTTGTTTATTAATCGAAAGCGAAATCTCAGCCTTGACTTTGTTCCGCTTGATTAAACCTATTAAAATTCTTTCGCTGCTGATTGGTTGCATTTGAACTACGTCATGAGCACAGTGATGCGTGACGACTTTGGCGACACAAAGATGATTGTCTCGGCTCAGATTCCAGCAAATCCAACCCCCAAATACCCCATCTCTCCTCCTGTCGCCCCTGAGCCCCGACGATGAGTGACGACGATTCCATTATCAACAAAACAATGCTTTGTTTGTTAACAACGCATCATGACGTCACAATATTCAATTGAGGACATCAAAGTAAAAATCAACAAAGTCATTCTAGAAATGCATGCGTGACAAATGACGACATAATCGCGCCGCGCGGTTTAACTCCAAATATGGAAACCTTCCTCGTGCACCTTTCCAACCCACCTATCGCGTAACAATAGCGCATTATGACATAAAGTTCTCATCGACTGCTATTTCTATGTGGGATCCCGCGGGAGGAAAGGACAATGTCGGAAACATTGGAAATGACAACTGGCAGTGTCACGTCGACATCAAGCATTTGTTACGTCACATAAGCAAATTGTCGGCATAGTGTGACGTACACAAGGGATCGATCATTCGACATTCCGAATCTAATTCAATTACATCCCTAAAGTGCCTAGCTCGCGCAGTGGGCGATTCTTCACCTAGCGGACATGTAATATTTTCATAGTTCTCTCTAGGTGTCGCTATAAAACTGCTATAAATTAGCGGTGTATTCTGTGGCGCCGTAGTACGGGCGTGTGGCCAAATGGTTAACGCGACCGATACATGTACCTAAAAAATCTGTGTCGCCTACAGTGCTCCCCTCGACACGAAGTTCCAATCGGGAGGCTACTGTCAAGTGCGATCGATTTGTATTTGGAAGTTATGAGAAAGTACGCCCACCAAGGTGTAACCACAAATAAGTTCAACATATTCAACGAGAGCTGTTGCTAGTGAAACCCCATGTATATGGGGAGTACACGTGGGGAGTCACGTGGGGAGTACACGTCGACTCCTGGCTCATTCACTTCAACTTGGCGGTGTGTGTTCCATCCACCTTCCATCCACTTCCTTCCATCACTACGTGGTCAGAATCATCACATCCATGGCTCGTCCATCACATGTTCCACTCCCCACCTCCTACGCGCCAGAGCGTGTGGTACGATTCTCCATCGAACCCATGGAATTCAATCCCGGAAGTGAGATCACAAAGATTCGATGCGTCGATATTGTGTGTGCTATTCATGAGTTATCGCTGTTATTACGTCATAATACCGCACAAGCGCCCAAAGCATCCAACCGCTGAACTTTATTTTCTCGATTCGGATTGAAATCCAAGAATGTCATCAAAGCCTCCCATATTCTGTGCGTGAATCGGTCGAGCTAACAGGTCACGTGACTTACTTTTTACCGGGGTTAGTTTCGAACCCAGAACGGGTTCGTTGCTAAAAACGTTTTTTGTATGGAAGTCTATTTATGTATCGGTTGGGTAAACCATTCGGCCACACGACCGCACGCGTCACGTCATTACACGTCATCGTTCCAGGTCATCGTTTCTCCGCAGTGGTATCGTGAGCACCACCAAGTGACCGATGTTCGTGGCCGCCACGTTCCCACAATGCTCGCGTGAGGTCGCTGTTGGATAAGCCCTTTTCTATCACCTTCGTTGTTAATTTTCACCTTCCTTCCTTATTTTCATTTTGCGCTTAAATTTTCACATCTAGTTTTAATAATAAAAAACAAAAATAGTTACATTTAACAAAAAAAATAATTACGTATAGTACGGTCGAATGGTTAACGCGACCGTTTTATGACGAAACAAATGCAGAATGAAGAACGCGGGCCTTGCGTATTATGATGCCACAAATGCTATTGTTTAATTAAAAGAATATCGTCATTGTCTAATACACCAAAACACATTCATAGCAACTTTCACGAAACCGAGAAAGAAGGGAGTGACGTGTCGTTTAATTATGGGTCCCATTTGGAAAAATGGGACACATATTGTTTTTGTCCGTTTTTTTTCGTTTTTTTTTTCGTCAAACGCTTGACAGGTGTGGTTTGTGGACCCAACATCTAACAAAAGGGGTAATGGATTTACAACGAAACTTGGTAATTTGTTAGACCACATGGTCTAAAAATGCACAAACTAAAATTTTTGGTGATAAATCCAGGGGATTTCCCCTGGCACGTTAAAAACCAAAACGGTATTTTTTTCTAAAAAATTAGCTCTTTTGCGCATAGCGTTTGAACGGTAGCTTGTTAATAAATGTAGGTGCATTAGTAACTGATTTAACACCTAAAAGAAATAAAAAAATTACCTAGGGAAATACCCTAAAAAATAAGATATTGTTGTCAAATCATGATTGTTACAGGCATGCCATTTCGACCAGACATCTACAAGAATAAAACATGTATGCGCAATCAAACTTTTTTATTTGTAAGACAACATGGGCTATATATTCAGAAACTAAAATTTTGGATAATAAATCCCGGGGAATTCCCCTGAGACGTTAAAAACCAAAGTGGTATTTTTTCTAAAAAATTAGCTTTTTTGCGCATATTGCTTGAACGGCAGGTCCAATTTGAATCAGATTTGGTGAAATGTTAGACCATTAAACACTGTGTTCCAATTAAAAGAAAGAAAACATTTATTAGGGTAATTACGTTAAAAACGAAGATATGTTCCTGAATTATGATTGAAACAGGCATGCCATATCTACTGACATCTCCAACAAGGAGATCGACAAATCAGATTAAAACATTAAGAATTGTTATATAACATAACCCGCATACGACAAAACAGAAACTTACGTAATAAACCCAGTAGAAACTTATCTACTAAACCCAGTAATTCCCTGAAACCACGAAAAACTAAATCGGGCTGTTTTGGGAATTTGGCTTAACTTCAATACAGCGCTTAAAAGGAAGCTTTAATTTAAAACATTTGTGGTGAAATGTTCGTAAATTTAAGACGTTTATTTTTTTACCTTTACATGGAAAAGAAGTTTGGTTTAATAAATATGGGACCCATGCGTTGATGCTTGCAGAAACAAACTACATACTTAGTGTATAAAATACAAATTGTGGTTAGGGACCCTGTAGCATGAATATATGGCATACAGCATGTGTTTTACAAATAGTGGTGGTTAAACACGTGGTTGACACTCTCTAGTTTATTTGTCAAGTTTTCAAATTTGAAAGATTTCATCTCGTGTGTGGTGGCGTCTCTTGTGTGGTGGCGTCTCGTGTGTGGTGGCGTCTCGTGTGTGGTGGCGTCTTGTGTGGA
>CH002039.1:5176-15700 GCA_000149265.1 Ciona savignyi | reverse complement strand
GATAGGACAATTATGTTTATCCCCGTGAATGGGAATACCAAGGGGGTTAACACACGGGCAATCGTCAGATTACCTCGCGCCCACCGTCGGGTTACCGGAGCTATTGCAGTGTGTTGTGTATGATAGAAACGTTCCTTTAATTTAGTAGAACCCATTAATCCCGCTGGGTTCAGGCAATCTCCGTAAAGTGCCTTGCCCAAGGACACAACCGACTAGCTAGCGACCAGTTTCACACCTGCAACCTTTCGATTGAAAGGCGACGTTTTAACCACCGGACTAACCGGCCTATGGCACAGTGAACATGGTTAGATTTGACATTTTGATAAGAAAAATAATATAAATTGAGATATGAGACATGTTATTATATTCGCTTCAGGCCATTTTTCTTTTATCAGAATAATAAAAAAACTTTAGTATAAAAATGTACACAGTGACAACTTCATAAAAACATACACTGTAACTGCACCACTGCAGTTGCGTTTTTTTATGGTTCAATTATTTTGCTACTTTTCTATTTCTATGAGTTGTCCTTGAGTCTTAGTTTACGTTTTTGCATTTGGAGTTTTTTTTCTTTACGCTGCAATCGGGTACGCAGTCTGTTATTTTACTTGTTTAATAAGGAAAGAAATTGGGACTAAATTTAAGTTTAAAGGACGGACGTGGTAATGTAAAGGTGTGTAATATTGTTTGTGTTTATGGCTCATTATTTACGCAGTTTTCTTTTCTGTTTTAGTAACCGCTTAATAAATCACAACGAAGACAAGTGAGTCTACTCCATTACCGCGTGCCGTAACAGTTACTTTACAACGACGTCGGCGTTGATTATGTTCCAAGAAAACACGGAAGTGATGGAAACCTCGAATGCGCCCGAAGTTAAATTAGATGAGCTAGATTTCAATGTGACGGTTCGACGGGATTCAAGGTTCGACGGAGACTTGTTAGACGCGGAGAACTATTTATTATGTAATGTGGATGAGGTCACGGAATGTGCAATAGTGTCGGACGAACGAAGACCGATTCAACAAGCTGTAACGGAGTTGTTCAAGGCCAAACGCAACTTTAGAAAGCTATATATGGAGAGGAAGGAAACATGTTCCACGTCCCTGCAGGAGAAGTGGTCGGAAAAAGCGTTGCGTTTACAAGACAAGGTTAACGAAGCAACGTTAAAAGCCGAGCGCGCACTCGATCGATTGCAGCAACGTGGCTCAGCGGAGAAATCTAACCGGAGATCAATGGGAAGTGCCAACTACACCCTGCCTGTTAAAATCGAAGTTTTCAACGGTGACCCGCTGCAATTTCCGTCTTGGGAAACTGCGTTCACAGCATTAGTCGATACACAAGCCACTTGCGCTGCTCAAAAACTTAATCTTTTGCAACAGTTTTTAACAGGTGAGCCGAGGTCGGTGGTTGACGGATTCTTCCTGCTGCAGTCGGACGAAGCGTACCAGGAAGCAAGAACCAAACTAAAAGAAAGGTATGGAAACAACAGTTTGGTCAGCAAATCATTCACTACTAAACTATATGCATGGCCCAGAATTCAAGCAAATGACGCTAAAGGTATTAGGCGCTTTTCAGACTTCCTAAATCAAATCGTTGCGGCCAAAAGACAAATCCCAGAGTTAGGCGTGTTGGACTTCGCCACGGAAAGTGCCAAACTCGTAGCCCGATTACCTCCATTTATTTCTAATAGGTGGCGGGATGTGGTACTAGAGTATAAATTGGACAATAAAAACAATTACCCACCCTTTGAAAAATTAGCAGAGTTTATCGCTCTGCAATCGGAAAGGGAAAACATCCCTGAACTACAAGAAATTGGCTCCGCTTTAGACCGACGAAGAAACGCGTACAACAGATTGACGAGCTCCTTTCATATCCGATCAAGAGAAACGATGGAGAATCCCCAGCAGGTAACCCGGTCATATACTTGCACATACTGTAACGGCAACACCCATAGTTTGAACGAATGTGACGCTTATATGAAAATAAATTTGGCGGATAGACGGTACTTTTTACGAACGAGGGGACTTTGTTACGGATGTGGCTCCAGTAGAGAGCATATTGCAAGGAAATGCAGTAACCGAGCTACGTGTACCATTTGCCGTAGATCGCATCTCACCCCCTTGCATGTCCATGGTATTCCACAGTTGTTTTGCAATCGCACCAGAGGCACAACTGTAGTCGACGACAATGCACTGACAATGAACCATAGCATGATCGTCCCTGTGTGGGTGCGAGATAAGCGAAATCCGGAAAAAGAATTTCTGTGCTACAGTATTTTAGACGGACAATCAAACACATCTTTTATATCAGAAGGACTTCGGCTGCGATTGGGTGTAAATGGACCACAAACTCGACTTGATTTAACCACCATTTCTGGTCGTGAAAACGTCATGAGTCACCGAATAACCAACTTAGAGGTATTGAGTTTTACGAGAGATGCGAGGTTTGACATAAACCAGTGTTACACAAGCCCGGAAATATTGGTCAATTATTCTCAAATTCCGTTGCCCAGTCATGCCGAGAAATGGCCTCATTTGAGGAAAATTGCCAAGTTTCTCTTGCCGCCACAGCAGGATACACCTGTAGGTTTGTTACTTGGAACTAATGTCCCCGGAGCGATTAGGCCAAGGGAGGTCATCGCTGGAGGTGAAAATGAGCCTTACGCCCAAAAGTCCGCTCTAGGTTGGGGGATAGTGGGAAGCTACAATGTACCAGAGCAAAATACCGCTATTTCACATCGTTGTTATAAAGCAGATGCAGGTCTGACGGTACAACATGGATGTTCAAACACGAAGGAGATCGTAAACTCATCACAGCCGAGAAGGTGGATGGATTCGGAATTTGTGGATCAACAACGTCATGGTACTCGAAAATACTCGCAAAATGACCGTAAGTTTGTTGATATTATTAGCCAAGACATCACGAAGTGGCCAGACGGACACTATAAAGTGCCGCTGCCATTTATATCGCAAAATGTTAAAATGAAGAATAATGTATCATTATTTTGGAAACTCTGGCAGAAAAAGCGGCGCTTTATGAGTAAGCCGCTATATGCGAAAAATTACAGTGCTTATAGAAAAGAAGTTCTCGGCAACCATGTCGAAGAGATTCCTCCAAGCAAGTTGACAAAAACTAATTACAGAATAACCGACGAAGGTGAATGGGATTTTAGTTTAAAGAAAAGAAATGCGCGGTACAGTGGCGAGATTGACAATTCTTCTAACAAAGAAAAATTAAATCCCGGTATTTCAATTCCACCTTATTTTATTCCCAATAACACGTCCCGGCGATTGCGACAGGAAAGCAAAGTAAAGTCCAACACAGGAACGACTATGCCGCTAAAATTGTGTGCTCGTGTTCGATTTGACAAAGAACGGAAAACGCAGGAAGCAGGGATTGGTGGACGTCCAATGGAAATATTCAAAGGTGTGAGTTCAAAAATGGTGCATATGTCCGATATCGAAAGCAGAGATTTGCACAGCGGTTTCAATCACAATAATTATGGTGGACTGCGACCACAGGGTTATGTTGGCTCTTGCAAAGATATTTATGATCACCGGTATAAAAGGAAGAATAATGCGTACACAAGCACTAAAGTACAACTCCATCCCCTCTGCACACATAAAGTACAACAAGCTTCGCTCACACCTCTTGCACCCAAAACGAGAAGCAAGAATATTGGAGTTGGACGATCAAATAGGAGAGGCTAAACAAAACACTAATCCAAACATGACGTCAATGATGAAAACGATAGTGCAGTTATGAAGTGAACAATGCTAATCGAATATCAGAAGATACACTAACTTGTTATATTGGTTAAGGGCGGAACCGGGGATTCCCGAACGGGGAGCCAACGTTAAAGGTTCCTCGCCACGTGAACAAACGTGGCTTCATACAAGGCGATTTCTAAAGAGAGCTCGTACAAACATGTCGAGTGTTTCGTTTTTTTTTTGTTTGTTTAAAAATTCCGTTTAAATTTTGGAGAGCCATGTAACTGCACCACTGCAGTTGCGTTTTTTTATGGTTCAATTATTTTGCTACCTTTCTATTTCTATGAGTTGTCCTTGAGTCTTAGTTTACGTTTTTGCATTTGGAGTTCTTTTTCTTTACGCTGCAATCGGGTACGCAGTCTGTTATTTTACTTGTTTAATAAGGAAAGAAATTGGGACTAAATTTAAGTTTAAAGGACGGACGTGGTAATGTAAAGGTGTGTAATATTGTTTGTGTTTATGGCTCATTATTTACGCAGTTTTCTTTTCTGTTTTAGTAACCGCTTAATAAATCACAACGAAGACAAGTGAGTCTACTCCATTACCGCGTGCCGTAACATACACATTATTTTAAACTACAGTAATAATATGCTATTTTTAAAAGTACAATTTGTTTTATTAATAAAAAACAATAAATTAGTATCAATAATAATTGAAATATTAATAAATTGATTTTCATCATTATTTTATATTTGAAAAATTATATTGTTACTCTGAAATGAACATTTTACCACGAACTGATCTGTCACATTTATAAATTCAGTTTAGTTTAATTTTTTAATTTATGCTGACATCACATTTTTACAAATGACAACAATATATACAATAATGTATAGTAATGTACAGCAAAGGATTCAGCGAAAGACCAAAAAGTTAGTTTCTGCAAACACTACTTTAAAGACAGCAATTTTTGAGCAAAGTTTTCAGTACATTTGAATTCTACCTGATAACGATTTCTTTTTGAAATCCTACATCAGTCATTTAGGATAGGATATTCATGTTTATCCCCGTGAATGAGAAAACCTAGGGGGTTATCACACGGGCAATCGTCAGATCACCTCGCGCCCATCGTCGGGTTATCAGAGCTGTTGCAGTGTGTTGTATATGATAGACACGTTCCTTTAATTTAGTAAAACCCATTAATCCGCTGGGTTCAGGAAATCTCCGTAAAGTGCCTTGCCCAAGGACACAACCGACTAGCTAGCGACCATTTATGTACATATTTCGGGATTCACTATCATTTGCTTAAACTCAGTGGATTAATGGGTTCTACTAAATTGAAGAAACATGTCTATCATACACAACAAACTGCAATAAGTTCGGTAACCCAACTGTGGGTGCGAGGAGATCTGACGATTGCCTGTGTGTTAACCCCCTTGGTTACATGAATATACTATCCTTAATGGCTTCTACCAAAATGAAGAAACGTGTCTATCATACCCAACAAACTGCAATAAGTTCGGTAACCCGACGGTGGGCGCGAGGTGATCTCACGATTAACTGTGAGTTAACCCCTTTGGTATTTTTATTCAAGGAGATATACATAAATATCCTATCCTAACATTAATGTTTCTATTTTAAATGTTTAGCCTATATTGTTAATATTGTATATAACATACTTTACTGGCCAAATAAAATATATGATCTGAATTATGTTTAAACTACCAGTAAGGCTACTGGAACTGCTTTGACAGTTTTGGACGTACGCAAACACCAGTACCTCTAAATACTACAGAACCGCTTGGATCACTTGAATCACATGGAGCGCTTGGATCACTTACTATACTTCGTAAATGCAAAAGCCATGATATTATTGTTAGTTCTGGGGTTGAGATCAGTGTTTGGGACAGGGTTTAAAGTACTTCCCATAGCAATATAATTGATCCAAGTAATCCAAGTAATCCAAGCGGTCCTGTAGTATTTAGAGGCACCCCGCAAACGCAAATCCAGCAACAATTTTTATCAAGAACAAAACAACGCCTATGTTTGTTATTTTTGGGACAAACGCACTAATTGACGTAAAATGTGTTATCAGTAATTGCAACAAAAACACTTATAACGAGAAGCGACGTAGTTCTACGCAAAACTACAATATAACACTGTCAAATTCTGCAGAAATTGCCGACAATTCTGACAATAAAAACGACTAAGATATTTAAATGAGGTAAGATACGCTTTATGTTAAAAAGCAAATAACTTTGCTAAGTCGTCAGCACAGTCTGAATAAATGCAGTCCTCTGTTAAGTATGTAAAGCTTGACTGATAATACCCTGACCTAAAATACAAGCACGACTCATAGATAATTCTTACCCTTTCACGTACGCAGGCCGTGTCCACATTTTACCGGTAAAAAGCAAAACAAAAACAAGACTTCTCTGCAACGTCAACTATCACAACAATGTAGTGGCTCTGGTGCGCCAACGTGCGGTTATAATTAAACAGTGATTCGTGTCAGAGCATATGTAAGATAGGATAGGATATTTATATTTATCCCCGTGAATGGGAAAACCAAGGGGGTTAACACAACATACGAGCAATCGTCAGATCACCTCGCGCCCACCGTCGGGTTACCGGAGATATTGCAGTGTGTTGTGTATGAATCACACGTTTAGTGTGATTTTAGTAGGACCCATGTTCGTACCTCTAACCTTTCGGCTGAAAGGCGACACACTTAACCACCAGACTAATCAGTGATTGAAGTCAAAGCATATACAATGGATAAGATACCCATATTTAGCGTCAGTTTTTCTTTAGCTCATTTGTGGCAACTTAAAATGAAATAAAATTTTACCTTTAATCGTTGTGTGACCACTCATAAAGCTTACTGTATATAGGGAGGCTGTCCATATTGCCATATTGTTTCTAATTATATTCCGAAAGCTGAGTGCAGGGTGGGCAACCTCTCTGGTCGGCGGGCCAGATGTGGGAAAATGAAGTCCTTGGTGGGCTGGATTATTACATGAATAGTATTCAATATCTTAATTACAGGGTATGGTAAGATACAGTCAGTGGGCCAGATATGGGAAAATAAAGTCCTTGGTGGGCCGGATTATTACATGAATAGTATTCAATATCTTAATTACAGAGTATGGTTAGATATAGTCGGCGTGCCAGATATGGGAAAATAAAGTCCTTGGTGGGCTGGATTATTACATGAATAGTATTCAATATCTTAATTACAGGGTATGGTTAGATACAGTCTGCGGGCTCGTCAAAATCCATTCACGAGCCGGACTCAGCCTGCGGGCCGTGTGTTGCTCTGGCTTATTGCGTAGCACATCACTTGTAGGGTTACATATTCGAAACTTGTCTCTAGCTAGTCGGTTGTATCCTTGGGCAAGGCACTGAACGGACATTGCCTGAACCCAGCGGAATAATGGGTTCTACCAAATTAAAGGAACGTGTGAATCATGCACAACGCACTGCAATAGCTCCGGTAACTCGACGATGGGCGCGAGGTGATCTGACGATTGCCCGTGTGTTAACCCCCTTGGTTTCCCATTCACGGGGACAAACACGAATATCCAATCCTAGTTAACGATTATTTCGCAATCACGGTAAAACTTTGAATGCTAATATTGAACCAGACTGTTTGGACGCATGTGAAGCGTTGCCTGATTAATAGCAAACGGCTTTCTGTTACTTGGTAACGCAAACAATCTTTACAAGGAATTGGAATTTATTAAAATGATTTTCAAATATGCCAAACTGTCTGACGTTGTTGTGTATTGGGTTTAATGTTAGCTTAAAGCGGAATTTCCCATTTTTTGAAAAAGTGCTGATTATATATATTTATCATATTAACCTTCATAAGCACACCACCTGTCCATCTGTGCCACATTTCCAAAGTCCCGATCATATATATTTGTACACAAATCAACCTTGATAAGCACACCACCTGTCCATCTGTGCCACATTTCCAAAGTCCCAATCATATATATTTGTACACAAATCAACCTTGGTAAGCACACCACCTGTCCATCTGTACCACATTTTCAAAGAATCATACACATAGCAAACCCTAATAAGCAAACCCCAATTCACAATCTAAAATGTCGTTATATGTGGCAATGTAACGGTTATACTGATGGTTTCATAAAAAATGTGTCGTACGTTCATTAGTTAGATATATTCATAACGTTTTTTTCCCCAAAACTATGTAATATCTGTGTATTTTTAGCATGGGTTTGTAAGTTAGTCATATAAAAGAGTGTTTTTCGTATTAAGTAAGATAACAGAATTATTTTACGACTTGTAGTAAAACAAACTTGTACTTAAAATTCAATAGCGCTGTTTACAAGACACTTTTAAAAACAACTCAATTTGGAAAATACAATTTTGAAATTGTAGGCCTAGTGATGGTGAAATTTTATTCTCCCTTACGGTGAAAATTGTCGCCGGTTGCCTTAACGTTTCTTATCGCGTACTTTCATTTCGTTCTTTGGATCACTTATTAACCCAGACTATGTTTGCCAACTTAGACAGATTTATCAGTACAGTGCACACATAGCCCGTAACCGGCCGTTTTTTGATACTTTTACAAACAATACCGGCGTGGTTATCAATCATATTGGGCGTTGCCGGCTAATTAGGTACAGCTAGCTACGTGTATTTTAGCTCATACCGGCTTAGGCTTTTAGCAGACAGGCGGAAAAGCGTAAGGGGTAAAGGAGAAGGCGTTTAAAAACTGTCAAGTTTTTTCGGTACGTTTTAATTTTACTATCTGTGTTGTATAATCATAGAATACTGATATATTAATACTCTATGTATAACTATATATATAGATTACTGTTATATTAACACTCTATGCCATGGTATAACCATATATATATATATATATAATACTAATATATTAATACACTATGGTATAACACAAAGTTAATTTCACGGATTTTGTAAATTTTGAGGTTAATCCTTGTGTATCTTATTTATTGGACATTTATTATATATCAGAGCTATATGCTTTAATGGTACATATGTTCGAAATATCAATAGTTTATTACTGGCATTAAATAAGTATAATTTCTCTGAATGTCTAGTTCATTTGAAGCACATACTCGAAAATGGGCAGTTTTACAGCAAATAAAACGGTATATATTAACTACCATATCTACGTTTTAACCAAATAGTTATTAATTTTCGTGCTCTTTTAGCGATCTAAATTAGCTGTAATTGGTTATTCATGGTAAGAAGAAAAGAAAACCCATACTGTGTCTAATAAACTTGTTTTTCAGTTCTACAGGCGGATTTGAGAAAAATTGCTCATAAGGCCGTCGATGGGTTTCGATGCCAGCACACTCCGATCGGAACCACAGTATTCATGAAACCCTGTATATCGATTAATAGACGAGACCGCTATAGACTCGAAAGCCTGTCAAGGCTTAGGCTATGTGGTTGATAAACGTAATCAACCGTTTTAAACGCTTGCCTAGATATTTAAATTGAGATATTGAAAACGTTATTTCCAACTAACTACATATTATACTTACACAATAACGAAACGTAATCAACTTTTGCTAAACTGTAATGTACTCGGCTCGAAAGCCTTACAGGGATTAAAAGTTTGTTTAACTTAATCAACCTATTTATAGCGTTTACGTAGATATTTATATTGAGATAATGAATTTAAACATATTTCACGCTAACTTTTATTCATATAAAAATAATCGTTTTTTTCTTCGAAACAAAGTTTTAAAACGTAATGAAAACACGCACAAACACTTGCCATATTTGATTGATAGAAAAGTTAATTTCAAAAGCCCACCAGAAGCCCAGTGTATATCCATAAATGTTTCTCAAGGACCCGAAAGTCAAGTTAAGATTGTTTATTCATTTTTTAAAATGTAATAAAAATGGCAAACAAACCAAATTTTGACACAGGAACAGGAAAAGACGGCAAAACGAACAGTTGTTAAAACACGCCATTTAAAAAAAATAAAACAATAAAATCCTAAATGTAAAAATAAATTAAACTAGAGGTAAAAGTACATAACAATGTAACATATGAACGTTCATTAGGACTAGTTGGTATAATGTAGAAACCGGTTAAAATGTAAACCAATATTAGGATAAGTGGTGTATATACATACGCTATGGGCGGGCAACACTAAAAGGAGGGAAGGAGGGAAACTACTCATTAAAATTACGGAAACTAATTTAACCCTGCCCTAAACACTAATCTCGACCCCAAGACTAACCCTAACTCCAACCCCATGTTTAAAACTAACTCTTATGTCATAATTTTTTTATTAATGTGCGGTTTCCCTCCTTCCCGCTTTCCCTCCTTCCCACTTTTCCTCCTTTTAGTTCCACCCCAAATGCGGTTCAAGACCAAAACGTCACTTCTATCAAGGCTGTCTGGGCAATATCTCCATGTGCTGTTGGCTCACAACGCAACAGACTTGTAGATATCGTACATCGTGTCTTGAACTTTCATCGATTTTTTGGAATTTTTAACATTTTTCAAAAACTCAAAAAAAAAGATTTTTTTAAATTTCTTCAAAAACTCTCCGATATGGCGTCAAGTCCTGTTCTTTAATCAATTCTGCTGTACTGATTTTTGAATTTATGATGTTTTTTTTATTAAGACGGTGTTTATATAGAAAATCGCTTTTAATCGTTCTACGATATCGCGTCATTTTTTTAGTCCTGTATTTAACCATTTAGTAAGTATTTCATTTCACTGGTTTAAACTTATGGTGGGCTTCGTATTAAAACGTTCTTATATAAAAAATAAATTATGGATCGCTCTTGT
>CH002040.1:0-12877 GCA_000149265.1 Ciona savignyi | reverse complement strand
TCATTGCATTTTTCTTTAAATTCGATAAAAGCATGTATTTCTTTATAAATTTGATAATTGCGTTTCTCTTATCATTGTATATATCATTAAATGCGTTTCTCTTATCATTGTTTCTGTTTTTCTTATCATTGTATTTTTCGTTATATGTAGTTAAAAACAAGTATTTTTCAATAAATTTAATTAATGCGTTTCTCTTTTCATTGTATTTTTTGTTAAACATTGTATTTTTCGTTAAATTTGATAATACCAAGTATTTCCGTATAAATTTAATAAATGAGTTTCTCTTTTCATTGTATTTTTCTTTAAATGTAGCTATAAATACCTGGAGTTGCCTTCCTCTGAATAAAGTGCCATCGAGTGCCGTCGCTGTTTCCACTGCTTCTGCTTCCGCGAATTCGACATACGCGAATCTATTTTTAAAGCAGGGTCAATATTTACAAGCTCAATGCTGCAACTAATGCAGTAAACTTTGGGTTTTAGCCAGTGGTTCCCAACCTTTTTTAGTGTCGGGGCCAAATTTCAAATTTTAGAATACATACGGAGCCGCATCAAAACACTCATGAAAACATGAAAACAGTGACGTAACAATATCAGCCTTTTCACAACTTTCCTTGCCTCTAATCTGAAGTATGAAGTTAAAACTCTTTTCCCAGCCTTCAAACTAAGCAAGAGTAATTTTAGAATACTAATTTTATTTTTTTTATTATTAGAATCAGATTCTAATATTTTTAGGGGATTTTCTAAGGTCAATGAGAGCCACGGTTGGGAATCACTGGTTTTAGCAATGAGCGAGATAACGACATCGCTATGACAAAATTGCACAATAAAACAATAAAAAATTCCAAATCCAATGTTAAAATTAAAGAGATCCATTGAATTTTGTGGAATGCTTTTCAACTTGCAACCCGAATGACTTTCATAGTAAACTTTATTACACACACCTAGCCAGACCCATAAAAGTTTAAGAGCGCTTGACATTTTAGTGCATAATTTAACAATGATCAAGTGCATTGTAAAGAAAAAAATGCAACATTTTTAGGAAAATATAATACTTAATTACTATAAGACTATTTTGAAATTGGCCAAAGGGACGTTACCATTATGGAAACCCAAATCATGCAAATTTACTGTTAACTTCCCCTACCCTTTAGGATGTCCGGTATATCTATCACAAAGAATGGTGACTCGGTTTATTGAACCTGCACCGTGGAAATGTTGCTCTAACTCTTCAGCAGTTGCCCCATAATCAACCTGGAATGGGGAGGGGAGATGTATGGATGCATTCATAGTATTTAAAAATGTGGCTCAATAGCTTTAAAAAACGGAACCTCTTCGATAGTCTGTGTGCTTGCAATGCCTAATCTTCTTTGTTCACTGAACTGCTAAGTTATGCCTTTGAAAAATACCAATGTAACAAATGCTACCTTTATCCAGTGGTTTATATTCATCAAATATAACAACACACTAGAAAAACCTTACAGTGGGTATAACTTCCGATGTTTTTTTTTATCCCAAAGATTAATCGAATTTTTGCAACCGACAACAAAAAATGTGGTTCAGCATACTTAGGTCGAAATCTCACTTACGTTAGAGATTATTTAATTAGAAAAAGCAGGTTTGGTTGCAGTGACTAAGGATAGGATATTCATGTTTATCCCCGCGAATGGAAAAACGTTCTGGGCGTTGTCCTGTCAGATTATGTCACACCCATTGTCGGGTTTTGAGGCTATTGCAGTGTGTTATGCATGATTGAGCCGTTCCTTTAATTTGGTTACACCCATAAATCCAATGGATTCAGGCGATGTCCGCTAATTGCCTTGCAAAAATACAACCGATTACCAAGAGACCAGTTTTGAATCTTCAACCCTACGCACTAATGGCTCAATCATGCACAATCAAAACCTAACCAATTACAAAAATACCAGTTTTAAACCTTCAACTCTGCGCACTAATGGCTCAATCATGCACAATCAAAACACAACCGATTACCAAAAGAGCAATGAGAAAACAATTAAACTAACCCACCTAGGCACTAACCCTCCAAGCTTATCAGTCAGACTTACGTTTCCAACGAACACGGACCTTGAATCAGCTTCTACTTTTTCCTCAATTGTTGGAAAATTGTAGGAAGCGGCTGAAAACATAAGAGCAGGGTTAGGTCAATCCATGAGTGACAATCAGCACTATGTGGTCAATATAACCCCAGCAACTTTTTCGGTTTGTTAAATAGTTATTAAAAACAATTTCGGTACAGGTAGTTTTAGTGTTAGTTTCTTTTTTTCTTCCCAAGTATTAAACTGGCAAACGAATCAAATCACGACAAATTTACAGAAAAAGACGGCAAAACAGTTGTTAAAACATGTCCTAAAAAATAAGATACAAATAAATAAATAAAGTGGATGCGGCTGCCAAACCTAGACGAAAAAAACAATCATGTGCAAACAAAAATTAATTAATACCAAACGATTAAAATTAGACCTAAAAAATTATATTAATTGTTTAAATTAAAAATTATAATTTGCATCGGTAAAAAAACATATAAAAGATTTCTAATCCACATTAAACTTAAAAAAGTGTCTTTGTTAATCTTTTTCCAAAAATGTAAAAAAATGTGAATAAAATTAAAATTTCCCATGGCACAATTAAGGTCATGTAAACACTAGTTCAGGTCACCCAAAGCATGATACGTATCATGATTCTAATGTTAGCTCATGTCAACCGCTAATAGAATTTATAGTACATTGCACAATTAACGAGCAGTTTGTTCACCCTACTCTAACAGACCTCAACACAAAAAAACATGACTTAATATCACTTTTATTATTAGTGATGCCTTCACAATATTTTCTCTACAAGACTCAACTTGGAAATTTTATTTTTTTCGTTTAACATCATTAACTTAAGTAAAACCAGACAATGATTTATTAAGGTACTTTCATCATCTATTACTGACGGAACATACTACTTGTTTGACTCTGTATTTAAGAAAGGAAAAACAAAGATTTAAAGGTAATGAACGTGAAAACAGAAGTCAGAAAACCAACAACAATAGGTAGGAAACACTGTTGTAAGTGCAAATACAAGGTTGTGGTGATAAAACCCTACATTCCTATAAGAACAACTCCGGTCAAATGGAATAGCGCACAAGATCAGTGAATCATTAGCAGAGGTAGCTCAACATGAACATAAGTTGAACGTGCGTAATCACTTGATTATTTGGGAGAAAACAACAAAATGTATGTGGGGTTTTTAACCTTTGAACAGGTAAAAATAGCACCAGTTTTGTATTTAAAACCTGAAAGTGAGCATAATTCAACATAAGGCTCCTTGCATCTAAGCTAAATATCGACGAAACTATAATAAGAAGCTTAAACTGGTAGGGATGTTTAGTATTTATAAATATAAAATAATATTAATCAAGTGAAAATTTCAGAACATGATTTCGTCAATTTTTGTCTTGATCCCTATGCTAATGGTGGCAGCATATTGTGCTCCGGCAAAGCAAGATTTGACAGAGACTGACATCCGGCTAACTGCAGAGTATGGCAAGCAAGTGGTAAGGAATGTCGAATATTACAGCAACAAAATGTGTAAAATTGCGATATTGCAGTGAGAAAACGAGCAATGTGTATCACAATTACCAGGTTTTGTTTTAACATTAGATATTTTTGGAGTTTGTTTGGTTTTTATGTAAGATTTTTTTGGTTTTAGATTATTTAAACGTGTCTTAAGGTGAAAATACCAAAAATATTGCAAAATCAACTAACAACCAGTAATGTGGTGGGGCTGCATATTACCAGTTGATTAACTAACAATATCACTTTTTTTAATGTAATGGTTTCTTACCCCATTAAACAAGCACCTGTAAAGAAATACAATGTTGTTAACTTAATTCTATGACTATAGGCCAATTTTGTATCTAACCACTAAAGTAAGGACAGTGGTCAAATAGTTTGAAAATATATTACTCTTTGCTCTGTTTTAAGTCTTGTAATCATTTTTAAACACAGACGTGGGAAGCAGTTAATGATATGTGCAAATCAAAGAAATACGAGAACCTGAAAAGTTGCCAACTGTATCACAAAGATTCAAACAAGCTGGATAGTATTGTGGATCAATACAGGTAACATGTCAATCTGATAAATATGGACCATTGCACTTCAAAAATCAGCAAGTAACATTTACATACCTTGTCATGTGTGCCATGTAATATTTATATAACTTGTCTCATGTGTTTTTGTAATGCATGTATCATGTGTGCTGTGTGTTAACGCATACTAATCTCAATTATGAATGCATGATACTGGTACACTAACTATTGTTGAGTTTTTAAAAAGCAAAACTAATAATCAAGCTTGTTATTAGACACATCTTTTCAAAAGTGAATGAAAATGAAACAAACTTGGAAAGTACACAATTGTGGGGGGAAATCCAGCCAGTAAACACTATTTTGAACAGTCAAGGTGAGCACATTTTTGTTACCACATCTATGAATTATTATTATCTAGAATTTTATGTGAACAATAAAACACATGGACAATTTTTTTTCGGATTTTCTTTTTTTGTAAAACTTTTTTTTTATCTCGTATAGAATCTTTTGAGTTTTAATATTATAAAAAGCTGAATTGAAAAAGCTGAGGGTTTAGCTTGAACTAAATTAAGTTGTTTCAATGTTACATAAAGTTGAAACCTAAATGATCAGGGTTAATCTACCTGACCTGGGGTAATACACTTATCTACAGACAATAACAACTAGTTGATGCGATTAGATTGAGATACAACAACCTGTCTAAATACGATCGCCATAAATAATTTACCACAGAGCTATGATGTAAATTTAAAGCTTATATAGTGGCACCTATTATCACTGGATGGCAATAAACAAAAGTGAACACTCTTGGGCATTGTCCAACATGCGAGAATTTGAAACATTCTACCAAAAAAAAACTTATTATATCATCTGCAGTAATTTGAAACATTTTACTACACCACACTGATTAAAAACTTGTTATATCATCCGCAGTAAGCAGTCCGCAAGCTTCAACGACCTCTACATGCTCATCAAACCCGTGCATAGGAGGATATTCTGATGTAACGTTTTTCTTCGGCATCGACTTCTTTACCAATGAAATACGCGAACTTGTCTATTCACCAGGCAAGAAGTTCTTTTAAGCACATATATGTTTGCATATAATTAATAATTAAATAAACTGAGAAAGACTGATTTTAGATGCAATCTAGTTAAAACTCTTTAAAACTTAATTAAAAAACTTAATTCTAAAAGTCCACACTATATACCGTAAAAATGCATATAATTCATAATTAAATAGACTAAGAAAACTGAGAATGACTGTGATTTTAGATGCTATTTAGTTGAAACTCGTGCAATTTAATCACTAAGAATTTTTGTCACAAAGGTAGGGTTCACACATATGATCGCGCTGGTTTTTAAGCTGGCTTGTGAGTTCGCCATAAAGAAATAAACTCTAGATCTAGACGATTGTGGACCTGACCATGTTTGTAGATCTAGTCTAAACTAAGACTATAACCATACATAGTTAATTCTCAAAATCCTAAACCAATTTCTGATATGATGTGACAGTATCTTGATTTGACTAAAAATTAAATTGACACCCATTTTTTCAGCTAACTTCCTATACCAGCGCTTTCTAATTGGAGTGTGCAGCAACTATGCAACCCCAGGCCACACATGCTGCGGTGGAGAAGTAGTCTACCATACACTGGTCTATAAATCAAGTACATCTTTAGAAGTTGAACTGAGGTTCGTGAAAGTCACAGGAACCTGTGCATTGTCCATCTGAGACAAAATCTACACAGAATTGAACAAAAAGAGCAGCAATATAAAGATATTTTCTCGCATTTAATTAAAATTTAAACAATCTTCGCCCAGATTTTTATAAACAAAATATGAAAATCCACATATTTGATGTTTTTCCTTAAAAAACTAATAACTTTTAAGTTTCACTGATAAAATCATTAGTTGCTCTAAAAAATGGGTTATCGTTTGAAAAATAACACCATTCTGACTGGATACAATACAGAAAACAATGATTTTTAAAATTTACCACTTGGAGGGGGGCTCAAAGTCATTTGTTTTTCAACGTCATTTTGCATTTCTTTCAGCTTTTCTGCTTCAGCTTCCATTTCTTTAACCCTCGCTTTAATCGCTTCTAGTTCCTAAAATTTAGTGTTCGTTAGCGCTTTTATTTGAGAGCTTGCTTTGTTATTTGTATGTATCTAATTTCGAAACATTGATTAGTGCAATATACTGAGAAAAACATATTTTAAGTGAACTGTACTAAAATAGAAGAACCAGTAGTGAAAACACTAAAAATATACCGGATATTAAAGGTCATGGTTAATGTACAAGAAAGAATTTGGAAATTGCAATCTAATTAGGTTACCGACATAAACCTTATCATTTCTGATTACCATCGATACCCACCGTCAGGTTACCGGAGCTATTGCATTGTATTGTGTATGATAGACACGTTTCTTCAATTTGGTAGAACCCATTAATTCGCTGGGTTAAGGCAATGTCCTTCCAAGGACACAACCGACTCGCTAGCAACCAGTTTTGAACCTACAACCTTTCGGTTAAAGGCGTCGCACTAAACTACCAGCCTAACCGGTCGAACCACTAAAAATATACCAAATATTAAAGGTCATGATCAGTGTACAAGAAAGAATCTGGAAATCGCAATCCTAACTAGCGTACCGGCATGAACTTTAGCACTTTTGTCTTAACTAACAGATTAGATTTAATAGCAAAACTAGGATAGAATATTCACGTTTATCCCCATGAATGGGAAAACCAAGGGGGTTAACACATGGGCAATCGTCGAATCACCTCGCGCCTACAGTCGAGTTACGGGGACTATTGCAATATGTTGTGTATGATTCTGACATTCCATCAATTTGGTAGAACCTATTCTTTCACTGTGTTCTGGTAAGTGACCAGTTTTGAACTTGCAACCCTTCGGCTGAAAGGTGACACACCTAACCCAACATGGCTACTTCACTTGCGGACCAAAATTACTAACTACCAAACTAATATACCGGTCTAAAAATAACCCTAGAGAGCTTATAAGAAAACACATATTTTTCTTTGCATTGAAACTACTATTATCGGTAACATAATTAACAATGTTCACTATGTCTCGTAATATATAGCAAAGTAAGGATTATGTTATGGTATTTGTTTTGCACCTTTAATAAACGATAACATCCAAAGCGAGTCATTTTACCAAGTCTATAACATTAATGCAATACAGGAAAATATTCAGACACGGCCAAACACATAAAAACATAAATACCGGTACCTAATGCTTAAAAAACATTCAAGTAAAATAACAATGTTGATTTATATTATTACATTCATAATAAATTGCAATCTCCGCGATAGCCAAAAGTTGTGACATCAGGTGTACAAATATTATCCATCTAAATTGAAGATCAGACAAAGGCAAGTTTTCAGTTAACCTATGCCTCTACTGGAAAGTTCATGATGCGCGGATATATCTGGCGTGGTGCACATACTACTTTTTTGGGTATTGGCGCAGAAAACTTCAAAAATCATGCTGGCGTGGCGTGATTACTGATTACACAGTTTCCTTTCATTTATGTCAGTATTTTTGATACTTTATATTTCAAAGTCTTAATTAAAAATTAATGCAACTTCGTTTGTGGTGGCGAAAATTAATGTTGCTGGCGTGGCGCAAAATTTAGGTTAAAAATGTTGGCGCAAAAATCTAGCAAACAGAAAACGAAATTTCCAACAGGGTCATAAGGGTGTCATCAGGTGTAAAGCTTTTCAAGATTCAAAATTCAAGTGTACAAATATTATCATCTAAATTGAAGATCGGACAAGGGCAAGTTTTTAGTTAACCCATGCAAATATTCTTACATATTGAAAAATAAATTTTAATGATTATTACCGGGTCTGGTTCGTCCCCAACTCCATTAGATTGGTCCATAAGTGCCGAGTCGTCGCCTACAGTAAGATCCCCGTCATTTGACACACTCGACGCAAAAACGTCAATGCTGTTGTCGTTTTCGTTGTCGATTATATCCGCCATTATATAAAAAGGAAGGACGAGACTTCAAGCATAAATTAATCACCTAAAACTGTCGAAAACAAGCACAAAATCTAAGCAACTATCCAACCAAATAGTTTAATACTCGATCGTAATCTTAAACAGTTGATGACACACAACCTATCTAGGTATCGTTGCAAGTAAAACACGCTGCGACAAAGTACTTTTGTTGTTTAGTAGTTAGCTGTATGTAAAATATATGATCTTATTTGTTGGGATCATCGATACTCGTAATGTATTTTTTAGTATAGCGGTTTCTCTCTTTCTTCTTCATCATTTTCAAACATTTTAAAAGAATGAATATACAACGGACAACGTCCGAATACCAGATATAATTTAAACTATCCATCTGCCTTAAAAGAAAACCGTAGATTTTGGTACGACCCAGTGGGGTCCATTATGAACACTGTTTTTAAATTTGAAAAGCTGTTTCCGAATTTGCGATTTACCACATTATAGATTATAAAGAAATAAGTGTCGCTTTTCGTTTTTTGTCGTGCTTTCCATATTTTGTGACAAAACTGACAGTGTCATTCTGCAGCGTTCCCATGCCAATATAACAGGATTGGCATATGGTGCTCAGTGTACGCATGCTACAATTTGTATTTATATGTTTTAATGGTTAACTGTTTTCTTAAAAGGTGTTTGTCTTTACACACAGTCAGATTGTATTCAAGTTTGTAGCAATATACATGCGTGTTTGCTGTATTCGAAGTCTAGACCGCGCGTTTAACTACGATTAGCGACAGCCGTGTGGCACAAGTCATGATCGACATCACCCGAAAAACTGTCGCTACATTGTTCCTAAAAGGGTATCGTATAAATCGTCGCCCGGCCGGTTATACCAGTAATAGCGTCAGCCGAGAGGTTGTGAAAAGAATATATTAAAATGGTCGCTAGCTAGTCGGTTGTGTCCTTGGGCAAGGCAATTTTACGGACATTGCCTGAACCCAGCGGATTAACTGTGGTTCTACCAAATTGAAGGAACGTGTCTATCATATACACTATAGGCCCTACAACACACTGCAATAGCTTCGGTAACCCGACGATGGGAGCGAGGTGCTCTGACGATTGCCCGTGTGTTAACCCCCTTGGTTTTCCCATTCACGGGGATAAAGATGAATATACTTATATCCTATCCTATAAACCATTGCCGTCTTTTACTTCGTTAATTTTTTAATCCTTTATTTTTTTGGAAACGATTTTTTTTAAATATACTATTTTGGTTTTTAACGTCCGAAAGGTATTTCCCTATGAGGTTAAATCTTCGTTTTTAGGGTATATGTTAAGGTAATTTCTTTCCTTCTTTCAAATGGTAAATCTGTGGCTAATGCACCAGCATGAGGCTATACCAAATCTGATGAAAATAGGAGCAGCCAAAAAAATGCTCAAAAAAGCTATTTTTTGAGAAAAAATACTGTTTAGCTTTTAACATCACATGGGAGTTCCCCTAAATTCATCGCCACGGGATATTTCAGGATATTCATGTTTATTCCCCGTGAATGGGAAAACCAAGGGGGTTAACACACCGGCAATCGTCAGATCACCTCGCGCCCACCGTCGGGTTACAGAGCTATTGCAGTGTGTTGTGTATGATTCACACGTTCTTTCAACTTCGTAGAACCCATTAATCCGCTGGGTTCAGGCAATGTCCGTAAAGTCCCTTGCCCAAGGACACAACCGACTAGCTAGCGATCAGTTTCGCATCTGAAACCTTTCGATTGAAAGGCGACGCACTTAACCGCTAGACCAACCGGCCGGACAGCTAGTGGATCTGACGATCTGAAAATAGCTTGCATTGTGTAATGAACATGAAAAACAAGATCGTACATTATTTAAGATAGGCCTACTATATTTTTTTGCTTTTTAATTGATATTTATAGACGTATAAGGTTCGAACCCATAATAAGCTCATCCCTAAGATTGTTTATACAGTTGGTATATTTATCCGCCGCGTTAACCATTCGGCCACACGACCGTACAAGATACTATATCAGTGGTTCTTAAACTTGTTGGAGGTACCGAACCCCGCAAGTTTTATGCGGGCATTCACCGAACCCTTCGTTGAAATTCAAAATATATCTGTTAAAAAACTTGAGCCTAAAGTGAACTATGCATCTGTTGCACTTAAGATCTTATTACTCCGCTGAACCCCTGATACTGACTCATCGAACCCCTGGGGTTCGATCGAACCCAGTTTAAGAACCACTGCGCTATATTATAAAAAATAATTTGGTATTTCTTGTTGTCTATATTACGTAGATAGGTCGTTCTAGTATGTAGCCTCATTTTTGCGGTTCGACACGGTACAGAAAATAAAAAAATGTATTTTTTCGTATATTCGACACTGCACGTATATTTTATTGCGACCTTTATTTTACCGCCATTACGATTCTAGCTATTTCAGCTACGCTGCATGCGTAACAATAGGTGTATTGAAGTTGCGTGTTCTAATAGTCGCTTGCTATTATACGCGGAAATAAAATACCGGATTCATACTAATATAACCTGCGCGTGTATACAACAGCTGGAATAAAACAACACAGGATATAAGTATAAGGACACGTTTATAATGTAAAGTAACATTGTACTGGTTTAAAAAAATACCGGACTACAGAAAGAAGTTTTTAGACTTACCTACAAGATTGAAAATTGAACTGCTAAAGAAATGGCAGCAATAGATTTTAGTTCAACTCTTCTTGGAAAACCATCACACGATGCTCTGATAAGATTGCAAGATTACGAATTAAAATTTTTGGAGGTAAATATTGCATATTTTGTAGCTATAGTGGTGGAAAAATAAATGAAGCAATAACTTGAGGCTTGAAGTTTATCAGTTATCATGCAATATGCCCTAGTGTTGTACAGGAATATACATGCTATAATATATAAATATATATTATGAAACTATGTAATTGTCTGTAACATGTAGAATATATATTTGCTGACAATGTTTTTCATTATCATTCACATTCTTGTTTTATGAAATTTCTGACTCTTATGGTGTGAAATGGACTGTTGTTGAACTTGTATTTCACTCAATGTTTTATTTTGTTTGTTTTTTTTTCATGAAAAAACATGAAGCAAGACCTTTGATGAAAAATCGGAAAACAGGAAAAAAAATTAGCAGCAAAACTAAAGTCGATAAAACACATCTAAAATAAATCAATTAGTTACTTTAGGTATATTTAGACATGGCCACCTAACATAATGTTTAGTCGTTTTGCATTTATTAAATAAATTCTCTTATCAGATTATTAGAAAAACTGTGGTGGGAAGAATTGAGCACGATCGAAAGTATGCCAACTCACTATCTCAACTTGCCAACACTAGCATCAAAATTGAAAATGCTATGTATGGAAGTCCTCTTTATAATGTAAGTTAGGATTTATTCTTCATGGTGTAGAAGAGCTTAGACGATGGCTAAAAATCTTCGGGAGTAAACAAGTAACCCACGCCGTATGAGTAAGAATTTACTCTTGGTCTTTTGCAAATAAAAAAGTAATTAATGTTACCACGACCGTTTCTATGTAAATGGCGTATAGGGAAATAAAACAAATCCTTATCATTGCGGCCATTTTTATAACATATTTTTAACATGTTTTATTTTATTTTGTTAATAGATGAATTTGCCCCATTTGAATAAAATATCAGTTACCATTACATCTATAATTTGCACCAACTCGTTTAATTCTGCTGGTTTCAGACTCTATGAATTAAGCTCTTGGAACACAAGTAATTTAGTGTCTCATTAACCAGCATAGAGTAAAACCAATTTAATTGCTGCATTCAGTGCAGTGTATAACACAAATATAATTTGATGTGTGAAAAAGTTATACATTATTTTTAATAATGCTTTTTAAAAGGCAACACTAAAAGGAGGGAAAGCGGTAAGGAGGGAAGGAGGGAAACTGCTTACTAAAATTACGGAAACTAATTTAAACCCTGTCCCAAACACTAATCTTAACCCCAGAACTAACCTTAACTTCAACCCTATTTGGAAACTAACTTTAATGCCCTAATCTTCAGTTTGGTGAGCAGTTTCCCCATATTCCCCCTTTCCCGCTTTCCTTCCTTTTAGTTTTCACTCTTTTTAAAATGTACTTTTTGTACCAGGCATGGAAAGAGATAGCACACAGTTTATCGCAAACAAGTCTCTGTTTGAAGAAAAGTACAGACTTCTTGCAAAGTTCCACTCTTGATAAGGTGGTAGCACTTACAAAAGACAAGACCGCTCTACGCAAGTATTACATTGAGCACCGTGAAAGAATTGATCATAAATTTGTGAAGGTATAGGCCTTTGTGTGTATATATGGTAGTACAGAATATCATATCGAATGGTTTTAATTTATTAATTTGGTTTTAATAACAGGAAAATACAATAAATCATTTTTAAGTGCCTCTACTTTTTACATATTATATATTACAACTTACAGGCATTGTTATAAAAAACTAAAAATGGCCTACCTTATTTTTATTAATACATTGTAAATAAAAAAACTTATGTGAGTTCCTTATGTTGTGTTTCCTACCATTGTCATGGTGACTCTAAAGTGCCAAGAGGTTTTATAGACATAATAATCCACAAGCAGTATAGTCTGAGAGCATTTGTACTACATTAAAACACAGGGTGGATATGTTATAACTAGATATTTGTAATTTAGGAATAGATATTTGTAATTTTTTTTAATAAAAATTGTTTTAATAGCCTACTGTAATTTATTAACTGATATTTGTTATTTTTGGAATAGATATTTTTA
>CH002041.1:21097-31426 GCA_000149265.1 Ciona savignyi | reverse complement strand
GCACACACACACACACATGTGTGTATATCAGAACCGTGTTCTCACACACACACACGCGTGTGTGGCAGGAGAGGGTTGTCACACACACACACACACGTGTGCAGGGCAGAACCGGGTTTTCACACATACACACACACGCGTGTGTGTCAGAACCGGGTTGTCACACACACACACACACGCGTGTGCATGTCAGGACCGGGTTTTCACACACACACACACACGCGTACATGGCAGGACCGGGTTTGCACACACACACACACACACGCGTACATGGCAGGACCGGGTTTGCACACACACACACACACACGTGCGTGCATGGCAGGAACCGGGTTTCGCACACACACACACGCGTGCGTGGCAGGACCGGGTTCGCACACACACACACGCGTGCATGGCAGGACCGGGTTCGCACACACACACACACACACACGTGCGTGCATGGCAGGACCGGGTTCGCACACACACACACGCGTGCGTGGCAGGACCGGGTTCGCACACACACACACGCGTGCATGGCAAGACCGGGTTCACACACACACGTGCATGGCAGGACCGGGTTCGCACACACACACACACACGCGTGCGTGCATGGCAGGACCGGGTTCGCACACACACACACACACGCGTGCGTGCATGGCAGGACCGGGTTCGCACACACACGCGTGCGTGCATGGCAGGACCGGGTTCGCACACACACGTGCGCGCATGGCAGGACCGGGTTCACACACACACGCGTGCGTGCATGGCAGGACCGGGTTCGCACACACACACACACACGCGTGCGCATGGCAGGACCGGGTTCGCACACACACACACACACGCGTGCGCATGGCAGGACCGGGTTCGCACACACACACACACACGCGTACATGGCAGGACCGGGTTCGCACACACACACACACACACGTGCGTGCATGGCAGGACCGGGTTCGCACACACACACACGCGTGCGTGGCAGGACCGGGTTCGCACACACACACACGCGTGCATGGCAGGACCGGGTTCGCACACACACACACGCGTGCGTGCATGGCAGGACCGGGTTCGCACACACACACACACACACGCGTGCGTGCATGGCAAGACCGGGTTCACACACACACACACACACACGCGTGCGTGCATGGCAAGACCGGGTTCACACACACACGTGCATGGCAGGACATGTGTGTGAAATTCCATGTATGACCGCAACTTCACACAGTGTATCGTCATTCCACCATCGCAGTTCCAAACAAGACAACTCTGTTTGGTTTGAGGTTACAAAGCTTTGATCAATCAGTTCCTTCACGAATCCAACTCGTGGTTCCCTGGATCCAAGTTGTATTGACGATGTGGGTCGACTTTGTATGAATTCCCCACCAAGTTGAACGAGTTGTTTAAATGAATATTCGAATCTATATGGTTCGGCTGCTCTGTGACGTCATGATAGAGCTTTGTTCGATTGAAATCTGCATCCGGTGTCGTCGCGTTGCCGAGAACACAGATGCAGTCGCGTCGCATTGTTACGTAACTATGGGCGTATTACTGTTGGTGGCTCTTTTGTGTCTACAAAGCGTCTGTCGTCACTGTGACTGTGACTTAATAATGGATCAGCAGGGGAAAAATGATTCCAAATCAGACAGGTGAAGTTTAGTCAGGTGCTCGCAGTCGAGTTGCTGGTGCTCGCAGTCGAGTTGCAGGTGCTCGCAGTCGAGTTGCTGGAGTTATTACAGTGTGTGGATGGCCAGACATGACTTAACTTGGACGACTTATTAGATACCACTGGGTTGGAGCAATGTAAAGTTAAACAGGAAAGGCTCATGTATATCATAGAAATAATATAATTATATTGCAGTGGGGAATTCGACTTCTACGAAGCCGCCGACACAGGTACAAATGTGAACCCAGTTGATTCCATATTCGCAGGATTTGTTTAGACTCTCAATCTCTAAGCTGGATTAATAAATACACGATTTAAATATCACAGTTCAAAGCATAATTTATTTAACCGCAGATTTCCACGATTTCGATGATTATGAATCGTTGTGAGGATATGGGAAAGCGACAAATTATGGTAAGTTGACATTTACCACCCCTCACTCACCGACCCCCAACACCTCCATCCACCATATATTGCGATGGAACACCACAGCACAGGACGATCATTGGATTTCAACAACGAATTTCTCCAACTCTCGCATGTTGTTCAACCATGTTTTTTTTCCTTTTTTTGAGCCCAGTTTCGAATCGATTAAGGTTTCGTCGCTAGGACCGTTTAGGACCGACCATATATTGTCGCCTCACACCAACCAATTGTGTCGAATGGTACGGTCGTGTGGCTTGATGACGTATTGCTGACGAGCTGATTATGACTTCAAAAACGCAGCCCGGTGAAAGTTATGCCGAATGTTCTAACTTTGCTTTCCCAACAGAATCTGAGTTTCACAGTCTCGTGGAAATCGGTTAACAGGGGCGCGGGTTCGATACCAAAGTTTGATCAATAAAATCAAACAAATTAACTTTGTATTGTTGATTGTGTATGGTCTTATTGCTATCACGGTTCTGCGGTATTTACGTTACCTGGATATCAGCGCCACTTTACACAGCGTTTCGTATAGAAAGCCACGTGAATATAATTGGTCGCAAAGTGAACGGGAAGGAAAGATATTGAGTTTAAGATGGCGTATAACCAATTAAGACCTCTATGAACGGCAGGATGAGACGAGTGGTACGCTCCATGAGTCATTGTTTTTAAACTAGTGTTTTGCTGAGTAACAATGGTGGTGATTCCCCAATGTTTGTTTTGTTGAAAGCAGCATGTGCTAGGCTGCGCGCCGGTGTTCTCGTTTAGCTGTAAAGTTTTGTAATCGTGGAGCAGTGCTTTGTGAAATAAAGGTGTTGAATGTGCATCTGCTAGCTGTTTTGTTGGGAAAAAGTTGCCGATGTACGAAGGGTATGGGATCGAAATTTTTAAACAAAATTTTGGAGGGCTTTGAGTTTAGGTTGCAGATCCAAGCTTCAATTTTAAATTGTGAAAAAATCTAAGACTTCCTATGTCAGGATTTTGAGTGACAGCCGTTTTTGTGAGGTCACTTTGCATTGGAGAGATGGGGTGAGTAATTAGTTGAACGCCTCCTTAAACCCCGAACTACCGATCTGTGGTTGATGTTGTACATCCTACTCACGTATCACCTCGGTATAAGTGTGGGATGAAACCCATTCACCATGGTATATATATGTATAGATGCATGGTATATATATATGTATAGACTATAGATGCATGGTATATATATATGTATAGATGCATGGTATATATATGTATAGATGCATGGTACATATATGTATAGGTGCATGGTATATATATGTATAGATGCATGGTACATATATGTATAGATGCATGGTATATATGTATAGATGCATGGTATATATATGTATAGATGCATGGTATATATATGTATAGATGCATGGTATATATATGTATAGATGCATGGTATATATATGTATAGATGCATGGTATATATATGTATAGATGCATGGTATATATATGTATAGATGCATGGTATATATGTATAGATGCATGGTATATATATGTATAGATGCATGGTACATATATGTATAGATGCATGGTACATATATGTATAGATGCATGGTATATATGTATAGATGCATGGTATATATATGTATAGATGCATGGTACATATATGTATAGGTGCATGGTGTATAGATGCATGGTATATATATGTATAGATGCATGGCATATATATGTATAGATGCATGGTATATATGTATAGATGCATGGTATATATATGTATAGATGCATGGTATATATATGTATAGATGCATAGTATATATATATGTATAGATGCATGGCATATATATGAATAGATGCATGGTATATATATGTATAGATGCATGGTATATATATGTATAGATGCATGGTATATATGTATAGATGCATGGTATATATATGTATAGATGCATGGTACATATATGTATAGATGCATGGTACATATATGTATAGATGCATGGTATATATATGTATAGATGCATGGTATATATATGTATAGATGCATGGTACATATATGTATAGATGCATGGTACATATATGTATAGATGCATGGTATATATATGTATAGATGCATGGTATATATGTATAGATGCATGGTATATATATGTATAGATGCATGGTATATATATGTATAGATGCATGGTACATATATGTATAGATGCATGGTACATATATGTATAGATGCATGGTATATATATGTATAGATGCATGGTATATATGTATAGATGCATGGTATATATATGTATAGATGCATGGTATATATATGTATAGATGCATGACATATATATGTATAGATGCGTGGCATATATATGAATAGATGCATGGTATATATATGTATAGATGCATGGTATATATATGTATAGATGCATGGTACATATATGTATAGATGCATGGTACATATATGTATAGATGCATGGTATATATATGTATAGATGCATGGTATATATGTATAGATGCATGGTATATATGTATAGATGCATGGCATATATATGTATAGATGCATGGTATATATGTATAGATGCATGGTATATATATGTATAGATGCATGGTATATATATGTATAGATGCATGGTATATATGTATAGATGCATGGTATATATATGTATAGATGCATGGTATATATATGTATAGATGCATGACATATATATGTATAGATGCGTGGTATATATATGTATAGATGCATGGTATAGACGGGGACAATGTAACACAGTCATGCACTATAGGAAGTAATATCCCGATCATCTGTGCTGTGTAATATGACTCCGATATTCGCGGGTTCTCAACGCTTCTGTGGCTGCTGGTTCGGCGCAAGAGCGAACACGAATTCATGGTCGGTTGGTTCACCGGTGACGTTGACCATCTGACCACGTGACCACACGTTGGACGCTCCCGACACCATCTGGTGGACACCTCCATATGCGATCCACCAGGAGTTGACTTCCCTGCATTCCAACCTTTGTTCGTAGGGGGTGAAATCATTCATGCGGAACGCTGACGTCATATTTGGATGACGTTCCAACACACCAACGTAGCATTGTTACGTCACAGATTCGATTGTTTATCTTTGTGTTTAAACAAATGGTCGGTGGGTTGTGTAGACCATGTACGTAATAATCAGGTATTTGTGACCAATTTCCCTTGGTGGAATATCCATGTTTATCCCCGTGAATGGGAAAACCAAGGTGGTTATCACACGGGCAATCGTCAGATCACCTCGCGCCCACTGTCGTTTTTTTTTACCGAGTCAAGTTTAGAACCCATGTTTAACTCGTCACCAGGACCGTTTTTTACATAAGAATCGTTATATGTGTCGGTAGCGTTAACCATTCGGCCACACGACCGTGCAGTCGAGACCACTTTCCCACTAAAATCGTGATCGCTTCGCACCACGACATCTAATAACTTTTGTCGATGTTTTTGCGTGTGGTAATTTGTTGCCTCCAGGCTTCGAACGCTTTCACGATAACCACGTTTCACTCCACGTCTATTATTGAGTGTTGGAACTCGAATTGTATTTGAATGCGTTTAGCTCAAGTGTAAGGAACAGATTGATATTGAAATGTATTAGCACAATAGCACCTATGTAGATTTGTACATGAAGTAAATTTATTCAATTTTCTAAACAAGTTATGATGAGGATAATTAGTGCAGTGGTAGACAGATACGTATTAATTTGTTTAAGTTGTAATCCTTGTAGAAAAGGATATTCATGTTTATCCCCTTATATGGAAAACCAAGGGGGTTAACACACGAGCAATCGTCAGATCACCTCGCGCCCATCGTCGGGTTACCTGAGCTATTGCAGTGTGTTGTATATGATAGACACGTTCCTTCAATTAAGTAGAACCCATTAATCCACTGGGTTCAGGCAATGTCCGTAAAGTGCCTTGGCCAAGGACACAACCAAAAGGTGACGCACTTACCCACCAGACTATTGGGTCGGACGACAAATAGTGATGTCATAGTACGGTTGTGTGGTCAAATGGTTAACGCGACCGACACATGCCTCCTCCTATACATAAACTGGTCAAATAACGAGCCCACCATGGGTTTCAAATTTTAGTCAGTTAAAAAATAAATAAATAAAATTAAAATAGTGATGTCATACTGACGTAAGCAATGCTTTCTTCCGCAGTTGGTAGCATCCACTGGAACCACTGAGTCATAATGGACCTGACATCATCATGACACAAGCTAACACTAGATGTCGTGGAATAATCGCTCTCTCCACGATATCCATGATCTTCATATTATACCATCACTACAATCGGGTTCCCGCCATTACTACGCTGCAAAGTTACGTCAATGAGACCTTTATGACGTGGACAGGAACTCGATGTTGTCCATTGGAACTCCTTGATGACGTAGCATCGCGATGGAAACCAATGGTAAAGCTCAACCCCAATAGATTCTTGTTGCCCATATTGAAGAACGGACCCAACAACCAGTTGTCTGGACTGAGAGATTCCATTTACATATCCATCCGCTTGAATAGGACGATCGTCCTTCCCAGGTTTTTCAAGCATCGAACCGACGAGTAAGTTGATTGACATGTTGGTGTGGCGTCCACCGGTTGCCGACCGACAGAGATATCGGTTCGATACCCGGACTTGTCACTTTAAAGTTGATTTTCTTTTTTTCCATACAAATCATCGAATACCCGGTGACATGTTATTTGGTTCCTATTTCCAGCGCAAAGGAAGGAACTGTATATCCGCGCCACCGAATCGATCTGCAGCGGTTACAGAAGTTAATCCACTACGTCACAATGGATGAGTTCCGAAATAAGAGTGGTGGAACAATTGACGCTATCTTCCGCGTTCGCCCGGTCTCGAAGCCACGATATCTCTATTACGAGCGACTCACGGGGATAAATATCACAGATGAGGTTAGTGTTGTATCTGATGACGCATTATTATATAAAGTTATCACAATGTGTGGATCATCATACATGACCTTCATTTTGGATCACTCATTATATACCACTGGCTTGGAGCAATGTAAAGTGGCTTGCTCAAGTAAACAGTAATACACCCTATATATATATATATATACAATAATACAACTCATACACAAAGTGGAGTTGCTGGAGATATTACAGTGTGTTGGTAATCAGACATGACTTTCACATTGGACGACTCATTAGATACCACTGGGTTGGAGCAATGTAAACGACCTAACACAGCTGTAGGTTGTCGTATGAATGCGTGGAACCCATTGATTCATTCCCAGCGATCTCACCTAATGAAATCGGTCCAACTATACCCGAGAGAAGAACTCATGGCGGACAAACGAACGTTGTCCATAGGATCCAGTAGAAACGAACTCTTGGATTATTATGGCAGCGAGGTTTGGAGTTTGACTGAGTATGACGTAATGCATCTGGTGACGTACTATTACGTAGTGCATCTGGTGACGTATTATGACGTTTTGCATCTGGTGACGTAATATGACGTATTGCATCTGGTGACGTAATATGACGTATTGCATCTGGTGACGTAATATGACGTATTGCATCTGGTGACGTAATATGACGTATTGCATCTGGTTACGTACTATGACGTATTGCATCTGGTGACGTACAATGACGTACCGTATTTGTTGACGTACTATGACGTACCATGGTGACGTAGTGCATCTGGTGACGTATAATGACGTACCGTATTTGGTGACGTGCAATGACGTATTGCAACTGGTAACGTACTGTGGCGGATCGTATTTGGTGACGTACTATGACATATTGCATCTGGTGACGTACAATGACGTACCTTATTTGGTGCCGTACTATGACGTACCATGGTGACGTAGTGCATCTGGTGACGTACTATGACGTATTGCATCTGGTGACGTACTATGACGTATTGCATCTGGTCACGTACTATGACGTACCTTATTGAGTGGCGTATTATGACGATTAGCATCTGGTGACGTACTGTATCTGGTGATGTATTATGACACATTGTATATCGTTACGTACTAACTTTGTATCTGATTAAAACAACATAAATGGTTTAGAATGTTATGAATGCAGAACTTGCGTCCAAGCAATAACCTGATTCACCACATGCAGCAGCAGTGAGCAGATATTATTCGAACTTTATATTCCAGAAAAAATATGCTTTATTCGCCCAACCATTCGGGAATTTGAAATTCTCTCGAATCAAGCGGGAACTGAATGAAACGATGACGTCGGGTGAGTTGATATAGGATGTGTGTGAGCGATGGGGTTAATCACCATATCTCGCACACATTGCATCTTAATGGAAGAAACTGTGACGAAATAGGTGTTTCCCCATGTAATCGGCCGGTTGGTCTAACGGTAAAGTGCGTCGCCTTTCAATCAAAAGGTTGCAGGTGCGAAACTGGTCGCTGGCTAGTCGGCTGTGTCATTGGGCAAGGCACTTTACGGACATTGCCTGAACCCAGCGGATTAATGGGTTCTACCAAATTGAAGGAATGTGTGAATCATACACAACACACTGCAATAGCTCTGGTAACCCGACGATGGGCGCGAGGTAATCTGGCGATTGCCCGTGTGTTAACCTCCTTGGTTTTCCCATTCACGGGGATAAACATGAATATCCTATTCTCAAACTTCTCCAACTTCCCCAGCCACAGTTTCAAGCTCAAACGACTTCGACTCCATGTCGGACCATGACCTCTACTCTGAGATCATCCGTTATACGTCACTTCCTCAATATGTCAACACTATTGCGTCACAATTCGTTCGTGACGTCATGGGAAATAGACCATACGTCACATTTCATTGGAGATTCGACAGATCTGATTGGATGTCGAGGTTTGATTGGTTTTACTTTATCTCATGCCCACAGTCGAGTTACTGCAGATATTACAGTGTGCGGGTGGTTGGTTAATACCTCATGTTCCACAGTTGCAGACACAACCGAGCCCCGACTCCTCGACGGAAGCTTTGTTCTTTCATCCTTTCTCTCAAGCCACCACATATTGCTAACGCTATACTTCTCGGCTTAACGGAGGTCAATGACGTGATATTGAAGGACGTCACTACCAATGACGTAATCAGTGACGTGTACATCGCTACTCCACCGTCGCAGTATGGAGTGATGAAGGAATTGGAGAAGTTACTTCGTGTTTCACATGTGGGTTGGGGTTGGGAAGTGTGGAGTGGTTGGTTGGAACCTCCGCTGAATGCAACCAATCCAATGGTTGTCGGATCGAACCCATCCGAGAGATAGTGCGCTCAGTTTTGACAGGAAACTTAACGGACTTTAACCACTGGATTAGGATAGGATGTTCATGTTTATCCCCGTGAATGGGAAAACCAAGGGGGTTACCACACGGGCAATCGTCAGATCACCTCGCGCCCATTGTCGGGTTACCAGTTTTTACAGGAAACTTATCGGACTTGATTAGTGGGTTCAACCAACGACATATACTTATTATATATACTTATTATATGTCGTTGGTTCAACTAAGCTTAGAAAACTAAAACGAAAAAAAGTCCTTGCCGAATATATTCGGATCATAATCATCCTGGAGTCACATGGACAAGGCATTTAGTCGATTATGTCGATCGCTCGTTGCATTAATGGGTCCAACATAAGGGGAATCCCCGGTGACTATATTATTAACAACTATTATTAACAACATCTCCTGCAGAATATCACCATGCATTACGGTATCCACATGCGTCGCTACGTCATTCAAAACTTCCCTCACTGTGATTGGCTGCTTCCGAATTTGAACGACGTTCTATCAAACAGCGAGATGACAGTGTGTGTGAAATCTCACACGTTTTACAGGTGCAACGCCTATTTTGACAACCGTGATTAATTTCTTAATTTTACCCAATGGTTTTTGTTTACATTGCTCGAACCCAGTGGTATCCAATGAGTAGTCCGTTTTAAAGATATGTCTGATTATCCAGGTGTATTACTGTACTTGACTGTGGGCATGAGGTGTATTACTGTGCTCGACTGTGGGCATGAGGTGTATTACTGTGCTCGACTGTGGGCATGAGGTGTATTACTGTGCTCGACTGTGGGCATGAGGTGTATTACTGTGCTCGACTGTGGGCATGAGGTGTATTACTGTGCTCGACTGTGGGCATGAGGTGTATTACTATGCTCGACTGTGTGCATGAGGTGTATTACTGTGCTCGACTGTGGGCATGAGGTGTATTACTGTGCTCGACTGTGGGCATGAGGTGTATTACTGTGCTCGGCTGTGGGCATGAAGTGTATTACTGTGCTCGACTGTGGGCATGAGGTGTATTATTGTGCTCGACTGTGGGCATG
>CH002041.1:10992-20997 GCA_000149265.1 Ciona savignyi | reverse complement strand
GGGCATGAGGTGTATTACTGTGCTCGACTGTGGGCATGAGGTGTATTACTGTGCTCGACTGTGGGCATGAGGTGTATTACTGTGGTCGACTGTGGGCATGAGGTGTATTACTATGCTCGACTGTGGACATGAGGTGTAATACTGTGCTCGACTGTGGGCATGAGGTGTATTACTGTGCTCGACTGTAAGCATGAGGTGTATTACTGTGCTCGACTGTGGGCATGAGGTGTATTACTGTGCTCGACTGTGGACATGAGGTGTATTACTGTGCTCGACTGTGGACATGAGGTGTATTACTGTGCTCGACTGTAAGCATGAGGTGTATTACTATGCTCGACCTGTGGACATGAGGTGTAATACTGTGCTCGACCTGTGGGCATGAGGTGTATTACTGTGCTCGACTGTAAGCATGAGGTGTATTACTGTGCTCGACTGTGAGCATGAGGTGTATTACTGTGCTCAACTGTGGACATGAGGTGTATTACTGTGCTCGATTGTGGGCATGAGGTGTATTACTGTGCTCGACTGTGGGCATGAGGTGTATTATTGTGCTCGACTGTGTGCACTAAGGTGTAATACTGTGCTCGACTGTGGACATGAGGTGTAATACTGCATGCCCCTCGCACTTTGTGGGCATGAGGTGTATTAGCTGTGCTCGACTGTGGACATGAGGTGTATTACTGTGCTCGGCTGTGGGCATGAGGTGTATTACTGTGCTCGACTGTGGGCATGAGGTGTATTTCTGTGCTCGGCTGTGTGCATGAAGTGTATTACTGTGCTCGACTGTGGGCATGAGGTGTATTATTGTGCTCGACTGTGGGCATGAGGTGTATTTCTGTGCTCGGCTGTGTGCATGAAGTGTATTACTGTGCTCGACTATGGGCATGAGGTGTATTTCTGTGCTCGGCTGTGTGCATGAAGTGTATTACTGTGCTCGACTATGGGCATGAGGTGTATTTCTGTGCTCGGCTGTGTGCATGAAGTGTATTACTGTGCACCTAAGCAATTCCATTTACATTTCTAAGTTTTACTCAATGGTTCTCTTTACATTGCTCCAACCCAGTGGTATCTAATAAGTCGTCCAAATTGAAAGTCAATTCTGATCATCCACACACTGTAATAGCTCCATCAACTCGACTACGAGCATATGGTGAACAACGCAACTTATATTCCAGAGCCACCTCATCGAGTTGGTCGACAAACGTCGTGCTATCGAGGCCGCGGTCGAAATTCAACCCAAGAATTCTCGATTTGCTCCGAACAGCAAACCATACGTCATAATCTCACATCTCGCTTGTACTATGCTCGCTATATTGTGCTGCACACTGTGTGTTGTATGTATAGAGGTATAATGTGGTGGTATGCAGCTGTATGAAGCACTAAACTCCACGCAATAAATACTGCAATACTTGCCGTATAATTGCTTGTTGGTGTTGCTAGGATGGTTAAGTGGCTGGAAGACTTGGTGCGCCGTGTACGCAAGTTCAAGTTATTTGAAATTAAGATCGAGTAAATTCCAAGTCAAGTAAGACTGGAATTTAAATAAAAATTTGTCCACTTCGCTATAGTTTGTAACATTTGATCACAAAAGCAAAAACATAAGCTTAAATGTAGACATTCAAGTCGCCCTACATACCACCACGCCCACTTTCACCTAGGATAGGATATTCATGTTTATCCCCGTGAATGGGAAAACCCCAGGGGTTATCACACGGGCAATCGTCAGATCACCTCGCGCCCATCGTCGGGTTACCGGAGCTATTGCAGTGTGTTGTATATGATAGACACGTTCCTTCAATTTGGTAGAACCCATTAATCCGCTGAGTTCAGGCAATGTCCGTAAAGTGCCTTGCTCAAGGACACAACCGACAACTAGCGATCAGTTTCGCACGTTCTACCTTTCGATTTAAAGGCGACGCACTTAACCGCTAGACCATCGGGCCGGACAAACCTGACCAATGGTCACGTGTGGTTGAGATTACAAAAGCGAATTTCGGGTACTTACGGCACGAGGTAGAATAAAAACAAAAGAATCGCAATCGGAGATGTTTTATATTCATTTTATCACTAACACGATCAGGTATGAAAGTGACAACTGCCCATCAAGCACATTGTAAGATTGCAATGACCTCATTTGATCTGATTGAGTCATTTCCTGCGAAGTTCGACTTTCATGTTCAAATGGCAACATAAGATCTCGATGTCATTCGAAATCGTTGTAACGAATTCATCTTTTCGTCCACGTCATCACCTTATGACGTCACAATGTTTATACCACTATTGGACGAAATGTAAGATCGGTTGGTCCAATCGGTTGGTTTCCCGCGCTAACATCACGTGTTCCGACCACGTGGATATTGCGGCGCTGTGAACAGGTTCGTGTTAGCTCACTACGTCACGGGGGAATCCCCACCAAGCTACGTCATACCCGTGGAATACGAGGGATTGGATACAGATTTCCATCTCAACAGTGGAGAGCACGTCATTGAACTCATCCATCCATTCACAATGCTCGTACCTCGTAGACATGTGTTTGTGCAGGTCCAACCCGTAGTGCAATGTTATATTCTGTGGATCGATTATTTGGACGACTCGTTAGGTACCGCTGGGTTGAAGCAATCTAAAGTGAATTGCTTATGTGTACAGTAATACACCTCATGCCCACAGTCGAGTTACGGAAGCTATTACATTATGTGGATAATTAGAAATGACTTTTAATTTGGACGACTCATTAGATATCGCTGGGTAGGAGCAATGTAAAGTTTAGGTTTACAATAGGACAGGATATTCATGTTTATCCCCCTGAATGGGAAAACCAAGGGTGTTATCACACCGGCAATCGTCAGATCACCTTGTGCCCACCGTCGAGTTATCGGAGCTATGGTAGTGTGTTTTGTATGATTAAAACAAATTTTGGTAAATTAAATCAAGCCATTGGGTTCAGGCAATATTCGCAATTCCCAAGGACACAACCGACTCTATCGCGACCAGTTTCGAACCTAAACCTTTTGTCTAAAATGGGAAGCACCAACAAATCAAGCTAATCGGTGGCACAACAGTAATACTGGGTCGCGGTCAAGTTAAAAAAGCTGTTAAAGTGTGTGGGTGATTGGAGTTGAATTTCGAGTTGGACGACTCATTAATGGAGCAATGTAAAGCGGTCTCCTGGAATGCATAAATTGAAATGTAAAGATGTCGTCAACTGACCTTCTTCGCCAGTTCACGCTTGATTAGTTTCATCAGGTGATATTGAGATGTCGGCGATGCCACATAGACATCCTTGATAATCGTCGCATTGCTGTCTGCTGCCACCGCGTGGTACATGGTGGTGGAGATATCTATGTGGTTCATCCTGGTGATCCGACCACATAATTCCAACCAGTAATCGAATGCTTCGTGCCGGTTGCAACTGTACAATTATGCTGATGAATGCTATTATGCCGATGAGATGACACGCGAATATTATGATCTTGACCTTATTCAAATAGAATAAACTGTACAATTATGTGTATAGAATGTCGACTTAAGTATGACGTAACGGAACATAACAATTACGTGAACTTGATACATGGACGACGTATATTATTGTTCTTGTGCGTTTCGGGGAAGGAAACTAAAAAGTGGGAAAAAGGGAAACTGCCCGAATATAATGGTATTAACGTTAGTTTTGAACATAAGGTTGAAGTTGGTTAGTTCTAGAGTTGAGATTAGTGTTTGGGGCAGGGTTACAATTAGTTTCCATAGTTTTATTGAGCAGTTTCCCTCCTCCCCTCCCTTTTAGTGTCGCCCATGCTAAGGAGAACCACCAATCATTTATTGACAAAGTGGTTAAACCATCCGAACCACATTGCACGGGATGCAATCGCTCCAACCTTGACATCCAATCAGATCTGTCGAATCTCCAGTGAATGGTGACGTATGGTCGATTCCCCATGACGTCACGAACGAATTGTTTCGCAATATCCTTGGTGCGTTGAGGAAGTGACGTAAATCGGATGACCTCAGAGTAGAGGTCTTGGTCGGACATAGAGATCGGATCTGGAAGGAATGTTTGAGTCATAAGTTGGAAGGTTGTGGGGTCGAAACCAGTCGCTAGCTAATCAGTTGTATCCTTGGGCAAGGCACTTAACAGACATTGCCTGAACCCAGTGGATTAATGGGTTCTACCAAATTGAAGAATCGTGTGAATCATATACAACACACTAATAGCTCCGGTAACCCGACGATGGGCGCGAGGTGATCTGACAATTGTCCGTGTGTTAACCCACTTGGTTTCCCCATTCACAGGAATAAACATGAATATATAATTAAATCCTAATTAGTTTGTGTTTGGCATAAACACCACCAGAAAGTATCAACCGTCTTATTTTAAGTTACGTCTCTCTTTACCGAAATTTGATAATTTATAGCTTTTTTTAGACGTGTTCTAACGACTGTCGTTTTGCCTTTTTTTCCCGTTTTCCAAATTCTTATTAATAGTCCTGCATTATGTTTTCATCGTGAAAACAAAAAATAAACTAAACCACGTGTTAACCACTATTTGCAATGCATGATGCCAATAACCATCAAATCATCATCAATGAAGGTTCAACTTGATTGAATAATTCAGTCTGACCGAACAGAACGCGACAAGGCATGCTTGTCACGAGGAAAGGGTACAATATACATCTTTATTTCGAACCCGTTTTCACCGAACCAACCTAGAGAACACACACCACCAACCTACGACCCGAGGTTCCGGTCCACTGGGTTTGACTCGTTCGATTCTCATTGTTCTGTGAGGTTGTGTGTAGATCGCGCATTTCGCCTGCGGTATAGCGCCGTCAGCGGATGTCATGAACACAACACAAAGCATGGACGCTTCTGATGACGCGGGTGGGGATTCCCCGGTGTTAATCCGTTCATTAAACTAATCTTGTTAGTGCATTTGAATCATGCGGATTAGATGTTTCTGCAAGCAGTTTATAATTTGTTACAATGTGTGGATGGTTGGTTCATTTATATCCTCGTGGGTGGGAAGCCAGGCTTTATCCACGTGTATCGTAAGACACCCCCAGTTGATATTACAGCACGCAAGCCACCAGATCACCACAAGCGTCCAATACACCCCACTCACCTCACTCCCATAGTATTTGTTCAAGGCTTCCACACTTGAGTTAACCAGGAGTTTTTCTGTGATAACTTTTCGGTCCAATGGGTACAAAGCGATACCGTCCATCAAACGACCCTGGGGAGGTTGTTATATGATCATCCATCGTATACTAGGTCCTCGATTGCGCGTCGTGTGACGCGTCAAACGTTGGAAGGAATTTCGGTGGTTTACGTACCGGATAACGGACTAAGGTTTTGGTAGTAATCCGGTGGTTTACGTACCGGATAACGGATTAAACTTTGGGAGTAATCCGGTGGTTTACGTACCCGACCCCCTAATGGTTTTTCTACCAACGATATCCAAGAGTAGATTGGACCAGTATATATATTTAAATCCCCGTGAATAGAAAGCAAAAAGAACGTTACCACACGGGCAATCGTCAGATCACCTCGCGCCCACCGTCGGGTTACCGGAGCTATTGCAGTGTGTTGTGTTTGATTAAAGTGGTAAATCAAATGGAGTTTGTGGATTGTGTGTTCGAAACTGGTCGCTAGGTAGTCGGTTGTATCCTTGGGCAAGGCACTTAACTGACATTGCCTGAATCCAGCGGATTGATGGGTTCTACCAAATTGAAGGAACGTATCTATCATACACAACACACTGCAATAGCTCCGGTAACCCGACGGTGGGCGCGAGGTGATCTGACGATTGCTCTTAGATTCAAACCCATAGTAGTAAACATGAATATCCCAAACACATCAGTACTTTAACCCCAGATTCATAACCCAAACACGGTACTTTAACCCCAGATTCACCTGTTTCAACATTCGAATTCCAGTCGACTTCTCGAATATTCGAATTCTATTCATTGTGCTTCGCGTTCGAAATATCGCGCCGATTTTCCCGCCACAAACTTCACGAAACTTGTCCATTGTGACGTAATAAACCAACCGTCGTAAGCGCGGGAGCTCGATTCGATAGTTTGGAGGAACGCTCGGTTCATCTTTTCTGCACAATGGTCATTATTATTCATAATCTATGCACATTATGACGTGGACCGTATTATCTACGTCATGACTATAGCTTGGTGACCTAATGATCAGACCGACTTGCTTTAAACGTCATCGCTTTATGACATCATATTTTTCTTTGTTTACAATTAACAAGAAAATGAACTATATAAACAAATTATAAAATTTTCTTTGTATTTGTTTTATGGTGGAGTTGACATCGTCATATCCTGGAACCATGGGGTTAACACCATATTTGTGCATATTTACCAGCTCCTTACCGCCATCCAGAGGTTCGGACATTAAATACAAGTCCCAATTAAATCATTGGTTGATTTGTAATTAAGTAAAGAATCAACTTTAAAGTCGCTAGTACGGGTATCGAACCGATATCTATGTCGGTCGGCAATCGGTGGACGCCAAACCAACATGTCAATCAACTTACTCGTCTGTTCGATGCTTGAAAAACCTGGGAAGGACGATCGTCCTATTCAAGCGGATGGAGATGTAAATGGAATCTCTCAGTCCAGACAACTGGTTGTTGGGTCCGTTCTTCAATATGGGCAACAAGAATCTATTGGGGTTGAGCTTTACCATCGGTTTCCATCGCGATGCTACGTCATCAAGGAGTTCCAATGGACAACGCGGTTTGGGGGGGAATTTCTTCGCAACGCTTTCCGCAACGTGTTCCGCAACGCTTTCCGCAGCTGATTTCAAAACTGCTTGTTTACCTTGCGCGGAATTTAACTTCAAATTTGTCCCAAAATTCGGTGAAATCGTCGCAATTCGTGGAGGGAAGATAGGTTTGAAGGATTTCGCGAGTTTCAACTTCGGTACTTTCCCTAAGAAGATCCAGTAAAGAAGAAATGTGGAAAATAATGAGATGATGACCCAACGCTTGAGAACAAACTGACGCATTTGTATATGTTACGTCAACCTACCATCTTGCCTTATATGGTGCGCTAATGGATGTAAACAACGTGAGTTAAATGTGTGGTTCGTGTGATGTTACATAAGTTCCGGCGATAAATAAAATATACCGTAAAATCTCAATGTGAGCCACTCGGCGCTGTATTTTGTCGGTTAAATGCGTCGCCTTTCAATCGAAAGGTTGCAGATTCGAAACCGGTCGCTTGCTAGTCGGTTTTGTCCTTGAGCAAGGCACATAACGGACATTGCTTGGACCCAGTGGATTAATGGGTTCTACCAAATTGAAGGAACGTGTCTATCATATACAACACACTGCAATAGCTCCGGTAACCCGACGATGGGCGCGAGGTGATCTTAAGATTGCCCGTGTGTTAACCCCCTTGGTTTCCCATTTACGAGTATAAACATGAATATTCTATTCTATCCCTTTACGCTATTAACATTATCTGCCCCGATAAGTGTGCTTGAAACTGATAGTGTCAACTGACATTTGTGGAATTTCATTTTAGGTTTTTTTCTTTTTTCACTCTGGTCCACGCTTTCGGGCCACACCTTCTCCTAAAGCCGACTCCCCCACTGTACTGGTCGCGCTTTACCGCACACTCTTCTTCAGGGCTCTAAATCGTTTGGTCCTAACTAAATTTTTATAGCTTAATATTGTTCTTTCGCCTAGGTTTGGCGGCCGCATCCGCTATATTTATTAAATCGTATTCTTTTTTTAATGACGTGTTTTAACGACTGTTCGTTTTGCTGTCTTTTCCCGTTCCTGTGTCGTGACTATATTCGTTTGCCATTTTTAAAACTGGGGCAAAAATGAATAAACTAAACTAAAGCATGTTGCTATCTGCCTGAAAAGGCTCATACTGTTCGTAGATCTTAAACAATAGATGTTGATATGATGGTAAAACATAAACCTTATTCAAATAGAATCTACGCAAGCTATTCTGCAGCAACTTGCTTCGTCGCCCATACCATGTCTTATGTTGGGAGAATTCTGCTCATTCTGCTGACAATGCTTAACTTAACCAAGCCAACAACTTGTAGATGAAATAACCTCGCAATGCACAGCACGACACGAACACAAAGGCCTCGGGCAATTCGTCTTCATAATCCGCCGACATTCACCCGATATGTCGGTTGCGATATCTAATACATAGTACTATGATGTCATAAGTAGCATGATTTCAACTGTGATGTAACATATGATTATTTTAGATATGTTTATTGTTAAATTTGTCGAAATGACGTCATAATGAAAGAGTTCATTAGAATTCGAGTATAGTTTTACGTCACAATCTTGTTTGTTGCGTAAACTTGGGATGACATTTCCGTTGATTGGTCGCGCATAACGCGTCTTCCTGTGACGTAATATTCGGCATTGTGTTCTAACTATACGTCACCTTGCAATTGGAGTGGGTGCGCATTAAGCTTTAATATCTGGGGTAAGTTCATATCTAGATTACATATCTGGGGACGCTCATGTATATTGTCTGATCATTAGAAGCTGTAAAAAATAAAATAAAGTGATTTCGTTCCACTTAAGTTTGGGAAATAATCGAGTGGTTGACAGTTGACACTTTGTTATCGGGTGGTTGACAGTTGACACTTTGTTATCGGGTGGTTGACAGTTGACACTTTGTTATCGAGTGGTTGACAGTTGACACTTTGTTATCGGGTGGTTGACAGTTGACACTTTGTTATCGAGTGGTTGACAGTTGACACTTTGTTATCGAGTGGTTGACAGTTGACACTTTGTTATCGGGTGGTTGACAGTTGACACTTTGTTATCGGATGGTTGACAGTTGACACTTTGTTATCGAGTGGTTGACAGTTGACACTTTGTTATCGGAAGGTTGACATTAACACTTTGTTATCGGATGGTTGACAGTTGACACTTTGTTATCGGGTGGTTGACAGTTGACACTTTGATATCGGGAGGTTGACAGTTGACACTTTGTTATCGGGTGGTTGACAGTTGACACTTTGTTATCGGGTGGTTGACAGTTGACACTTTGATATCGGGTGGTTGACAGTTGACACTTTGTTATCGAGTGGTTGACAGTTGACACTTTGTTATCGAGTGGTTGACAGTTGACACTTTGTTATCGGGTGGTTGACAGTTGACACTTTGTTATTGGATGGTTGACATTAACACTTTGTTATTGGATGGTTGACAGTTGACACTTTGTTATCGAGTGGTTGACAGTTGACACTTTGTTATCGGATGGTTGACAGTTGACACTTTGTTATCGGGTGGTTGACAGTTGACACTTTGATATCGGGTGGTTGACAGTTGACACTTTGTTATCGGGTGGTTGACAGTTGACACTTTGATATCGGGTGGTTGACAGTTGACACTTTGTTATTGGATGGTTGACAGTTGACACTTTGTTATCGAGTGGTTGACAGTTGACACTTTGTTATCGGATGGTTGACAGTTGATACTTTGTTATCGGATGGTTGACAGTTGACACTTTGTTATCGAGTGGTTGACAGTTGACACTTTGTTATCGGATGGTTGACAGTTGACACTTTGTTATCGGATGGTTGACAGTTGACACTTTGATATCGGGTGGTTGACATTAACACTTTGTTATCGGGTGGTTGACAGTTGACACTTTGTTATTGGATGGTTGACAGTTGACACTTTGTTATTGGATGGTTGACAGTTGACACTTTGTTATCAGGTGGTTGACAGTTGATACTTTGTTATCGGATGGTTGACAGTTGACACTTTGTTATCGAGTGGTTGACATTAACACTTTGTTATCGGGTGGTTGACAGTTGACACTTTGTTATTGGATGGTTGACAGTTCACACTTTGTTATCGGATGGTTGACATTAACACTTTGTTATCGGGTGGTTGACAGTTGACACTTTGTTATCGAGTGGTTGACAGTTGACACTCTGTTATCGGATGGTTGACAGTTGACACTTTGTTATCGGGTGGTTGACAGTTGACACTTTGTTATC
>CH002044.1:2024770-2034919 GCA_000149265.1 Ciona savignyi | reverse complement strand
ATATAGCATTTCCCTGTTGTTACACTTCCCTCCATAAGAATACAGGCCTTTCCCGCATTCCCTCCCGTTTCCCTCCTTTTAGTTTCGCAGTTTCCCTCCTTCCCTCCCGCTTTTAGTTTCCCTCCCTTTAGTGTGCAGTTTCCCGCTTTCCCGCCTTCCCGCTTTCCCTCCTTTTAGTATTGTCCCATTTTTGGTTATTTTCACTCCGGTAGAGGGTCGTTCGGATATTTTTTCAAGAACCTAACTTCGAATGGCTTTTATAAATACCAGACAATCTTTCGATACAGACTGTTAATCCGATTTGTGATATAGGACTGAAAAATGTACTCCTCTTGGTATCCACATGTGTACCTTTTTTTCATATTTTTCAATTTTTGGGCAGGTGTGAAGGCCTAGATGTGTTGTTGGACACTTATGCATACAGAAGATATAAAAACTTACCAATCCTAACCATCCTTGATTGTCAAACATTGGTGAAAGAAGTGGAGGCGGACAAAATGTGGTCACACGAGGCTCAAAGGTGACATTGGGTGTGTTTTTTTTACTCAAAAACAACTATTTGTACCCTGGTTAGGGACTTTAAACCTTTCAAATTACAGTGAAAAAATGTGCTGAAACTTGTGGAACATCAAGCAGTGAATTTTAATGTGTACGAAGAGTTTCAGTCATCACCAGTGACGCTGTCGCCAAATGAAATCTACAGAATGACCACCCTTCAGTCGAAGGCCTGTAATAGCCGAAGCAGTCAACCGAAACGGTTAAAATTTGGACCGGAGTCTCACAGAATGACCTCTACTAGTAAGTTCAAACAGTTTAAACCAAACTGGAACGGTCACCGTTTCCAAGATGGCGTATAACCAATTAAGACCTCTATGAACGGCAGGATGTGACGAGTGGTACCCTCCATGAGTCATTGTTTTTAAACTAGTGTTTTGCTGAGTAACAATGGTGGTGATTCCCCAATGTTTGTTTTGTTGAAAGCAGCATGTGCTAGGCTGCGCGCCGGTGTTCTCGTTTAGCTGTAAAGTTTTGTAATCGTGGAGCAGTGCTTTGTAAAATAAAGGTGTTGAATGTGCATCTGCTAGCTGTTTTGTTGGAAAAAAGTTGCCGATGTACGAAGGGGTATGGGCTCAAAATTTTTAAACAAAATTTTGTAGGGTTTTGAGTTTAGGTTGCAGATCCAAGCTTTAATTTTAAATTGTGAAAAAATCTAAGACTTCCTATGTCAGGATTTTGAGTGACAGTCGTTTTTGTGAGGTCAGTTTGCATTGGAGAGATAGGGAAAATAATTAGTTGAACGCCTCCTATATCGCGAATATCGATATATCGTCAATTTTCTTACTACCGAATGTCAGTCACATTCACATCAGCATAAGTGGATCGAAACAGCCTTTAGGTCTGGGTAGTTTGTTGTATCGCGGACACCGCCTCAAAGATAAAACATAACTAGACAGTGTCAACCACGTGTTTAACCACCACTATTTGTCAAACACATGTTGTATGCCATATATTCATGCTACTGCTACAGGGTCCCTAACCACATTTTGTATTTTATACAATGAGTATGTAGTTTTTGTTTCTGCAAGCATAAACGCATGGGTCCCATAGTTATCAAACCAAACTTCTTTTCCATGTTTAGGTAAAAAAAAGAACAATTGTGTTAGATTTACGAAGGATTCACCACAAATGTTTTAAATTAAAGCTTTTTCTTCAAGTGCTGTATTGAAATGAAGCTAAATTCCTAATACAGCCCGATTTAGTTTTTGATGGCTTCGGGGAATTCCCCATGGGCTTAGTACATAAGTTTCTATTTTTACATATGTGGGTGGCTAACGATCCAGCATTCTACAAAATCTGATCAAAATTAGAGCAGCCGTTTAAACGCTATGGCCCGAAAAGCTAATTTTTTTGAAAAATAACCGTTTTGGATTTTAACGTCTCAGGGGAATTCTCCTAGATTTATCATCCACAATTTTTCTACTGCGTATTTAGACCATGTTGTCGAACCAATGACCAAGTTTTGTTACTATTCCATTATTTCATCTGGTAGATGTCAGGGCGTCATGGCATGCTTGTCACAATCATGATTTGTAAACAAAATGTTGTTTTTTAGGGTATTTCCCTAGGTAATTTTTTTTTTCTTTTAAGTGTTAAATCAGTTACTAATGCACTTACATTTCACCAAATCTGATTCAAATTGGAGCTGCCGTTCAAGCGCTATGCCCAAAAAAGCTAGTTTTTTTAGAAAAAAATACCGCTTTGGTTTTTAACGTCCCAGGGGAATTCCCCTTGTTTTATCTTCCAAAATTTTAGTTTCTGCTCATCTAGACCATGTTGTCTAACAAATGGCAGGGTCTCATTGCGATTCCATTTTTCCTTCTGGTAGATGTCGGGGCGACATGCCATGCCTGTCAAGCGTTTGACGAAAAAAAAGAAGAAAAAAAAAAAAAACGTACAAAAACAATGTGTCCCAATTTTTCAAATGGGACCCATAAAAATATCCTATCCTGTTTTTTATATTTCAGGACGACCTCTATTTATCCTATCTTCGCGTTATTCAACACGACCTTCACCAATACGGTTAACAGAGTATACCAGTCAATCAATTTTCTTATTATTTTTATTTAATACAATAAAAGCAATATCAACCAATCACATTATATATTTTAATCACTATTTGTAGTCGAAAAATATGTTTAAATCATTTCTTTGCAAACATAATCTTAGGTATCAAGTTAAGAAAACAAGACTGGTGAAAAATTCACCATTCACCACAATTCTGCATTTGCCCAGATACACAATGTACCACAGTAAGAGGCTAATCATGAACCAAACAGGTTCTTGGTTTAATCTCTATCATGACAAGTTTTCTGCAAGTTTTTATTTTAAGCTACAACTGAAAATGAAGTAACGGGCCTTCTACAGCCTATATTCCTGGTCCTGGTGATACCATGGACCCCCTCAATATTGTATTGAATGAAACTATCATTGCCCCACACCATAGGATATAAATAGGAGAGTTTTCCAAAAATAAAAAGGGATTGTATAATAAAAACAATGCAATAAAACAGTAACAGTAACAATATAGTTATTGCTTCAATAAAAAGTATTAAAAATAGAAATGTAGTTTTCTCAAACAAGGATAGACTTGGTAAAAGTGTAATATTGATGCACCCTGGGATTTGCATGTAAGTAACACTTTTATATGATATTATAATTAATGAACATCATTAAGTTTTATCCGATTACTTAGTGTCCGTTAAAACTTAAAGTTGTTGCCATTAAAATGTCGTAAAAGAGGCACGTGTTGAAAATAGATGGGAACTATACAAATAAAAGTAATACGGACTACAAATGTTTATGATCAAAAACAATATTTGAACTTGATTTAAATTGTATGTTCACAAAGAGCAACACTTGCAATTAATGAAATTACACAACATGTTCGGTAGAGTGACATCGAACTATTTTATTTCCTTATTCCTGATACCTTGGTGGAAGTGTGGTAGGCGGTATGTTAGCTTGGTTCATGGAGTTGTAAGACGAGTACTGATTGGTCTGGGATTTTTGAACTTGAGCATAGCTAGGAGGGGCATCTACTTCCCTGGCCGGCTAGAAATAAATTTATTTTTATAAGTGACAGTATTTCAATAGAGCTGTGGTCAGGGTCCGATAAAGTCGGGAATCCGGGAACGCGGTTCCCGGATTCGGTACAAGTATCGGCGTAAGCCGATCGGTCCGCGGTACGGCTTTGATCCGCCGAAAAATAACGCAAAGTTTTTATTTATTTTTTACGCGGATTACGCCGATACTTGTGCGCGACCTGCGATAAATAGGGCTGTGCAAGAGCATAGAATCTTATAACGGTTAACCGATCACAAAAAAACGGTTAACTGATGTTTAGCCTAGTGTTTTCTCTCTAGCACTTAGCAATGAAAAGAACATGGGAAAAACGCTCGCAGGAGTACGTCAGTGGTCCTGTATTGAATTTAGGTCAACGTAACCCTAGGTCAAACCGCCGATCAAAGCAATAAACACCGCGACGATAAAAAGCGGCGCTGCGGTTTACAACGCTAAGACCTACAAAATAATACCAAGTCGATACGATCTCGAGGCCTCTAACGTTACTCGTGCCATCACTTAGGCCTACTGCAAGTCAACTGCGCAGTCTTTAAAAAAGAAAAACCACTCGATATCGAAAAGACACGGTTCGGTCTAATTAATTTTAAAATCACCGTTAGTGCGTCTTATCCGACTTTTAAGCCGCGCAAAGCGTGGGAATATGGCAGGTTTAGTTTTTATTGTTGATTTTTATCACGGTACGATTCTTAGTAAAAAAGATCGGTTCCAGTACGGCCATAATTTTTATCGGGCCCTGGCTGTAGTTCTATCTAGTTCTTTAGAATAACGGATCCTAAAATATTTAGCACTTACTGGTAACTAGTTTTTAAAAATAGTCAGCTCAAAAATATGGCACCAGTGCATTAAAATTTATATTTCTTCCACTACATACCTTTTACAGTAACCTTTGGTATGTATTGGTTTGATAAATTCACATGATCAGCCAATAACATTTCTAATTGTTAACCGATAACATATAACTGATTTCACATTAAGTATCTAATTGGTAAGATGATGAGGAAACAAGAATGCAGTTACACAAGGTCATACTTGAATGGGAGGTTGTCTGTATTGATGACTAACAAGGATAGAACTTTCCTCCCTCAGTACTTCATGTTGTAACCTTAGTTGTTGACGCTGTCTGCAGTACTTGATAGCAAATGATACCAAAAGTACGAAGACTACTATTCCAACCCAAACATCTGCAAACAAAATAAATTAAAAGTAATTATAGCAGAATATAATCTCATGGAAAAAGTTAAGATGAGCATCACAAAAATCTTATTTTACAGATGAATTTTAAATTGACTGTAGCTTAGTATTCTAATTATCCACTGAGTGGTATATATTCCTTACTGTACAAACATATATTTTTTTATCACAGTGAAAGTAAAATAAAAGGGTGCTTTCACCATAAAAATAAAAAATTAATTAAAAATTTATAATCATATTTAAATATTAAGGGGCCAAAACCATCTCTATTTCTGAAACTAGTCATGTTTAAATTCAAATCAACTTACACCACATGGAGTACCACTCAAAGTTGTAACAGCATTCTTGATCAAATAGTCCGCAGCAGTATGCATCTTCACCTGTTCATAAGTTATATTAATATATGTTTATGCAGAACATTTGTTGGGTGCCTTGTCCAAGGGCAATGTAAACCTTCACATTCATGACGATTAGTTTAAACCAATAAGACGAAGTGCAGCTTCAAAAAACATGGTGCAATTACTCAGTTGAGATATTCTATACTAGTCTTCACAATTCCTGACCATGACATGAGATTATCAAGCATTGTTGGAATCCTCAGTGAAAGTAGCCAATTATAAACAAAACAGTAATTACACAATATTTAACATTTAAAAAAATGGACTTAATTTGCATTGCATAACATAATAGTGTTATTTATACAGTATACATAAAAAAAGAGTAAACTAGCCGACAAAAGCAAGTTTCACTTTGGTATATAAATAATGACAAATAAGTCCAAAACAGAAGACTTGCTTGTACAAAAGGCAAGAAACCATTTAAGAATATCATATTTTAATATGTCCCCATTTTTTCATTTAGATTTAGATTGTCTATACAAATGTAACGAAATCGCAGTCTTCACAACTTACCGTACGTACAATAACTGACTCCACATATTTCCATTTTCCAGAGATTTTTAAAATGTTGGCACAAGCAATAGGCTTCTATATGATACTATAACAGTACAGTGTTTAGATAGATAGAGATCAAAATTATTAGTTATTTTGACGATATAAAATGGTTGTTATCAGTTTCTCTGTTGAATTGTCTAAGAACAACACACTGACGTCATTTATCACATGATTGAGATTGCTGGGGCGTATCTTCGGGAATTACCCTGAGCTAAAACCATTATATTTTAGATTTCTATGTTGAATAAAATTGGTGGTATACCAAGGTACCGTACTTGTTTTATCTAATAGCGGATGTGTTAAGTTTCTTCCATCAACCAGTGTCAATTAAGGTAAGTGTTTAACTATACCACCAGATTTTTTTGGCGCGTGTCATAGTCATACTTCTCACGAGGAGCTGTAAACATTTTATTCGCAGTCAAAACTCATTTGTTGTGTGTTCCAATGCTGTGTACTTAATTAGTTAAATTGGTTGTTATCTGAGATAAAGTCGTGCTGTCTGGAATAAATTATTCAATTTGCTTTCTGTGATAAATTATTCAAATTTATTTCAGTAACCAACATTTTATAATTAAGAAGACTTTCATCTGATCAACATGCCACGTGGGTTTGCACATGGTAATGTCTTCCGCAAACTTGGTGGTCATCAACGCCGTCTCAAATTGCTTAAAATACTCGTGAACGCTTTGATTAAGAACGAACGTATTGAAACAACCTTCACAAAAGCCCACGAAACTCAGAAATACATGAACAGACTGATTGATATTGCCAAACAAGGGACAGACGATGCGTACACGACTGACATGGTCAGGTATTGGACCGAAGATGACAGCAACAAAAGAAAGCTGTTTAATGTACTCGTCCCTAGGTTTACAGATCATAATGGCAAGTACACACGCATAGCAATGCTGCCTACTTGGCACATGAAAGACATAGATGACTACAAGCGAATGGCTGTACTGGAGTTAAAGGGAAACCCCCTTCCTCCGTTGCCCATCAAAGAAGACAATCCACATACTTTGCAAAACGTATTAATAGCAGCGGCTAAAAGTGAATGGAAACAACCTAAAAACAATGTTTAAACAGACACTTCCAGTTAAAAATACACATTTTTGTAATACTAAAAAAATTGTGTGGTAATTTTAAAATTAAAATGTGAAATGAAAATGATACTGTAAAATTTTAGAACCAGAAAAAAATGTTGCTGGTGCTAGGTAAACAATTTTCAATATTTTCGGGTATAGGTTTGTGATGAATTTTTTGCTGTCATATATACCAATGCTGTGTTTTGACATCTGTGCCATTACATGAAAGCTAATAACATGACTGTATTTTCAGAATTAAGGTATAATGGCTTCGAATGCCGAAAAACCTGGAATAGATGGCATTTGGTCTTTGCCATTTAACGACGAGCTCAATGCTGATATTGCAGCCCACGAGGTGTGCATTGTTGGTGTGTTCGGCAAAAGCGCATGGGGACACGTTTCCAAAGGAATGGTCATTAACAAACTAGCTGACACTTCATTATTCCAACCACATTATCCGAACTACGCAACACCTCAATGTGACCAAAATCGGACAGTTCAACTTGAAAAGTTCATGCCCAAGATCGATGCTTATTATGATCAGAAGAAGAAGATTGTGTTCCTCCATCTCACCACAACCTTGGATGCAGCGGCGATTGCAGGTGCATGTGCAGAAATGGGATCGAAATTGATGAATCACAGTGACTCGCATCATTTCTGGAAAAGTCAGGATGCAGAGGTTGTGATCTCCTTGGTCTTCCTATTTTCCGTTTGTCATATCTTGATTCTCTCGCATCCAGTACCGATGTTTGACATTTCCTACGATTCCCTCTTCCACCATATTAGTAACTTCAGAACGAAGCTGCTGCCACTAATAAAAGATGTTTTAAAGGATTGCACGGTCGGTAGGGACTGGTGGGTAAACGGGCGACCATGCCCTCCAAGATTGTTATTTGTCATCCAGAAAAGTCATTTAAGCAACAAGAAATCATCAGAAGCAACTGGAGATTCATCTAAGAAGAAAAAACCTCCTTTGAAGAGGCTTCAACATACTTTGGAAGATCAGATCTATAAAATTTTGCGAAACAGTCGGGTGTTAACAAATAACGCTGTTCATTGCTTGTTTACAGTCCCCCCTAACCAAGCGTTTGTTCACATAATGACAAAGCAATACAACCAGGTAAAACAGGAAGAAGACCCAATCAAGGGCATGCTGAATCTTCTTCGAAAATCCTGTGAGACTCACCGTGATCCCACCGCAAAGTCTCGAGCATACAGGCTCCTCACGAATCCTCCAACTCAGTGGGAAGATGGAGAAGAAGATGTGAAGGAAAATCCTATTTGGGACTTCCTCTCCCAGCACACAGAGCTTGTCTTTGAGAAAAAAGGATTTAGGGACAGTGTTGGAAGAAACCCTCTTCCAACACATTTCGAGCTACCAACGCTTAAGAACTGGATAAAAGTTGCAAACGAGCTGCATCGTTTGATGTTCTCAACATCATTAAAGATTGAAAAGGATGAAGCGCTTCTTGCAAAAACCGCAGAGATCAAGCAGCAATTGCAGGTTCAGATGGACCCAGAGAATCGGTTCAGCGAAGCTCGATGCAGCAAAGTCGTCTCCCTTGCGAGTGCTGCCTATCAAAGTAACCTACCACTCCACTACACAAGTAAAGTGCACAGAAACCAGCTTGCCCAAGCCCTGGCAACGTACATGCTTCATGCACGAGGTCCTGCAAAAGAAAAATATGAAGTCTGTGTTCAAGCTGAATGTGAAGCATTTTGGAATGACGGAAGGAGACTTTGTGAAGTTCGTTCCCTCACGGGAAGACACTGTGTCCATCGATTCCACGATCTTCCCGATGATCTTAAATCCCAACCGGATGCAAATCCTCCTAAGATCTTTCACTCATCACGATCAAGATCGCTAGCTGCTAGCAGTTGTGGTCGGATTCAGGGGTCAAGAGAAGATCCATTCACGCTAAGGGAAGCAAATTGTGATTTCTATAGCCGCCTTGACGCAAGGGCACACCCACTTTCTGAAAGTGATGTCTACAAATTTCCAGTCCATACCCCTGAAAAGCAAGAGAAAGTCATTGTATCAGACGAGTTGCACAAATTCGTCGAACAAATGACGATATCTGCAGATGAAACTGAAAATAGCAGTTTGAAGTCCAAACAAGAACCTCTTCCCACTGAAGACGTGGCGAACTCACAAAACTACACCCAGGAAAGTGAGGCAGAGGAAGCAGAGGATGCAGATGAGACGAAGACAGCTGGATCCGACTCGCGGCAAAGAACTGTGTCTGCGAACTACGATTTTAGTTTGAACTCGGACGCGATGGCTGAAGTAGATGCAGAATGTGTAGAAGAAGGTCCGGAACTACAACTCTTTACTGAGGGAATGATGCATTCTCAGTTAACAGTCGAAGGTGTACTTCCGTTATTTTCCTCATGGAGCTTAGTGCGTCTCGGATGTGCGTCGATTTATACTCCCAATCGGGGTCTTGATTTCCCTGGTTTCCTACCTGGCACCAACTACTTGGTCCCATGGGAAATCCCCATAATGACAGAAGAACCAGGGACCACCCAATGGCCGGTGCCGGGTGAGGCACGAAAACTTCCGATCAAGGAGACTAAACTAACATTACGAGAAGCGACCACAAAAGCATATATTGGTTATGAGTATGAAACCCCACGAGGTCAGAGGTTTATTTGTTCAGGTCCCGATAAATCAGTCAAGGTAACGAGTAGCGGCGTGGTTCGAGATCCAATCCAACCTCTACTTGATCTCAACATGCCCCTATTTACACTGAGCCCTGTGTCCGGAAGATCAGGTAAAATGCTCACAGGCCAACTTATGAGAGTTATCATTGTCACGCCGCAAGAATCATCAGTCCGTGTCATCATAAAGCCTCAAGTTGTTCCAGGCCCCAATCCCACACCCACATTTTATCCCAGTGATCCTGAAATATCGTTGCGGCCCAATTCAATGTGGGTATTGCGGCTTCCATACGTCTACGTGAGTGAAACAGGGCCACACATCCAGCCTAAAGACTCTTCCCAATTGCAAGCTTGGAGAGTTTTAAAAATGCTTAGTGTTGAAGTGGAAAAATAATCACAACAACAATATAATTGTTTATAATTTAGGTTTGTAAAAACCCTAATTAGAACTTGTAATGCAAGCATTGGAAGGGTCGTTTTGTTGCGTTTACACCATGTGAAACTCTTATGTAGTTTCTGCACTGTTATTGATACCAGTATGTCCATGCGAACCTGATGTACTGGTAGTGGAAAACATTAAAGTAAAAGTGCATGCTAATAAAATACATAATTGCGAC
>CH002044.1:1981129-2017650 GCA_000149265.1 Ciona savignyi | reverse complement strand
AATGGAATCGTAAAGAAACCTTGTCTTTTGTTAGACAACATGGTATAGATACGCAGAAACCGAAATATTGGGTAATAAATCTAAAGGAATTCCCCTGAGACGTTACAAACACAAGAAATATAGTGCTTAAACGGCTGCTTTTAAAAGGCATAGTGCTTAAACGGCTGCTTTAATTTTGATCAGATATGGTCAAATGTTGGTGCGTTAGCCACTGCTTTGCAACTTGAAAGGAAACATCACCTTAGGAAATACTCTAAAAATGAAGATCGTCCGTTAACCACTCTAGTTTAAAATATAACCAAGGAAGTAAATGAACAAAACGCTTTTTAAAATTCACTAAAAATATCGATTTGTCCTTAAATAATGCATCTAACAGACATGCCTAACGAAAATTACCAAGAATAATTAATCGAATTTGGTTTAATCGGCATATTTTTTAACCCGCTATTATACAAGAAATATTGTCTTAACGGTTGTAGATGTACACAAATCTAAAACATGTGTATACAAATCTGAATATACTTAATTAATTGCACATGGAATATAAATTTGATTTGTTAACTATGAGAACCATTAATTTATGCTTGCAGAAATAAAACTATAGCAGTCCAGTTCAAACTTTTTGGAATGTCATATGACATGGACCTTATGTGCACATATCTGACAATAGCATTAGGATAGGATGTTTATTCCCGTGAATGGGAAAACCAAGAGGGGTTAACACACGAGCTATCGTCAGATCACCTCGCGCCCACCGTCGGGTTACCGGAACTATTTCAGTGTGTTGTATATGACAGACACGTACCTTCACTTTGGTAGAACCCATTAATCCGATGGGCAGGGCCGGTTTTAGGCCGATTTGACCGATTAGATCAAATTGGGCCCCGCACCTTGAAGGGGCCCCGCGCTAGCGGGGGTCTTTCTGTATTACGAGGTTTAAAATACTACTAAAACGTAAAATAAAAAGTAAAAAAATATTCTTTCTCATAATATCAATTTGTTATGCATCGTAACTAAGTCAAATTTATATTTCTGTGCCTGCCTGTTACGTCATAATGAATATGGTTGCTAAACAATATATATGTTTGGAAGTAAAATAATATATCGTAAATAAGCCTTCACATTACCTTTTATTCGTTTTATAACAAGTATTAAATGTCTATTTTTGTAGTTTGTATGTAGTGGTATGTATTTTATGATATATAAACACCCATAAATTTTGCTATGAAGAGTAGGGGCCCCGCCATCACATTTCTAATTGGGCCCCGCGGTTCCTAGCACCGGGCCTGCCGATGGGTTCAGGTAATGTCCCTAAAGAACCCTGCTAAAGGACACAACTGACTAGCTAGCGACCAGTTTCGCACCTACAACCTTTCGATTGAAAGGCGACGCACTTAACCGCCAGACTAACCGGACGGACTAATATAATATATTGTGTAATGAAAATGGATAACAAGATCGGTTTATTAGTTTAGTTTAGTTTATTCATTTTTTGCCCTAGTATTTAAAAATGGCAAGCAAATAAAATACGACACGGGAACAGGAAAAGACGGCAAAACGAACAGTCATTACAACACGTCATTGAAAAAAAGGATATAATTTAATAAATATAGCGGACGCGGCCGCCAAACCTAGGCGAAAGAACAATAATGTGCAAACAAAATTTAATTAAAACCAAACAATATATTACCCTCAGATACCCATGTAGTTATGCTTGCAAAAACGAACTACATACTCGGTGTATAAAATGCAGAAATTGAAGCTTCCATAAACATACGGCATACAAAAAGTGGTTTACAAATAGTGGTGGTTAAACACGTTATTGACACTCTCTAGGTCTATATCTGCATTAACCACCATATTTTACTACCATAGTTTTATATCTGCTTTAAACAAATTGTCATAGTTCTATATCAACATTGTGACAATGTCGCATGTATAATTAAAAACCTGCCATATGCGTCAAGAAAAATCGTTTGTCCCCTGTGGTTAGCCACAAGATGAGAGTAAATATATGATTTCACTCGGGTATAATTTACGGTAAATACCCTGGTAATTTCCCAGGTTGTGACAGCTATAGATATGAATATTACTTTAACTTTGGTTTTAGAATAGAATATTTGTGTTATATTCCCGTTAATGAGAAAATACAAGCTGTTTTACCGTAGGTACTCTATTTACGGTACCTCTCATTACTACACGATCGCTTAGATCAGTGGTTCTTAAACTTGTTGGAGGTACCGAACCCCGCAAGTTTTATGCGGGCATTCACCGAACCCTTCGTTGAAATTCAAAATATATCTGTTAAAAAACTTAAGCCTAAAGTGAACTATGCATCTGTTGCACATAAGATCTTATTATTCGCTTAGATTGCTTAGAGGGTAAAGTTTACAGTTAAATTTAGGGTTAGGTTTCCAAGAGCGCGATTTAAGCGCTTCAAGCGATCCTGTAGTAATTTAAGGTACCCCTCTACGTATAGTGTTTTTTTTTTCGGTTAAGCATTCTAGTTTTTCCAACTAGGTTTGTTCATACGCCTTCCACTTTCCCTTAATACAAAAGCATTTTCCTTATTTTTAATAACGACTCCTACTGTGGGCTATATTTTTTTACATAATCAAATTAGGTGATAATATTTAGGTAATTAATTGTTTTATGGGGATTTTTAACTGAGGTATGTACCACCTTGCACACATATAATATAAATATACCCGGTATACAGAGAAACAGTACCGGTAGCCTAAGTCAGAGGTGTATCATATTAGTAAATACAACAAATCCTAATTTATACAGTCAAGTATGAAGAAAAGTTCAAGGTATGGTTATAATGCCTATTCTTTCTAATTATTTTAGATGCTATACTAAATTTTCACCAGGATTTAATTGAGTTTCAACCCCAACTGAGTTTCAACCCCAACTTTTAATCTGATTTTAACTAATTCTCAAATTTTATCACATTTTTTAAAGTTGTTTTTAAGATTTAGTTACCTTTATTGTTTCATTTTTTAAATTGTGTTTTGTTTAGTAACATTGTTTATCACCAATATTTTTATTTACCTTTAGCTAAATTTAAAGTGTGTGTTTTCTTTTTTTTTTATTTTTTGAAAGAGCAAAACAAACCTAGCTTTAAAGTGGACTTGCTGTTATAATATAGTAAATTTATATAATGGTATCTCTCTACCAAGCAAAAAAGCCCACATAAAGCTTGGAGCATGTAGTTTTATTCAGCTGGGCAACTGAATCAGTAAGATGTGTCGATTTACAGCGAACCGAATAGATATGCGATCAAACCAGCCGCTAATATTTGTGGAAATAACTAAACCCAGTGAATTGATGTTTTTTTAAACTGAAAAAACATCTTAATCACATAAAACCCTCTTTGCATTTTTCCATTTCTTGGGTTAAGCGTAAATGTACTACTCTATCCTCCTTATATGATCAGATACTTATGTTTCTACGTTGATGGAAAAAATGTAGAAATTGCTATAACATATGCAATCTTTATATTTTACCTAAGCTATAATAGTGTAGTAAGAACGATGAAAACTTTTGTTTAATCCATTGAAACACTTGTTTCAGCCACTGTCTGTTTATTGCCTTGGCTAAGCAAAAATCCTAATAGCTACCAACTAATTTTAATCTATCGATCTTCAGTTGAGAGCCCAATATGATACAAATGAGCGAACCAGGCCAGTGACACTAAACAGTAATTTCATAATTGTCCCAAATTATATAATTGATATTTGTTTATAATTGTCCCTGATCTAGGAAAGAAGCAGCCATGAAACGTTGTCAAACCAGTAAAGATAACCAAGCTGAACCAATTGATAATATAAAGACTAACTACAAAAGCAAAGGGTAAATATAAAAGAAAAACCATAGCTAGTGTGACCTGACCATTTCTAAAACTAAAAACAATAATCATGGTTATCGAATGCTGTTGTGTCGATAGTATATTATTGTTTTCAAAAACATTTTTTATGATACATGTTTAAGATGTTGCAGATTATTTCCTTACACCACAATTTTTAAAAGCTATTTTCTCTTTCTCGATTTGGCACATAATCCCTGAATTTATCCAGTCCTGAGTATGTGTCACAATAATCATAAACTTGCCAGGAGTGCAATAGTGCATTATCTTGAGAAAGGATTCGGAAATATTTTTTAATTCTAGCAATTTGAAATGTGCTTGGGACAAAATTTGTTTTATTTCGATTCAAAATTAGAAGCGTTGGTTATTTTTTTTCTGCTCCAGTGAAGATAATTATAAACATAGTTCAAAATTACTATTATTTTTCACATATGCATTTATATTTTTCCTAATAAATTTAAAAAAATATTTTTTGCATGATCTTCTAGTCTATTTTAGAGCGGTTCTAAATTATATATTCGATATTATAGTTTCTAGACTATTTCTAGTAACCAAATTGATTTGGATAAAAACATCCCTAGTTTTTATTTACTATTTTCAGTTCAAATTATTAGGTATGCCATAGTCATATGAAGCAGAATTAAAGTTAAAATGAAATAAGGTGCTATTTGGTAGGCAAATTTGCAGTTTACATCTCTAACAATCCTATTTCACGCATATGCAGATTTTGTACCTAGATTGTATGACCATTTATCTATAGACTGTCTTTGTTTTCCATAGACTTCATGAACTGTGTCTGTTTGAAACTATCAACCCGGAAGTCTGCAGGAAAACTGTGGGCTCGAAATCTAATCCTGTGCTAAGATTTAAGAAAAAAATTGGCCAAAGGTGACTGTGCAATATCTTACGAAAACCATACATTGTTTTATACCATAGAAGTCTTTATGGTCGGGTAGACAACCCACGTGTGGGACTTAGTATAATATAGACAATCATCTGAATACCTCACACCCACTGTTGGATTGTTGGATATATTTCCCCGCTATACACCCTATAGTATGCTGCTGATTAGATAATATACATATAAATATTTTAATAAACCACTGAAATATATAAAAACTTTGATTTTCAATAAATTCAGTCAATAATATTGATTATATACATACCATATAATATACATATTTTTGTTGGTGCTTTTGCTAAAGATAGCAACAGATATGCCAAAGTGTCTAAATTACAAAGCTTTTTTGTATCTGAAACATTTTGATTCAGCCCAGCCAAGAAAATTGAAAGCGATGGCCGTCGTGCTCAAAGTGAATGGACCATTGAGCCAATTCCTGGTGAGGATTTTTGTCTTCTTTATATTGTATACATAATTGCCTAATGATTTTTTTCGTCTGTACTAGTTTTTTATTTGAAGAAAATTAATATCTGTTTTTTTGCTTAATAAGAGTTTAAAGCAATAATTTTTTACATGGATAATTTTGGACAATTTGATATTCCATTACTGTAATTATACTCAATGTTACATAAACTTGATATTCCTACTGTTTCAATGTAATAAATGGTGGTCGAATAAACTAGCGCCTAAATCATCACTAGTGTCTAAATCATCACTAGCGCCTAAATCATCAACTAGTGCGCATAGGTTCCAATACAAAAGAAGTTGTATCACTCAAAAGTTGTTTACAATCCGAATCGGTTGACTGTGATTCAATTGGTTAAAACCTCCTTTTTCTAGGGACATTTCACAGTCTCAGGCCATCTGATTATTGATATTTATGGTACTAGATTAAATAATAAAACTGGTTTATTTCATTGTAACAAGCGTATAATTGTGCCGATAGATTATGAGAAACTACTGTATGCCAGCAAGTATGTGGGTCCTGCCTAAGGTCAACAGAGCTGATTTTTGTTAATAATATACTGCATGGTGCATCCTTTCCTAAAAACTCAATCTGAGTACCAAAAATAATGTTCAATATAAATTTATTTTGCAGTTATACGGTTGAAGGTACAGTGTCAATTTTTCTGTTTTATCAATTAATTGTTTTTTAGAACGAGCCAAAGAATTGGTCTTTCGGTTAGTTTCGTTCAAAGACAATTTGGATGATTACAACGCAGGCTCTTTAGCAAAGAATGGGTTCTACCTGGAGCCCAATGGTGCTGTTGTTCGTTGTTTCAGGTTAGTGTAGTATTGTTGTATGCAGAGCTGCATTTTGTAAATTGTTTGCTAGTGACAACATCATAAACCATCAGGCAGATAACAAGTCACACCATAACAGCTTTCCAAGCAAAAAACATCGCCTTAAGCTTTGCTACATTTTTTTAATGTTTTTGCTTGTTTTAAAAAAAAGAATTGATGCGCTAAACGCTAGTGTGGTGTTAGACCAAAACCCTGTTGAAGAGTTTTTCAGTTACAGTTTAGTAATTGTTAAGTAAAAAGCGATAATATAATTAATCTTACGCTGTATAGGATATTTGACATTTGTATTATAAATTTGTGTTTAATTATGATTTCATAATTACCCACAAGAAAAAGAATATGAAGCGTTTAAAATAACTACTCAGCGATACTTATGGAAGAATTGTCACTCTGTTAATCTCATATGCATTTTGTGAAGGATGCAATAATATAGCCCACCATGCATGTTTTTACCATATTTATGCAATTACCCTATTTATCAGCCATTTAGTGAGCACAATTTTAAACATAGATTTCTCCAACTTTCAAGAGGCCCTATGATACAAATGCCCCCTACCCCCTAGTAAGAGTATACAAATACATGGTCATAAAATAATTTACAATAAACTTTTTGATTTAGTGATCTTCGTTTGTCAGTTTATTTGTCACCAAAACTGGTTAGATGACGGATCATTATGAATTAAAAATGTTGTATCAATCCACAGCTGTGAATTTCCGGGTTGAAGATCTCACAAAAGATGATACCTTGTGAATCAGCTGAGTTTCATAACACTGGATGTGAATATTTTATTGTCGCAAGTGTATGAACATCAAGCCAAGGGAAATCCAGGTGAAATTTTCAGTATTTCCTTTAGCTTCTAAACCTTGTGGCGATGTATAATTTCTTGGCTTACCTAAGTTTATATCAAGGCTGGGAAATATAAAGTGGTCAAATAACGCAGAAATTTGTCTGAATGCTGGTACCCATGGTTAAGTTAGCAGAGCATTACGTTATTGAGCAATGTTACTCAACAAATTTCATGGAATTTTTGCAATACTGGTAAATGCATTTTCCAACACTAGCTGTTAAATGCCATATCAGAAATAGCTACCAAGGGACTAGATTTTACTGCGATATGTTAATAAGATAACCTTGCTCAAAGCAAGTTGCTTTGTATGTTTTATAACTGGATGTAATTTATTTAATAAAATTGCTATTGCAGTTACATTTTTTTTAATTTTTAAATATTTATGACTGATCTAGATAAATTAATGTTGTCAATATCCTTTAATTCACCTCTGGTTTGTATAAGCGATATACACTTTTCTATCACTTAGAATTTTTAAAACAAATAGTCATTTTAAATGTTATACCCTGTGCACCAGCACCGACAGGTATATCCAGTCCAATTGAAAGAAACCAGCAGAACAACATGTCAACCCCTTTATCCATGTTCTCGATGACAAGTGGGCTGCAGGGTGTCAAATTAACAGGTCCCCCTGAATCTAGTTCGGGGCTCCATGATTACGGGCTCCATGATTACCACCCCCATTACTCCAGTGAAGTTGGGGCTAAACAAAACTTTATGTTTGATGAACAACATACAACAGCGCCCCCACTACTGGAAAACCGCTCTGTAAAATTGATGGGTCTTCCAGATTTTCCTGGAAATAATGACAAAGCAAAAGAGGTGAAGATAAATTAGGTTAAATTTTTCTTAACACTGTTTTGGCCCAATAGGGTTAAAGACTTTACAACCTTAGTCAATATATGAAAGGTTATTTAAGGAAAAGTCTGCTAAATGTGTTCATGTTTCAATAAATCTATTTTGTTGAACCACCCAAAAGGAGAAACACAGGCAATACGTAAGCTTTTGTCGAAAAAACAAAAAAATCATATTTACAACTTATCTTGATTCTTTCAAATGGATTAATCCAGTGTTATGTCAAATATCCAGCACATTGGAATATATCCAACAACTGTTCTTAATTCATCTACATGCTTAAACATTTCCATCTCTTTTTATTCGAAATAATAACAATAATGCCCAGAAGCCCAAAATACAATTAAAAAATCATGCATTTTTCCACATCTTGGATGCAATTTTAAAATTATCCTGAGTTTTATTCATTTTTTATAAAGGTTATTGTAAATAAAACTTATATCTAATCCAATACAGATGGCCCCGAAAATCTACCATGCACATGTGTATAGCGCCGACCACCGGGAATTACTGGAAGGACTTGATCTTTACAGTGAAAAAGACAGATTGTATGTTTTAAAAAATAGTTAGTGAAAGCGAAATGGCTAAACAAATTCTGGAATTGTATTGTATAATGAGATATTGTCTTGTATTTATGTTGCAAAATCTGCATTATATATTTTACATTGAGATTAAAACTTCTGAGTTGTAGCAACATTAAATTAAGTTAATTTTCCTTTATTTTAGGATCATTAGGCATACTACTTAAAATGTAACTATAATCTCGTATTTTCAAGTGTTTTAAAGCATATAGCTATAACAACTTATATTTTCTCAGAAAAAGCTTTTTGAATTGGCACGAAAACGCTCTGGACAAAAAGGCACTTGCTCGTAGCGGCTTCTTTTACCTCGGAAACCGGGATCGAACTCAATGCTTCAATTGCATGGGGGTGCTGAAGAATTGGAGGCCGGGAGATGATATTAATACCATACACTCTGAGAGCTTTCCAACATGCAGGTACTGTTGATGGGGGTGGACGAAGAATTATTTTCTAGGTCGGGAATGCTGGTGTAGTTTTATAAAATGTCCTGAATCCTGCATGTGACTTACACAGTCTTTGTCACCACCAACTTTGCCGTTATTTATCTGCATCACGCTCATGATAGGCCTGTCCCATCAATAGGGCATTGGTAAAGACAGGTTATTCAATCAAGTTAAAACTTTGAATAATCCTAACTGGCATGCTAATAGACCTTTTCCCCTATCGGGAAAAATGTAAAAATTAGGTCCTTAATCAAAATATTTTTAGCGTTATAGCAGCTATATCTTCTGACAAAAAAGGAATATTTTCTTTTAAATTTTAAGAAAGTTAAAGATATATGCATTAATCAGAAACAACAATAAGAATTAAAATAAACCGGTTTACATCAAGAAACCCCCAAATAAACCATTGACCTAAGTTTCTGCTTGCATAAATAAACATTGTACACTTTGTATCAGATATACCAAGTGTGATTATTTAACCATGAAACCCTTTAGTTTTTTGCATGCAGAAACATGGCAGACAGTCAAAATGGGTTTTAAAAATCGAGGTTAGCTAACACATGGTTGACACCATATTGTATTTTATCCTCTTTTAGTTATAACAATTTTTCTTCTTAAAAATGTTATTCTAAAAATTACGTTCAGTACACTTTGCAGCCATTACACCAAGTAAGGCAAACTTGGCCAAAATTATTTGTTTGGTTATTTTTCCAGAAACTTGGATTTGCATCCACCAATCAGCGCCTAATATTTTCCCACTGACATATTTTAACTGGGCTCAATTTTTGCTGAATTACATGCCGGAAAATAACAGTATATATTTTTTCAGTTTTATCAGAAATCTACTCCGTGCAGGTGAAGACTCGGATCCAATTGACTTTTCTGTTGTGTAAGTTGATATAATTAAACTAACTTGGTCATTTTCCTTGTTTCTTAATTGTTTCTTAAACAATAAACACGGAAAAGATTACATATGGTTATTAGTATGCACACAAAAAATAACAAAATAAATATATATATATCAAGTATATTTTCTAAAAAAGCATGTAAATTTGTCATCCGTATTTAAAAGACAATAGTAGTGCTACTTGTCTACTTATGTTTGGGTCTTAGCATTGGCTGTAATCTTTCTTATCAGACTATGTAATCTTTTCCGTGTTTATTGTACCAAAGTTCATGTTTTCCCCCGATTAATTGATTCAGTGTAAAGAATTGGATTATGATGACATTGGTGTTTGAGAAAACATTTAATAACCAGAAAACAGTATTGTATATTAATGATGACAATGTTATTTAATTGTTATTAACACAAGTTATTGTACATGCTTATTTACATAGCTGCTTAACAAGTGTTATTAAACTATCAGGGATAAGAATTGATTAATAAGTTCCATAAGAACATGACCAACTTTATACAACCCCACCTAATAGAAATAACATTATGTTCAGACGACCACCTCCGTTGGTTCCATTTGAGTTTCCGACCTTACCTCACGGGGATATTGAAACCAGTGAACCACAACAGCCGATCGAACAGACCAATGAAAGCCCTGCAAATGATATTTATAGTTCCAATGAAAGCGAGTCAATAGTTTTGGAAAATTATGCTCCTGAGCCTAATGCATTCTCTCTACCTAACTCTCGAAGTGATCGAGCAACGCAAGCAGCATACATCAACCCGGTTTTTAATGGAAAAGATGTCAAACTCAACCAACTGGAATCACGTTCTGCATTTCGGCCGATTCATCCCAACCAGCACAGCCCATTACCAAGCCAGTATGAACTAAGGTGGGTGAAAGGAAAGATTTCAACAAAAATGTAATTCAAAAGTGCAAATCCAGTATATTGACGCAAAAATCACCACATCGATAGTATTAGGTTGAGATATGTATATTTCACCTGAAAGGTGTCTTAGGATTTGTGCCAAGAGTCACAATGCAATATTTAATCTACTTTTATTATGTATACTGAAAGCATATTTTTAGTGTGGTTTGTGAAATATATTGTGTTTAAATTAAACAGCCAAACAGGATTTTATTATTTTCTTAAATTTTAAATGACATTTGCCTAATAACCTCTACTATTTTAATTTACTATTTTTTTGCTGTTTAAGGGGCGTAAGTTTAACACCTTTGGTTAAAATTACATTATTACATAAATAAGTGTAATATTAGGTTAAAGATAAATTTTTTTGACTTTTGTTCTGTTGAATTTCTCATAATTGTTTGACTAATGTAGATGTTAAATATTGGTAATACTATTATTTATTTCAGAAGCACAAATGCTGTGCCAAACCGGATAAAACCAATTCCAAACATTTCGTCTTTTCCAAACAATTTAACCCAGACAAGTATATCGAGTTCTAATCGCCAATCAATCACCTCGAACCAGGATTCGTATGCAACAATTGAAATTTCCGAATCAGGCACTGCAGGAGGGGAAGCCCCACCTGTACAGCTGCCCCCGTGGCAATCAACAAGAGCCATTGAAATGCTTATCCCAACCACACCTAGACCCCAGCCTGAAATCGGACAACCTGAAGTAAGTGACCGCCCACAAACCGCATTGAGAACCTCTGAAACATGGATGGATGACCTGGACCCATTGAAGTCCCATCCAGACCCATCACCCTTGAACCCAAGCCTAAACCCTGGAGTTGCAACCGGGACATCTAGGAAAGGGACATTTGATTTTGACGATTATCTAACCGAATCAGACAGAAACCTTTTCCGGGAGATGTTTCCTTGTATTGATCCCAAAAGACCAAGCATGAAGTTTTACGAGGATCGAATCTTAAGTTTCGAAGGAAAATGGACTCACAGCGGCCCACCTACAATTTCTGATATTGCAAAAGCTGGATTTTTTTTATTTGATGGTAATTTTGATAAAATATTTGAAAACTGTTTATTTCGGCACCATAATTTATTTATTTATTATTTCAACTTAAAAACTGATTTTTAATCAGTTTTCTTCTTTATAGCAGCCTAAAAATTGGTATTAGCAATATGACTTTATAAAATCTTCATTGCACATCAGTTAATGTGATTTTTGAATTGCAAATCTACTTAGTTAATACACAAGTTTCAGTTTGATCAGAAATCATAATCATTAAGTTTTTTTTTTAAATCACCTAACACCCTCTTAAAATCACTGACCTTTTTATTCAGTTTTATTCAACAAACACCTTTTCACCCAAACTACCCCAGATTCACTAAAAATAACAACTTTTTCCAAAAAAAAAACCAATCAGTTTTACCCCAATTCCCCTTATTTTTTTATTTTAGTCGATGCCAGTGTCCGTTGCTGGTATTGTGATGTCGTAGTCTCTGATCTATCAAGGCAGTGGTCGCCATGGGAGGAACATGCCAAGCAATACCCAAGTTGTCACTTCCTGCTTAGAAACCGGGGGCATAATTTTGTGGAGGCTGCTCTCTCCTCAGTGACGGATAATGAACCAGAGCCCGCCTTGAGTTACGAATACCAAGGTTAGACTTTTTATATATACAATCTGGTAAATTTATTATTACGGTTTATCCTGTTTATATATACAATCTGGTAAATTTATTATTACGGTTTATCCTGTTTATATATACAATCTGGTTAATTTATTAATGAAACGGTTTATTCTGGTTGCGCAACCATGCGAAATAGTTCTGTTTTTTGTCTTCCGAAAACAATTATATTATGATCATACCTTTCCTTATTTTAGATACTAAACCGGATACAAACACCAAAACGACAGTTATTACACAAAGCCAATCACCCCAGTTAGGTTTTAAGTCATTGGGTTGAAAAGTAACCACAGTCATATTACCGATGCTATTATATTGTGACGCACACAGTAGAGATATGCTTTGTTCAACACTTTATATTCTGCTTTGCTAAAGTTGTAGCAAAGTCAACACAATAAAGGCAATGTATTGAAGAGTTAACTCTTTCACTCCCGGCCAAATGCATTAATTCAAACATGCTGTCCCGCAGTGTTTTTTACAATTTTTAGTCATTTTCAAATTAGCACAGTTTTTCTAAAGTTTATGCTATGATTTAATATTTAGTATGGTTGGAAAGATAAATTATCCCTCTTTTAAACAAGCTGCACATCTAAAATCTACCTCTAATAAAGAATATATTATGTAAACTTTAGTGAACACCACTTTTTATGCAGAAGAAAATTCTGCTCGACTTTGAAAAATTTGAGGTGCACTGACAAACGAAATACTCACTTATTATTGGAATGCCCAAATGATATGAAAATTGGAATGTAGATTGTCTAATAGTTTTTGTACTCAGGAAAATTTGAACTGTCATTGTATCTTCAGTAGTTTTTTTACTATTCCTAATTGAAATTGTCCTTTATTCTAACTATATTATGAAAAATTGAACCAAAACGCATTGAAGTTTTTAGTTTTGTAGAACTAAAATAGTAAAAAGTATAAAAAAGAACAGTGAAGGAAGTGTAAAAAGGGCATACAAGAACCAAACAAACGCAAATACTATATCCAATATTCTTCAAAGCAGGGCACACCGAACTAGCTAGTCTCGCCGCCTTTTTCTTTATCGTGCGCTCAGCAGGCCCAGCTGGATTCATGCTTTGGTGAACACGAAGCATAACCGCCTGCTGCGAAAACGTCACCAACGCTCTCCTTTTTATCTCAACGGCACGAAATTCACAGAGAATGTAAAGAAAGACTTGCTTGACAAAAAGAGCTTCTCTGCAAGTTAACACGACTCCTATTGGCTGAGTTAGTCACGTGTAAATTCGTGTAAAATCGATAGAAATAAGAGGCGAAGCCTTGAAAAAGAAAGGCTATCACTCCTCGCATTTTTAATATTTCTCCACGATAATCACAGAGAATAAAATATAGGGTTTCCTTGATCGAATGAGCCATAGCTGAGGTCTCTACCATTACGCATTGCGGAGAAATCGTTTTTTAGATTTGTATCCATTTATGGACAGACGGGATACCATGTTTTCCCACCCACTCGCCATATATGGCGAGTTGGGAGGGAAAGAGTTAAAACAACAAGTAATATATTGGAATAAACGAACATTTTGTCTATCAAATTGCACTGACCAGTTTAATTACAAACTTCTGCAAAATTGAAATTTATATCATGTTATTGGCTTTATAGTTCTTAATTAAAACATGCGAATACCATTTTCGTATTATCAGATTCATATGATTCTGAAGATGAATTTTCACAAGAAGAGGAGCCAGCTCCTCCGATTGTTGATCCTAGAGAAGAAGCCAAGAGGAACAAGTATGTCATTCCTGTGGAATATTAAGTTTGGGATCTGTTTTTTGACATCATCATTTAACTCAAGTAGCGGGAAATTGGTTAACAACATTAACACAGAAGTTTGATATCTTTATACAGAATATTCACACCAAGGTTAGTTAGTTATTGCAGTGTGTTGTGTATGTGCAAAATGTGGACAGTATGAAGATTGAACCCACCATCCGTTTGATCATGACTATATGATCATGATAATCTGGTACAAATCACATCGTGCCTATGGATCTAGGAGGATACCGCATGCATTTTTGTGGTTACTATCGGGTCAACGAAGTTATTGCAGTGTGTTGTAAACGTTATTAAATCATACAATTTAAGCAAGGATAAAACCTCAAGGTACAACACACTATAATAACAAAAAGTAGTAAGTTTTGATCCGACAATCTATACCTGATGGTACAACACACTATAATAAAAGCCATCCAGCAAGATTCCATAACCTTTATTTTCTTCCAGGGCTGAATTTATTAAAGGCATGGGCTCGGAAATTGTTGCAAATGTTGTTGAGATGGGATTTGATCCCAAGTTCATAAAAAAAGTGATCCGAAGGCAGATAAGAGATCATTCCACCTGCTTCGCTACCACTGATGCGCTTCTGGATGCTTTGGTTACTGAGGAGAACGATCTGATAGACCTGGGGTCATCTTCTTCTTCGGACGATGATGAAGAAGGTTGTGCCATAATGCTTTGTTGCTTTATATACAGGATGGGGGTAGACATCCACAACGAAGGATTGCACTCATTAAGTCACCAAACTATTGTAGTGTGTTAATTAGAATACATACATAGGCAGTTTTGGGAATGTTTACTAAAGGTTTTGCCCAAAGAGGCACTACATTAGCTTAGAGCTGATATTGATCTTAAGTTATAAATGAGATTTTCCCACACAGCTGAAATCCCAGTTGAACCTGAAGATTTTTATGAAGCCCGTGAGCATTTTGATGAGGATGAGCTTCATCCCAGTGAACAGGAATCACAGGGGGCGGAGGCAAATAGGTCAAGTGATGAACATTCCACTCCGGAAGCTCAAGTTGCTGAAGAAAATCACCGGGTTGCTGAGTTGAGTCCCGAAGAGGAACGGCGCGTACAGTCCGAGCTACGTCGTTTAAGAGATGAAAAAAGATGCAAAGTCTGTTTGGACCGAGATGCTGAAATGGTGTTCATACCGTGCGGCCATCTATCTACTTGCTTAATTTGCACACAATCTTTACGCCAATGTCCTGTCTGCAGGATGAAGATCAATAGATCTTACAGGACATTTCCTTCCTAAAATGAATCTTCTATTATCCCACTTTAATTTTTATTCAGTACCCTCATCCATAGCTCCAATGTTAATAATGTATGGCCTGCTATTGTGCATGTTCTTGGTTAAATCATTTTGCAGACATTGCTTCTTTCAGTGGCGACTAATTTGATGTGTACAACTATATTTAAACTAAAACTTTACAATAGCGTGAGTCATTAACGACGACATGAGAAAATTTAAACCATTGTTAATTAAAAGGTAACGTCTGTGGCGACCGAGCAAGTGTACAGGTCACCTTAAAAATCCCAATTGTTCACCTATACTTTTCAATATTTACCACCAAATAATTTTATCCTTTATAATTTTTTACCTGTAATATAGATTGTTCTTACGAAATTTATCGTTTGTATTAATCTTTGCTAGCAGCTTGCGTAATAAACAAGAAATTTTAAATAATTCGTGGAGTTTAATTTATTTCAATCGGGGACGGTGATGACCTTATAAGCTCGTTTCGGTTGATTGGCGCGACGTCATATTTTCTAATGAACAAGTTTTCGCTTTTTCTGTTTGTTTCATAAAAAATCGGTAAACATCGTATTGATTAGCAACTTAATTCGTATTTATGTTTTTTAGCGGTAAGTATGAGACAAGGTGCTGCTATGTTTTTTATTTAGTTTTGTACTGACATGTAAAAGACCGGGAGAGGAATATACAGGAACAGGAGCAAGTAGTTTTCAAGGTACCAGTAAGTTAGATGCAATTCTATTTAGTTTTTTGAAACTAAATATTTTATATTATTTAAGATTTTCTTACTGCTAATCACTAAAAAATTGTAACTTTATTCAACTAAATACGCCCAATGACAAGGGATAGGAATATTCCTTATAAGAACACTAAGTTCGAGCAAACCTACAGAACAACACATTGTGTTTTAGTATATGCTTTAACATAAATGTGCCAATAAACTGCTATGTGTAGTTTTGTTGCATTTACAACCATTTTTTTACATATTTACTGTTTGAAGTAAAAAACAAACGGTACCTCTAAATACTACAGTAGCGCTTAAATCGCTGGGAGCGCTTGGATCGCTTACTATACTTCGTAATTACAAAAGCCATGATAATAATGTTAGGGTTTGGGGGTTAAAGCTAGTACTGGGGTTGAGATTAGTGTTTGGGACAGGGTTAGAATTACTTTCCATAGAAATTTAAGTGATCCAAGCGATCCAAGTGCTCCAAGTGCTCCAAGCGGTCCTGTAGTATTTAGAGGCACCCAAAAACAAATCATCATAAATTCTTCAATAATTATTCGGTTAGGTGTATGAAGCAGGATATTTAGTTGCATCTCGGTACCTCTAAATACTACAGGACCGCTTGGGACCGCTTGGATCGCATGGAGCGCTTGAATCGCTTGGACCGCTTGGATCGCTTACTATACTTAGTAATTACAAAAGCCGTAATATTAATGTTAGGGTTGGGGTTAAAGTTAGTTCTGGGGTTGAGATTAGTGTTTGGGACAGGGTTAGAATTACTTTCCATAGCAATCTGAGTGATCCAAGCGCTCCAAGCGATCCAAGCGCTCCTGTAGTATTTAGAGGCACCCGTTGCATCTTACCTTCTTTAACTGCAAACAAAGAAATTTTGCCAAGTTTACTTAATTTGCCTCTTCGTTGCACTACTGATTTAAGTTCATGTTGCAGATTTCACTTATATAAAAATATTTGTGCAAAAAAGATGTTGTTAAAATCCCCCTTTTTAGTATAAACATGTAAATATGCAAGACTTTATATTGTAGCCTTTTTTACTTCATATATTTTAACCCTCCTATTCCTAACTCTAAAATGCAACTTACTTAATAAACCTACTGGTATGGCAATGAACACATAAGAATTATTTGCCAAAACTTAAATTAAAAATACTCTTTTTATTTTTGTCCCTGTGCTGTAATATTCATAGCTCTGTGCATTTGGCCTTTTGCAAGCATGATTTTTCCTTAAAATGTACCATTATTTTAATGCCTTTCCGATACAGAGGAATGTATTGTTCCCATAAGAATTGAGTAAATTATAACAAAGGAATTGTTTGCAGAGGGAGGATTGTACGAGGCATTAAACTACAACTTTGCAAAAATGGATGTTGTAAAATCATTCAATGATGAGGTAGGATCCTTCATTTAAACATTGACTAACTAACCATGCTTAAAAGGCAAAAATTGAATATTTCATTTTCAATAAGGTGTTGATTATGTTAAAAAAATGAATTTTGCAAAGCCTTAGCACTAGGTTTTACATTGGTTTAAATAAAATATATTGTATTTTCTAAACTTATGTCGCCTCGAGGCCAGGAGTGTCACGAGGCAATGTTTGCAAAAATACGATTTGCTAGCTCTTAACTTAATAAGCTTATCGTTAAAAGTTATTGATGTACATCATTACAAACTGATTATTTTGTTGCAGTTGTCTGGAATCTACGAGGCCAAGCCTCCGATATCGAGAGCAAAGATGTCTTCTCTCACAAAGAAAGCTATAAAGGGGATTAAATTTTACAAACACATTGTGCAAAGTGTGGAAAAATTTGTACAAAAAGTAAGATACCAAGATCTAGTCTATATTTCCTACATCGAATAGAAAAAGACCAGTTTTAAAGAACAATGTTGTATCCTATATATATACACACACAGACCCAACAAATTTTGCTGGATATTTTCTACCTTGTCTTTAATGGTTTAACTGTGCTTCCCCAAGTCTATACATTATAAATACTTCTCTCAAGCAATCTATTCATGATGCACTTACTTAAAATTCTTTACCGTGCCTATTCATGTGTTAATATTTCAGTGTCGGCCAGAATATAAGGTGCCAGGCTTGTACGTCATTGATTCTGTTGTCCGACAATCGCGGCACCAGTTTGGCGCAGAGAAAGACGTTTTTATGCCAAGGCTATGCAAGAACATCATCACCACATTCCAGCATATTTATAAATGCCCTGAAGAAGACAAGGTGAGGTTTGCACTAGTGATGGAAAAATACGGTAGCAATGCCAGACAACCCCATGGTAAAACACTAAGAAAATAAAGACATTTAAATAGCGTGTTTCTAAAAAAACAATTTCAGAAATTACTGATAAATGTTGTATAACAGTTGACTGTGTTGTAAAAACAACGGTAATAAAGTCATAGAAGCAAAAAACTTATTTGTTGGGTTAGGACAAAAAACCACAGCTTTTAAAGTTTTTTTGTGGATAAAAGGTCAATGCTGCTTTTTCCAGCACTGCTTTTCACATTTTTGTTTAAGTGCTAGTTCACTGCATTACATCCCGCCAACCATTACTTTCCTCAGCCCCGTATTCTGCGTGTGTTGAACTTATGGCAGAAGAATTCAGTTTTCCCCCAGGAGACCGTGCAACAACTTATTATGATGGGGGGAGCACCTTCACCCCCACCCTCACAGCCCCAGGTCAGTTTTGAATTTTTAAGTTTGCTCACATTAAATTATCTTCTTTTTTTTAAAGTTTTTATATATTTCAACATTATTTCAATTATATGTTAATGGAATGTAGAAAATGACAGGACCTGTTGTTAAACTTGCATTGTATTACCCAGGCTGACACTGTTCCAAAACCGGCCGCCCCTGACGCAGCAAACCTGACTAACATCCTCACTCACTTGCTTGCGAACCCCGACACTAGTCAGATACAAAACCTTGCGGGACTTCTATCGAATTCGCAGCAGAATCAACTTAATGATTTGCTCTACCAGATTAAAGGCAACGAAAATGTAAATTATTGTGTTTTAAGTATTTACAATGAATTTAATACCTGTTTGTTAGAATTATGTAAATTCACTACTAGATCCAAACTGCTATAATTATAATTTAAATAACATGCCTTTAATCAATATATTATTTTAAATCAATTTTAAACAGAACTATTTTATTTGCTTCTTTGTGGTCTTAGTATTACTGCCCTGAAAATCAAGCTTAATTTCTTTACTCCAGGTTCCTTCAAAAGAAGAAAACAAAGAAGAAGTCGAAGTGATTGAAGAGACGGTGTTCCAGCAACCCTCACACAATTCTCAGCCCCCATTTTTGCACCATGCACACCCATCTGGTCAGCCTCCTTTTCTACACAGTGAACCCAAGAAACCCGCATTTAACCGGGAAGTTCTTGATTTCGACTACAGCGATGACGAGAAGACTCCACCTGCAACTGTCAGTCAAAACCAACGCATTTTACCACCTGCCACTCATAACCAGAGACGAGAATTGTGAGTGAAATAAAAGTATTTTGGAGCTGTTTTAAAATGCCATATGGGTTAATTCTGTAAATAATATTCGGGTTTTCAACTGTTTAAATTCAAACTCTGTCCCAACAGTGACCCCGCTTCTATTGCAAACTTACCCACCCATGACCAGCTCCAGCAGTTGTCAATGAATGGAGCTTTGCATAATCCCCCGAGACCGCCCCCTGCCCCCCCATCAAACCACCAACCCCCGTACCAACCGAGCCACCAACCCCATGAGGTGGAGCGCATGCGGAGGTTAGAGGCCGAACAGGAGCAATTCAACATGCAGATTGAACAGTAAGTCCAACTTCTATTTTACAATTTAAATTGGATTCTTCACTGCAACCTTATTTTAAATTTTTACCTATTTCCAAAAAAATATTTGTACAAAACTGAATTTAGTTTCGTGGAATCTTTACCTTATTGCATTATATGTGGTGCATAAAGATGATCAGGAATATTGGGCCTAAAAGTCGTGTGATTCTAAATAGTTCCTGGCTTTAAAATAATACCCTGGTTAAGTGTACAGTTACTTTTTGGGTACTAACATTGCTGTGTTGTTATCTTGTTTTCTGTGTTTCTTTAGAATGGCATCTGAAAAACGAGATCCGTTCCGTGGTCCGGATGCAAAACGACGAAGGTCAAGGTCTCGATCAAGATCCAGGTACATCATCTTTAATTGTTTTTTTGTAGAAAGATATCGTGGGTTTTATTTGTATAAACGAATATTATCATTATGTACATGCTTCTTAAACATTGTAACCGATGCAGAGAAATTCTGCTGTCAAGGTTTTATAGATGGAATAAAATTTTCTTGTTTTATTTTTATTTTGTTTGTCAAAGAGTCCTTCATTTAACATTTTCAAGGACGTGATTATTTTTCAGATCACGTGATCGCCATCGTAACCGCTCACACCATTCACGGGAGAAATCACACCGATCACGCAGGTCACGCTCAAGATCACGTGACAGAAGTCGCCGATCACGAAGATCCAGATCACATGAGAAAAAGAAAAAGGGAATGGTACCTCCCAAAGAAGGAACCATCAGTGGTAAGTTTTTACATATTTATTTCATGCAAAAAGCTAAGAAATGACAATAAATCCTTACATCTACATAAAACACAACACATAAATAATATAAATAAAAATATGACAACCATTGATAAATCCATGACATAACATTATTCTTGTTGTCTGATGTTATTACAACTAAATATACATTTCACTCTTCTTAACCATCACCAGTGCCAGTATGTTATTCTAACAAAGCAATGTTTGTTTTATGACTAAGAATAACAACAATGTTTTATTCATTTTATGGATTGTTCATCTAATAAATAATACAGCCTGCATTAAATATTTAAACAGCATTATAATGTGCCCTTGCCTTAAATGATTAGTTGATTAACTAGTAAAATCCTGACCAAAATGGCTTTAACATTATGATAACTAAACAGTATATAATTTACAGAATAAGCACTTTTTGCAGTGCTGGTCAAAACAGAAAGTTGAAACTGATGAGCTAAATAATTTTAATTGAGGCCATAATCTCGATTATAAGATTAGTAGTTCCGCTTTTAGTGTAGATACATCATGTAATTGTTATAACTGTCTTGAAATAAGTTTTAGTAGTTTGTATAAGGTGGTCTTAATTGTTGCAAAATGCATTAAAAAATCTATATACAATTAACTATGTTTGGTCATTTAGGATTAATTTACTGATTAACCATTTTTTTTATAACTTGTATATAATAACAGAATTTAAGTAAATAATAACACAACCCTATATTCAATAAGATGATACAATTTTGAATTAAAAAAAAATTCATTTTTAGTTCAGTTTTGGATGGATTCATTTTTCTAGTTCACTCCCCCTTTTACCACTGTTGTTTTAAATTACAGTGTTGACAACCACATTATGGATCGGGAACATATCTTCGAAGGTTCTGCAACACGAATTAAAAGCTCTGGTGGAGGAATTTGGTGAAGTCGAAAGCATCAATGTGAGTTTCTCATTATTACAATGTCGATTCTCTTTATATAGAACTCATCAACACCTACTTGTGTCATCACCGATGTAAAGACGGCGTTTTAATGAAGTAGTTATTACTTTCCCATTTTGTGGTATTATTTCCGCACTTGTTTAATTCTCACAGATGATCCCACCACGAGGGTGTGCTTATATATGCATGAAGCAGCGGGCAGATGCAAGCAAAGCCATCGGGAAAATACGTCACACCAGACTTGCTGGGAAGGTACATGCCAAACCCATAATCTTATTCGGCCAGTCAATATAAACTTACCATGTAAATCATGGCCATGTCCATTCAAAATTTAGACATATGATGTATGCTGCAATTTTAATTTACCTACTTGTTTTGTGTTCTGCATTATTTTCACAACATAACCAAAGTTCCATATCAAATTCCAACATGATTAGTGTTAAAAATGTCAAAGATAATCATTCAAATATATACCATTCAAAGTAAAAAAAATTGGTGAGCACAACTACGCCGAAAAATGGGCCTCAAGTAATAATTTCCCCAATTTCTCCCGTAGTCCCTGAAGTGTGACTGGGCCCCGAGCAAAGAAATGCCGGAAGATCAGAAGGAAACCTGGGTGAAAGAGCACGGGGTCAACTACGTAGTGATAACCAATCAACCGGGGCAGTTGAAAGAGTTGTTGTCGTGGGGATTTATTGACCCGGAGTCGTTGTCTGATGAGAAGAAAGGTTCGTTGAGATTTAAATTTGTTAGAACCTATGAATATCACTCTTTTACATTGTCCATATGGTTGGTTTTACCACAGTACTCTTGCAATTTCTTATTTATCTTTTGCACTTTAATCTGTTACTACTAAAATATTAGTGGATGACAATTTTTCTGGGGTGCTATATTATATCAAATGAATTACTAACTGCATCATGTACATTCGGTGTGGTTTTCTAGTTCATACATTTTTTATTTAAAATTTTGAATTCTATTACTTGAAAAAAGTAGGGTTTGACAAATTTAGTTTTTTTGCTACTTTGATCTTTCATGTTCCTTTTTAGTATGGAAATTATACAGTTAATAAAACTAATTATTGTTTAACTTATTTGTAAAATAACCCTGCTTGATTTAACAAATTTCTTTGATAACAATAATTAAATTTTACAGCCGAGCTTTTGACTGCTCAAACTGCCGATAGCGAACCAGAAGAAACTCCGGAAACCCCCCAAATCACCCCAGTTTTACCGAGTTTCAACCCAACGTTTGTATCAGCTCCAGGAATGGTCCCCATGGGTCAACAACCCATGCAGATGATGGTTAGACCAGGATTCTCTGTCAACCCATTCCAAGGTAGGCTGTGGTACAGCTATTGAATGGACATCATAAAACATTGTGTGCCATCATAAAACATTGTGTGCCATCATAAAACATTGTGTATGCAAATGTTGGTGTGTTGCTTTTAAGCAAAAAACTATTCTAAAAATCTTGCTACACCTTATAATTATTAATTTGTAAAATTATTATTAGGTAATAATTTTAAATTATCCAAATAAAATTATATAAACTACATATAAAATTTTTGTCTTAATAAATTTTAGGTTGTTTTAGAACTTAAATGTACCTTATTTCAGTCTCCCAGCCGATGAGCTTCCCCCAACAGCCCCAAATTCGACCCGAACAACTCAAGGTCGACGTGAAACCGGTTGAAAAAGAAGGAAGCGGAACCCCGACGAGGGACGAACAAACCGAGGCTTTACAGCATTCGATGCCCCAGTTTCAACCTCAATTTGGGGGAGTCCCCATGGCCCAGCGATTTCCTCGTCCGATGCAGATGCAACAATTGCAGGTTGGTTTCCTCACTACTACAGCAATACTACATTTGGTTTGGTCGATGATTTTACAAACTATAATCTGGAGTTATGGTGGTGACATTTTGTTTAGGGTTACTGTTGCTGGTTTAAGTAAGAATGTAATTCACCCGCATTGGTTGCGCAATGTCAAAAATCCAAATTATTACAATCTGTCATCGGCGACCGCAGATACACAAACTAGATCTAGACTTTGTATCTAATATCAACTGGAACTAAAATTCTGTACTCTAATTGGGGTACATATTTGTGCAATAGAATTTTATGTGTAAGCAACTAGAATTGCATTCGAAACTTATACTATAGAATGTCTGGGTAGTGGCTGTTGCTTTGTGCACTCTTGATTCGCCTGATATAAGGCACATCTGTGTTGCTGTGCAAAAATAATGCTGTCAGGGTCTTCTTCTTTTTGCACCTCGTGCGCCGTTACTGCTTAGACATAAGTATGTGACTTAGTTTGAGGTGCTAAATTATATGAAGTGAATTACCAACTGCATCATGTACATTCGGTGCAGTTTCATTTCAGACATTATTTTATTTAAATTTTATTGCTACTGCTTAAAACTACAAAGATAAAAATGAAGTTCAACAATTTTAAATTCCATGTTCATCATAGATGCATTCGATTATGGTTATTATAAAATAATATAATGACTATTGGGACATCCTATTCGGGTCATAAACGAACACGAATTCAGTACAAACAAATTTATGATTAATAATTAACAATTTAATACATATTCATCGTCAAATGACACGTATGGTTACATAGTGTGGCTAGTTTATTAAGACGGGTGTTTGTCGGTTGATATTTGTCGCTGTGATCGATTGTTGCTTGTGAAAACACCCGATTCTCAGCTCTGACTATGACTATCTATACCAGGGGTGGGCACACTCTTTAAATCAGGGGCCAAAATTATTTCATTCTTACAGTGGCAGGTCAAGTGATTGAGTCTCCACTCACATATAGTTTGTAACTGTAAATAAAAAATTAAACTAAGAAGTACAGTACTAGTACATTACTGGTTAAAAACCAGAAACTGTTGGTTGAAGCGACCGACAAATATGTAAATAATTTAAAATGTAGCTGTGACATCATATTTGCTGTAATATCACTATTTCGTCTTGCAACATGTCGGGCCAGAACAAGACCTGGTGGGCCGGATTTGGCCTGCGGGTTGTAGTTTGCCCATGTCGGATCCACAATGTCTGATATACACCAATTACCGCATCCTAACAAAATCTAGTAGCCTTAGTATCAGAATAATTAGGATTTTTAAATAAACAAAGACCGTCATTGCATTTTTTGGTTGAAGGTAGCAAATTCAAGGGCCAATGTATTTTAAAGAAGTATGTGTGCATGCATACCCCAATTTTTTCAACAAGTCTCCAAACATACCAAACATTATTCAACTTAACAGTGATGTTTAATTGATAGAATCTCCTCTTCCACATAGATCCGTATGATGCCAGGCATGGGGCAACAGCTGATGCAGCCACGAATGGGGGTGATGCCCATCAGGATGGGATTCCCAATGCAGCTGCGACACGGATTCCACCCGAACATGGGAGCGAGGATGCCGATGCAGGGGTGGACCTCCGCAGATGATGCAGCACCAACTACCACCAGTAAGTCCCCTCTTTTCTTCCCATTAAACCCACATTTTACCAAACATTACATTATATTAGGTTGGTTAGGGTTTCCAATAATTTTGAACCTGTTTTGAGGGTTTGACTCCTTAATTTTTTTTCAAATTTTATTCTTTAATAGAGATTATATTATTTGCGTGATACTATCTCTGAAGCGTAGCAGTCCTAACAAAAGTATATACAGCAAAGTCGGTCAGCATTTCATCTTTGATTTGGCATTTTGCATATGACTATGAAGCTGATGCATTTAGGAAACAATTTCGTAATGTATACGTGCATCAAAGCATGTATACTTCATTATCTTGTTGTTGAGTTCCGGATGTTGCTTGGTGCACCTCTGATGCAACTATGTGTGTTGCTGTGGAGGATTAATGTCAGGGTCTTCTTGTAGTGGTCATTTTGTAAGGGCAGTTTTTTTAATCATTTTGCATCTTTGTATGCGTTGCTGCTTAAACATAAGCATGTGACGCTCTTGTTGGGGGTGCTATATTATATGAAATGAATTACTTGGTGCTTCTACTGGGCCTGTAGTTGATAGTACGAGTAAACTGCATCATGTACATTCGGTGCAGTTTCATTTCAACATTTTTTTGCCCATTTGTTAAAACTGTGTCGGCAGAAATAAAACAAAAATCTGTCAATGAAGATGGCTGATTTACCTTTTACCTAAAAATAAAAATCAACAAAAATGAATAATTTTTTTCCTCAAAATTTAATCTAATCTAGACCCCTGTAAAACAATGTATATTAATTTTTGCCAACCATACATTTGAATTCAGAACCCATAGGTTTGTGGCAAATCCCCTAAATTACCATGTAATTCCAGCATATCCGACCCATGGGGGGCTTCCAAGGCCATATGCCTATGATGCGACCGACGCTTAGTGAACCACCCACCCAACTACCCATTGTACCTGACCAAATCTCTGAAGGGTGAGGAAATTGTTTTTATTTGCTAATCCATGGTGCAATCTGTATATATATATATATATATGTGTGTGTGTGAATAATTTTCTTGAAATGAAATATCAAATAAAATAATCATAGAATATTTAATTGTTTTAGTTCCGGTATACATTTTCTTATTTTCTTTTTGTTTATCCAAAAAAGTTTATTTTAAAATCCATAGCAGACAACCTGATGAACCTCGCGTTGACACCAGCAAACCCCCTTCCGATCGTGGCCCATCACCCACCGAAGAACCCAGAGACATTGGCCCTCCGCGGGGCTTCGATAGGGGGTCTCGAGACCGTGATGGACCTAGAAATATGGATCGGGGTATGGACCGTGATCGGGGCAGGAGTGAAAGGGGACGTGGGGATATGAACAGACCACCTCGTGATTTCGAGCGGGGTCCTCCCAGAAATATGCGCAGAAGCCCTCCACCCCGAGAATTCGACCGACGCCCTCGTGATGGCGATCGTGATAGAAGATCACGTGATATGAAACGATCACCACCACGTGATTTCGACAGATCACGTGACAGATATCGTGACAGGAGAGAAAACGACCGACGGTCAGTCCATTTATCATTAATATATAAACCCAACCAGCTTCCATTTCTTCCACACCGAAAAGACAGACAGCCATATTTTTAATTGAACCCAATAGAATAAGTAGTAACTAAACAACAATCTATGTAAAAACTTTTTTTTTGTAAGCATGGACTTCAGGTTGTATGTAGTGTACATTTCTATTTTTATTTAATCTCTTAACTTTTTTACATTTTGTTTATTATTTCCAAACCCCACAGAGACATGGACCGTGGACCCAGGGGTCGAGATCGCAATGATGATCGAGATTGGGGTCCTCCTCGGGGTGGGTTCCGTGGAAGAGGCGGGGGCTTCGACCGCGGTCAAAGGGGCTTTGACAGGGGGTTCTCCAGAGGGGGTGGAAGAGGTAAGTGTGGGTTTTTATTTTATTGACCCATTTACCCAAATGGGCTGAATTACCATTGTCACCTAGATGTAGGGTATTCATATAATTAATTAAATCATGCAATTTTTTGTTAATATGATTTCTATTCAGGTCGGGGTGGTTGGGGTAGCCGACCAGATTTCCGGAGGTCTCCCTCCATTGACCCGGAGGAGGAAGAATACAATCGACAGCGACAGGAGAAGCTGAAGAAACGTCACGAAGAAGATGACGAATACGTGGTTGAGAAGATCGATTTCTCATCGTTTGGATTGCCCTGTGGGTTTGGAGGGGCCGTAGTAGGTGGGTTGAGTTTATTAATAGGTCAACGTTACTCTTGGAATATTTTTCCAAAATTTCTGGCCTGTATATTGACTTAACTTGGCCTCCGTGGCGTTAAAGAATACCCAGCTGTAAAAAGATTCGTTAGGTAATGTTAGGTTTATAGGGAGGGGGTTCTTGGTTGTATGGTGGCACTAGGAATGCATGACTAAAGGCACTTAATGTTTTCTTCAGATTTACTTTTCTACAAATCATCTCCTTTTTATGTGTACTGTAACTTGTTAAAATTAGCAACAATGCAAGTTTTATATTCACAAAAATCATCAGATGTAGATATGGAAATGGTTATATCATACCTTTGTTTAAAAAATGGCAAATTTCTAATAATGCCAATTCAGAAGTAGCTTTAGTTTTAATTTTACTGAAAGCAGGTGCTTTAACCACTTAATCAGTTTCACCCACTTTTTCGAACATGACTAAAGATTTCCAGACTTTTTCTCCATTCCACATGCACCGTACAATTAATCAAAGTTAATTATCACCAACCTGCTGCTCAGTACGGGTGTGGTAGCATCCAAAGATTATTTGAAACTTGACAAACTATTTTGAACCCCAGCTGAAGCTGAAGAACCTCCGAAGCAAGATCAAGAAGAGAAACCGAAGAGACATCATGAAGGAGACGAGAATGAGAACGAAAAAGCTGATTTATCCTCGTCTGAGTTACCCACTAGGTTCGGTGGGGCTCGTGAAGGTGGGTAGCGTTTTATTTGTGATAGCTCACAGGTGGGGTGGGTTAAATAAGATTTAAACTGTGTTTCGTCAAATAAATAAACTGTTTCATCAAATAAAGCAGAGCAAGAACGTATTACTGACTAATAACCTCATCCCGACCTTTGTTGATAAACATTCAATTTTAAGCCTAATTGGTGTACACTCTAATATATTTGACCCTAATGCAAGATATTTATTTTTACTCCTATGCTACATGTGAGATGTTCGAATAATTAGTTCTATGTGGAATGATATCTGTTATAAAAACATGCATGTGCGTGTAGTTGTGATATTTTACTGATGTATGCTGTGTAAAAACCCTAAACTTTGTTTAATTTACCTCTGCAGAAGAAGAGCAAACTTACAATCATCGCCGGTCTCCAAGAAGGGAAAACAACGCGGTTGAAAATGAGGTTTCTCGAAACAATGATGAGCCATCTGCAAGGTAGAGTTGCATAACTTGTTTTAATATTGGATTAGTTGATGCTTGGTGGTTAAGTTATGTAAAGTACGGACTAACTAACCACCACACTGGTTCGAATAGCTGAGCTTAATAACGCTTTTGTTAGCTACCTGCAAGAAACAAAACAGACAATTCAAGATGTGCAAATGGGTTATTAATAAAAAAACTATTCATCTGAATATATTGAGGCAACATGCATTTAAACCACACCATATTTGCTGGCATGGCAAACACCGGGAAATTAATATTATCTCCACATTAGCTTCTAATTGGTCTGATAAATTGAACCTGATAGTTATATTCTGGATTTAAATTGATGTCAGTTGTGGTAAACTATATCTATATTAAGTTAATTAGAACAAGTTTGACATTATTTCTTAATCATTTATATTTTTAAGCTGTGCAAGTCTTCTTTTATCATTTCGAGGTGTTGGGGGGGGGGAATTTATTAATAAAATAAATTTTTGTAGTACAGTATTCTAATAGGGGCATAGAACATAGTGATAAGCAATGAGATAAACCATAAATTGATAGGCCTCCTGTACAAGAGGAAGGTTTTACTACTGCTAATTTTTTGACATTCTTTATCCTTTGCTAGCTAGCGACCAGATTGTTTAAAAATGATTTTCCCGGTTTGCTTCTCAGGAATGATAGTGTCGCTGAGGATATGGAAGGTGTCGCGATGAACCAGGAATCTACTTCCCAAGCCTCTCATGCAGCAGCCACCGACAACTTGTATGTTTTTATTATATCACAGTCTGCTTAACTTAGGGACTTTATTTTTATCTTTCTTTGGTTATAATTTAGTTATTTAAGTTACAGTTTTTTTTTCTTTAACATAAATAATTTGTTCATTTTCAGTTGGGGTCATATTGTATTTTTTTTGTGTGGACTGAATAGCCTCTATTTTGACGCGCTTCTGCTTTTTTGTTTTTTGTAGCATTAACTTTTGTTTTGTTGGGTGCAATAGTGCAGTAAATGGCAACAAAATGAGTAATGCAGTACATTTTGGCAACAAAGAAAATTGGGTGACTTAGAATTGATTTTATCCCCAAGCATAGGAAAAAGTGGGCAATTTGTTGATTTTTGGTGATTTGCCTAAGTGTGGGCACTTGGCTTGATTTTGATTAACCCTTTAACCCTTTGACGACGACGGAACTTTTGCAGTTTTTGGCACTTTTGAGTTAGGTTGCTTTAACCTTGTTTGCTGCGAATACTGTTGGATTTAGGGAAAAACAATCTATTACAAAGTTGTCCAGTAGATAATTTTCTCCAAATTGGTATTTTTATTTTTTTGATGACGTTGTAGTATTTGTAATGACGTCATAATTAGTAATTTATACTCTAATTACTCGTTACTGGTAGCTTGTAGAAGATAGTAATGTATTACAAAAGTGTTCAAAATGAAATTTCCTACAAAGTTACGTCTTTTATTTTTTGATGACGTCAACTAAGCGTGATGACGTCACACAAAACTGACAAATATGGCATTTCATCACCACAATCACTGTCGGCCTCGATCATGCTGGCAGCCTAATCGGCTGTAATCTATTCCGAAGTTGCCATATTTCTTCCGAATATCAAATAATAATTGAAAAACAAAGTAAACAAAGGCGAAAAAATGAATAAATATCAATAGTAATTAGAAAAAACCATGTACACATATGTTTACATATATCGTTGAAAAATCGAAAATGACTGGTAAAAGCGAAAACAAAGATGGCTACTGCTAGTTTTATTCTCACAGCAACTGTGTGTGTTATTTTTTTTATGAGTTATTTTGAAAGATCTATTCAAATACTTTCCAACAATATCAAAACTAGGAAAATCCCCCAAGAAACGACTAAATTGTGCATTTTTTTTCGGGGACACATTTAGGTTACAAATATGTAACCGTCGTCGTCTAAGGGTTAACTGCCGCTGCCGACACAATGCTTACATCAATATTTTTTGTACAGAAGCTTTTAACCTAAGGCGACTTCGCCGAAAAATGACCTAAAAACAGCCGGCAGTTAAAGGGTTAAAAACAATCAAGCCAATTAAATAAAAGCGCACTTTGCAGATATTTCTGCCACTTAACTGTTACTTTTATTGGTTACATATTGTTGGTTAAAATGGCATCTTGCCACGAAGATAATAGAAGGCTTTGCCACTTCATGCCAAAGCTAGATCATTTAGAATTGAGTTATTATTTAGAATTGAGTTATTATATGAATGTATAACCATCACTATGGATTGGGAATCCTAGAATCTGGTGGGTCCCAGTAATTAGGCAACGAAACCTCGCTTGTTGGCCGGAAACCCTAGAAGTTGTTGCGAATAAATAAATTAATTGTGTTTCTTGTTAAAATGGTTTTCTTAATCAATTTTTTTTTTTTTTATTAAATTTGATTAACAAACAAATAATGAAAATTATTTTTAAATTAAACTGATTAATATTGGATAGTTTGAAACAAAGCTAATTTGTTTGATTTTTATGATTATTCATTGGTTTTGTTCTTGTATTCTGCTGGTTCTTAATTCTTAGTAAAAGATAGGTTTTTAATAAAAATTGATTTAATTTTACCTCGCATGATACTTATCCATAGTAAAGAGGTTGAAATAAATTATATTTTTAGCTCCGAGCCAAATGTTGAATTCTCAAAAGAGCAAAGACAAAATCCGGATTCCATAGAAGAAGGTTATAACAACCAATCAGAATCCATGGATACATTTGAACTGACCAATGAGAATGAGGCGCGATCAGAACGTGCCAATCAAGATGAACTGGAATATTCCAATTATTCTGAACCGAACTACGATTCAAATCAAGTGAAGTTGAATTCCCCACAAGCAGAAGAGCAAACAAATTATGCAGTGACAAGTCCAGGTATGAACTAAGAATTTAGACAAGTTTTTGAGTTGTTAAATATGCTCCTTTATTATTTTTAACAAAGCTCAGGAATAGATAAATTGCACAACTGTAAAATTGCATGTATACTTTGTTAATAACCAGTCCTGATATTTTAAACTTAAAACTTCGATTCTGCATGTAAATATAGATTTTTATGTTTTAACACCAATGTAAGCACCAAATTATTGTACTAGGTGACCAGCGGGAAGCTGATAACTCTAAAAACCTGGAATCTAATCATCCTGCTAATGATGATGAAGAAAGTTAAATCGTTAATGACACATGTGGACTCTGTAATGAGATGTAACGCGCATTTCGTTACCTTGTGGCCGTTTTTAAGCCAATAAAAGTTTAGGTAATTTTCTAAACTTGTTAGTGTACATATTTTGGATTTCTTCACAAGAGGATGACATAGAAGATTTTTTTCTGTGCGCCTTGCAGTCAAGATTGGGATTGTATATAGCTGGATATAAACTACATGCTTTGTAAAAACCAACAAACGGTTGGCAAATTTCGAAGAAAACTAATCGTTTGCAAATGGTTGAAAGACCAACAAATTGTTGGCGAATGGATAAAAGACCAACAAATTGTTGGCAAAAGAAGAAAAGACCAACAAATAGTTGGCATAAGAAGAAAAGACCAACAAATTGTTGGCAAATGGATAAAAGACCAACAAATTGTTGGCAAAGGAAGAAAAGACCAACAAATTGTTGGCAAATGGATAAAAGACCAACAAATTGTTGGCAAAGGAAGAAAAGACCAACAAATTGTTGGCAAAGGAAGAAAAGACCAACAAATAGTTGGCATAAGAAGAAAAGACCAACAAATGGTTGGCAAATGAAGAAAAGACCAACAAATGGTTGGCAAAATGGATGGAAAAGGCCAACGAATAGTTTTGGGGAAATTTGAAAAAAGAACTATCGAAATTTGTTCATAAATTGTAAAAACAATATTTTTTTCATAAGGACCTAAAACGTGTATTTGTATTTTTTATTACGATATTAGCGTTCTCGTTTAGCATGTACATACTTGAAAAGTGAAAACCGCACTCTTTTTGCATGCTTCTATTTTCATACCATGATAAGATCTGTATAGCTCCATATTCAATGGCGCCGTCAACTCAAAAGTGCCCTGTAAAAATTATTCGGATAATAAATTGTAAGTAGCTGATCAAGCTGATTGATGTTGAACAATTTCCCGACGATTGTTTAAATTACAAGTGGTACAATAACAGCTTTATATAATGATGGTTTTTCTTGAAATTTTACGATTCCAAAAAAGGCACTGTTTATAAAGCAACATACCTTGAGTTTATACAACCCACTTTTATTAAGACCAATATCTAATCCAGTGGTTCTCGATCTTTTTGATCTCGTGACGCACCCGGGACCAATTATGAAACGAGCGGGACGCACTTTGCACGAGGGGTTAAAACAATATGCTAAATACTCAAACAATTTAGGAAGGAAAAATATGGAAAATTAAAAGTTTAATTCAAACGAAATTACTGTTTTTGAGCGCTCTTGCTTTTCGAAAGTTTTGTAAAACTAACGTTACAATGGAAAAGCACGAACCATTTAGTAGTTTATGATCTATGCACACTCTGTCGTAAATTTACGAAATGCAAATGTGGCGCACCTAGCTAACCCCTGTGGCGCACCATTTGAGAAGCACTGACCTAATCTGTACTTTAATAAAATTTAATGGTATTACAAAAAGTACTGGAGGTCAAATCGTAAGTAAAAAGGTTGGACAGTTTACAGTTGGGCTGCGTGTTTTCGGTGTTTTAAAAAAGTTAATGCCTTCCCTTTTGCAATATAAAATTGAAAATGCAGGAGTTCTCTTTTCGACCTTTTTTTTAATTTATATCCAACTACAATTGGCCACTCCTTAATTCGTAAGAAAGATTCCAAATTTAAAAGATTTGGCTATAAAAACAAAGTAGTTAATAAGAAGTATATAACCATAACAAAACAAGTTGAAACCAATCAAATTCAACTGGAAGAATGATGATAAATAGAAACATATGTGTTGTTCTTTTGCCTAGGTTTGGCGGCCGCGTCCGCTATATTTATTACATTATATCCTTTTTTAATGACGTGTTTTAACGACTGTTCGTTTTGCCGTCTTTTTCCGTTCCTCTGTCGAGATTATATTCGTTTGCCATTTTTAAAAATCTGGGGCAAAAAAATGAATAAACTAAACTAAACTAATTATTATTTTTTTACTTAATTAAGCCCCGAAAGGAATCTTCTGTTAGCTCTTCTATGACACCATTCGAAAAAAATGCCCATATCGACTTCACGTGGTCCATTCCTCACTCTTTCATTTTGTTTCTTGAACTGGGATGGCCGTCGATCAGAATGTGGAGAAAATCATCGGGTAAGTTCGTGTTTTTATTACTTTTTAATGTAGATTTCAAGCACTGTGATGATTTACAGATAGGGACAACTGAATATCAGTGATTATTTATATCTTTTTTCTGAGTGCAATGTAAATTTAGACCTAGACTATCTTCTCATTAACTTCTGTATCATAAATGTCAAATTTTAGGTGGAAGAAGATTGTTATTCTTAATGCTGGTAGTTCAAAAATGTAATTTTGAATTTATGGTCAAAGTAAGCTGCATTAAAAATGTAAGTTAAAGTTTTTGTTTGCATATTGTTTATATTTAATGATGATTTACAGATAGGGACAACTGAAGTCTGTGATTAATTCAATCTGTTTCTGAATGCAATTTTACATTTTGACACCATACAAAATTGATTTGTGTCTTACAAAAATTTAATTTCAGATTTCCCCAAGCAGTGAACAAATTTATATCAACTGAAATGTCGGAAAAAGGAAACCTGTGGTAATAATTTTTATACTGTGAAATTCTTTTTTTTACCCAGGGAAAACTAAAATAACACTGCATATTAAAGGAAACAAATTTCCTCACATATATTACTGACCTTTCTTTTAATGTGCAGTGTTCTCTTTCCCTTACTATGTAATGATGATCTTTTCCACACAAGAGCACTAGCTCGCTGAGTGTTTTGATCGATAGGACTGAACATTGTGGTCACAATGAACTGTGATTTTTATAATGTTATTAAGACTAATGGGTTTGTAGTTGCAGGTAAAAGTTATGCACATACTTCTCATTGAAGACCTGATGGCACCATTATATTCAAAGTAAGGTTATGATTGTATTATTTATTAAAAACATAATAAATATGTTTGTTTTACGAAGATGGAGGATTTGTTGAAAGAAAACTGGGGCCGAAAAAGACTGCTATACCCTTCTGTCTTGCATCAACACTCGATGTTACTTGCTACTTGGTAAAAAAATTTACCAACTTTTTTTGTTTGATACAAATTAAGACCATTGCACACATGTAGACCACGGTTTGATTATTCTGTATCAAATTGTGGGGGATATTGTGGTGCCAAATTATTAGGAAGAGATTTCTGTTGTGGTACTTATTATTAAGCCCCACTAGCCCAAATCTCTGACATTGAAACCAAAATGTTATTTATTACACTAGTTGAAATGGGACTTGCATTAGAGCCCTAATGGACTGTTTTACTTAATTCACAATATTTCTAGGTTTCAAAACTTGCATGTATGGAGAAGATTCTGATACAAAGTGGATAGAATCTTCAGATTACTTCATTTGGTGTATAATATCTGTATCATTACTAAATTTGCATTTTAATAAATTCATGTATCAAGAAGAGATTTATGTTGTAATTGAGGTTAATACTAATTTAAGTGTACAGGAGCGAGTCTTAAGATAAAAGGTTTTATTTAAGTCGATTACTAAATGTTGTGGCGGCCATGGCCAGTATTTATTTTTTAGGCTTACATTTTTAATATTGTTCAACCGGTTTTGCTTAATTGTAAATAATTAATTAATTAAACATTACAAAGCACAACAAATTGATTAAATACGTTATTTAAATTTAATTTCCCTGAAGTTTGACTACTTAAATTGGTTACATGGACTTACTTCAACACTGATGCAAGGTAACCTGTTAAATGCCTGTATGATAAAACAAAGTTTACTACCCCCGTAGTTAGGCCAATGAAGGGTGGTATAGGGCATATCTATTTTTTTCCATACACAAATTCCCATGAGTTGCTCAGAAGCAAGTTTTTTTTCACCAAAAGTCATGGCTTGTGCAGTTCAGGTGTTAGCTCCAGTGGTACTGTGTCGGATACAGTCGTGAGATTGAAACCACCCAAAGCTGGCCACGCCTTGTAGGTGTCCTTTGGCAAGGCAATTACCTAACAAATGTTGCTTTTACCCAGTGGATTCAAGAGAAACTACATATTGCAATTATCTCGGGACCTTATTTCCATATACAACACACTGCAATAGCATAAATATGATTAAACATTTAAATTACTATCCTTGGTCCGGCCCGTTGGTCTAACGGTTAAGTGCGTCGCCTTTCAATCTAAAGGTTGCAGGTGCGAAACTGGTCGCCAGCTAGTCGGTTGTGTCCTTGGGCAAGGCACTTTACGGACATTGCCTGAACCCAGCGGATTAATGGGTTCTACCAAATTGAAGGAACGTGTCTATCATATACAACACACTGCAATAGCTCCGGTAACCCGACGATGGGCGCGAGGTGATGTGACGATTGCCCGTGTGTTAACCCCCTTGGTTTTCCCACTCACGGGGATAAAGATGAATATCCTATCCTATCCTTGGGGCGTGTCCGCAGCTGAACCCTTTTCACAAAGCTTTTATTAATTGCTCCAGGTGGCTTTACAAATGGCTTCAGACGGAGTAGTTGCATACTCAAGGCGGCTTTACACATGGCTCTTGTGCATGCAAAAAGTTGAACTACTTCATCATATGTTAAATATAAATAGCACCTGAAGATAAATAAATGAATATATTAGAGACCACAATGTAACAAACTCCCCCACATGGAAAACAACACACTCACAATAATCTGCTTCATACACTTAAAATGTTTGTAACATTAACAAATTGAATCTACGTATATACGAAATTAGATTTTCATAGTACCATAGTTTGATAAATCGAATATTTTGCATCCATT
>CH002044.1:1970382-1980849 GCA_000149265.1 Ciona savignyi | reverse complement strand
ACTCCACAAATAGATGTAAAACTAAAATAAAACCAAGTAAAATTTGCAATATTTAGTTAAATTACGACATAATCATCGTCATGATGCTTTTCCAAGTTCAATTTTCTTTTGAAGTGCTTTGGAACCATGGTAAATAAATGAGTCGAATAGTCCTGCTACAGTGAACACACCTCCAATGATTGCACAAACAGAGGTTAAAAAATGAACGAATGATCTGCGCCTTTCAACATAGCGCACCATCATCGGTGATAGTTCATAAGACACAAACATTCCTGGCAAAGAATCAGTAGAGTCAGTGTATATTTTTTGATGCCTGGTTACGGAGAATTGATTTGTGCGGGATACATCACCGTTTAATTTCTCGTATGTGGTCGGAACAATTTTAATGTAATATTGAAAGGCCATTGAGGTTTTTGTGGCGGTCACAACCTGGTTATCCAACGGGTGCACTTGTCCAGGGTATGTGCTACCAAATGAGAGATGATTGATTTGGTGTGATACATTGGAATTTTTGTATTTTCCCATTTGTGCCATGTCGTGTACATGCATATGGCCGACTTCATAACTTTTACCAGGGGAAATATGAAAATTTCCAGCCACTCTATTCACTTCTAAATGACCATGCAAATAGCAACCAGTCCCAACTGGATCAGTGACCTTATCATAGCCAATACATGGAGTTATTGAATCATCTTTGGGGAATGCCCATCCTTTCCTTCTATATGCTTCTTTAATATCAGCACACGAGCTACAGCAAGTCATGTCTTTCGTCTCTGCACCAAAACAACTACCACAGTAGTCTGCAGGTGGGGGTTCAGTTGCATTAAGAACTGGTTTCGTTCCAGTTAAATCCATTTTTTCTGCAGCTTCCTCAACCCAAGAACCATCTTCATTTAAAGGTTGTTTCATCAGTGTGTGTTTTACATCTATATCTCGCTGGCCGGAAACATCGATCATATCCAGACTTAAAAAGTCGCAAGGAACGTATGGAAATGTCACATTCATATTAATTGATATTTTATTCCCTCGAGACATGTCCACAAAAAGTTCTGAGTTAACCTCCATAGTTAAAAAGTATTTTAGCTCTGACATAAAGAGTAGTAACATAATAGTTCCAGAAATAATTGTTACCGTTGCTCCAGAGATGGTTTTAATCCGAAAATCCTCCAACGTCTTGGGATATGCATCAAAATCCTTGACTTTTATGAAAAATTGCGTCCAGGTTGACGAACTCATCCTATTTTTAATCAAAACCGGTGAGTCAAACTTTGAGCAAATACTACTGTGTTAACTGAAGCATAACCAAAGGAAACGAGTCACAACTTCTCATGTATTCTGTAATGGGGGTAGTGCAAAAGAAAGACCTGAGCAACTTTAATCACTTATTAAGTTATAATTCTGTAATTATTTTTATTTCAAAATCTGTAAAAAAGTTTTATTTCTAAATCGTTGTTTATACAAATAGAACTTTAGGAACATTATGTAAATTTATCAGAGAATATATTATGATACGAGAATAATTTACTAATTTTCTTTTTTGAAAGTTGGTTACTTTAAATTTATTTAGGAAGCTACTAGGGATTATTACGTCATTTAAGAATTCACGCGGGGAAAAAATCGGTTCAAAGGTCAAATAGCCGGAGCCAACCACGTTGAAGAACAGTCTTGGTATTTGGAACCAGGAAAACAACTCTACGAATCAATATTTCACTCCATCGGCCATTTTGGAAATAACAGGGCAATATGAATAAGGTGTACATCGGAAATTTACCGCAAGACGTGGCAGTTGAAGCACTCTGCGACGTTTTTGCGTCATGCAGCATCGAGTTATCTAACGTGGTTGTAAACCAGAAAGGCTTTGCTTTCGCAGATTGCAAGGACGCTAACCAGACCGATAGAGCTATCGAGTGCATGAATGGTTTTTCGTATGGTGGAAAAGAAATGAGCGTCGAGCATTCCGTGCCACGAGGATCGCGCAGCAGGAAAGTTCAAGTGCGGAACATACCTTCCCACTTGAACTGGGAGGAGTTAGACAAATTGCTTGCTGAATACGGAGTCGTTGAAAATTGCGAGCAAGTATCAACTGAATCTGACACTGCGACAGTTAAAGTAACGTATAGTGGAAGATCGGAGGCTCAATCAGCAATCCGTGATCTTAATGGAAAAACAGTGGAAGGAAGCATACTCAAGGTAACTCTGCTCCCAGATCCTACAGATGCTAGTCGTCCACCACGAAATCGATTTGTGAATGGCTATGGAGGTCCATTCAATAACCAGCAACAAGGATTTGTCCGTCCTAAGAACATTCCAGAGCTGCCGACCCGAATGCTCGTTCCTAGTCAATACGTTGGAGCAATTATTGGGAAAGGAGGTGAATCTATCCGAGCAATCACACAGAAAACCCATGCACGAATAGATGTCCACCGCAAGGATAACCCTGGTGCAACCGAGAAGGCAATCACCATCAACGGAACTCCAGAAGCCTGCGGCGCTGCAGTTGCTGCCATTCTTGATATCGTGCGCGATGAAGACCGTACTGCTCGTCAGGCTGCTGGCACATATAATGACGACGATATTCCACTTAAAATACTTGCTCACAACTCTCTTATTGGGCGTCTTATTGGTAAAGAGGGCCGCAATCTTAAAGCAATTCAAGAGAAAGTTGAGACAAAGATTGCAATCTCAAACAGCATGGCGGAAATGCAGCATTTCAATGCAGAACGCACCATTGCAATTTATGGAGATAACGATAGATGTGCTGAAGCGGAGGTACTGCTTATGGAGAAACTCCGCAGTTGCTATGAAAGTGACATGATGATTGCTCAGCAACAACCCCAGCAATATCCTGGCCTCAACATGAACCAACTATCCATGTTCGCTGGGCTGCATGGTGGTTATGGCCACCCAATGAGAGATTACGGAATGCCTCCAAACTACCAGGGTCAGAACTACCGTGGCCAAGGAGGGTTTAATGGTGATCGTGCACAGATGAGCGAGACATGCACACTGTACATCCCAGCCGAATCTGTTGGAGCAATGATCGGTAGCAAAGGGAGTCACATCCGAAATATCTCTCGAATTGCCAATGCCTCGATTAAGATCGTTCCACCAGAAGATGGCGATGATGAGAAGCAGCGTCGTGTCACTATCATGGGAAGTCCTGAGGGACAGTGGAAATCCCAATTCTGCATTTTTGATAAGCTGAAGCAGGAGGGCTTCTTCAATGCTGAGGACGAGAGATTGACTTCAGAGCTTACGATTCCTGCAGCAATCGTTGGCCGCGTGATTGGGAAGGGAGGAAACAATGTCCGGGAGCTTCAGCGTCTCACAAGCTCGGAGGTCGTGATCCCGCGTCAATCGGAGACCGAGGGTATGGAGGAGGTGCCGGTGAAGATCTGTGGAAACTTCTTCGCCAATCAGTCTGCTCAAAGGAAGATCAGAGAGCTGCTGATGAAGTCACGAGAGGCAGAGCGAATGGGAAAGATGCGTGAACGTCAGGGTCAGGGTCAAGGTCAGATTCAAGGTCAAGTTCAGAGTGTCCCAGTGCCTGTCGGCGTCAACAACTAGGATCCCCATGCTCACACAAGCCTTTGTTACTAACAACCATTACACCCATGCTAATTGACTTCTGTTAATGGAAATTTCTCATTTTGTAAACGTAAATGTAATCTAGCTATATTCATTGGTTGTGTTAAATTTCTGTTTAGTGGTGTATTCTTTAAAAAATGGAACTTAATTTTGCTTGACATTTAGTTCCGCCACTGCTGCATGCCTACTGTAAATTTACTGTATGGAAACGGCGCTTCTTATGGTTGTGTGGACATGGTTGCAACATCTCAACCATTTGCTGCTATGTGTGGGTTAAGTTGCGTGCAAAATTTCGTTTCAAAACTGGTCCCAAAATCTCGGTTTTATAGGGTTAACGCAAAGAGACAAATTCGTCTCTTCCTCTGGCTATTTTTTATTTGTTTTTTTTAGTATTTTTCTTTTTTAGGTCCAGGGGATTCTTGCAGTTTGTAGTGATTTCCTTATTTTTCTATTTTTATTTTTTATGTTTCGAAGCCGGTTGCTGCCAACTAATTGTGTTTAAAAGTTTCAGTTGTTGCCTAGTACTTGGGTAGAGCAACTGGCTGCATATTAATCAACAAGTTCAACGGCTTTTTAATTTTGACTAACTTTGACCCGTAATTTGACCCACACTTGACCCCAGTGTTTGAATGAAGCATTGATTACATATTGACCTGGATTCAACTGACCGCTTGTTTGTAACACTGGACGGAAGGGAATTTCCCACACCACACGCCAACCATGTACAGATTGTGATGCCATATTGTGTATCTAACCACATCTGACCATACAAGGTCATGAATTGTGTAATACGATCAATACCTGTAGTATTTAGACACTCGCTGTTCATTTGGTCTGACACTATTCGGTGGTTGTTATTTTGTAGCACGTGTAATAATTGTGTTCATTATATGGTTACATTTGGATAAAATTGCTGTATTGCTTCGCTCCTAAAAATGCATACAAATTGCATCAAACGTATTCGTTCAAAATTGTACATTGTGTGTTTCTATGTAGTAGGTGATAGGTCTAGGAGTTTTATAGGTAAATGATGAACTGAAACTGAAAGCAAAATTCCTGAGGACAGAAAAGTTGTAGAAAAAAGGTAAAAAACTTGCTAGTTCGAGGTGAAATTTTGAATCTGCTAAATGGAAAAGGTTTATGGTTCATTCAATTGTGTTTATTTAACAGTTACAAAGTCTGTAATTTCGGCTTGGTTTTTGTGCAAATTATACAATGTTATTCGGTTGGTCTTGTGTCTGTATAGTACTAGGGACACCCTTAAATAGTTAGACCTGGGGTCTAAATTTTTGTACATGGTATGTTTATTTGGAAAAGTATCCTTTTAAATAATTAGCTAAAAACAGGTTAGGAATTTTATTATACACATTAAAGTTCAAGGTAAAGATGTTTAAAAGTTTTATTAACGCGTTTTCAAGGTAACGAAACGATAAATGTACAGAAGAACAATGGCCCATAATAACTGGGGTGTCATCGATGATGAGGAAACTGAAGATCTGTTGGCTCATGGAGGGGAGGAACTTAGAATGACATCTCGATCAAGAACATCAGACAATTTTAGGTGAAAAATAGTTTTAAAATACATATTTTTGCTATAATATGTATGTGAAAAAACATTTCCTAATATGGTTGGGTCTGTATCATAGTGTCGTTTCAGTTGGCCGGGTCCATGTTGAATGTAAAGGATTTTAGATTTGCTACAATTTATTTAACTCTTTTTTTATTTAAACTTAATTCCCTTATATGTTAACACTTATAAATTATTCTACACAAGGCAGTGAAAAAATCAAACGTTGAATAAATTTGTATACATACATTTTATTAGATCTTTCACTTTTAATTTATTTTTATTATTTTGTCACATATATATATACATATAGGTTTAATGGATCTGCTTGTGTTTTATAAGACAAGAAGAATGTGGCGCTCTGTGGCCCAGTAGAATATACCTTCCAACAAAAGCGTTTTTTAGCGAAACGGTTTATGCAGTCAAAACCACCTCCTTTACAAATAAAACAAAAACGTATTTACAATTAACAAAGGAATTTGGTTTTTAATTTTCGGTAGTGAATATGAGTCTTATTTTCGCGGCATTGGGTCCAGATTTTTAGGTCCTCTAAGCTTATTTTAAACCTAATTTTTAACTCTGTGGTGTTGCCAGGTTAATGTGAATAAAAATAATCAAACTTGTGTAAAGTTGTTTTGACACCAGCTTATTCCGAACTGATTGTATAGGATGGAAATTTTAACTAGCTGTAGCTGTTAAGGGTTATTTTTCTTTGGAAATTGTCTGTTTCTGTGTCAAATCAGCTATGCTGATGCAGAGTGAAATCGGCTTTAATTAATGAAATCGACTTTAATTAAAATATACATTAATTGTATCTGGATTGCTATTCATATTCAAAGTATAATATACACAATCAAGCTTTAAAGAGACTGTGATGTACAGTTTTAAAGTGATATATTACCACGTGGATATGTTAAATATTTACTCATGAGAAACTTCCACCTTAGGTAAACATATCTTAAGCGTCTTATGTGTAACTTCTATTACTGAATCTATAGGTACTTCAACTGCAATATATAGTGCAGCTTTTAACATACGAGATCGGTTAGCTTAGTACCTCTTACCCCCTGCCTATTTAACCTGATATTGGATAATTGTCAGAACACCACGCAGTCTAGATGTCCAACAATTTTTGTATTATTTACTCATTAAAAATCGTGTCTGTGTTATTGACAAATGTTTAGATTCACATAGAATAGCTTGGTAGCAGAAAAGTTAGTCAATTTCGAAAGAAGTGTTATTGTCCGAGAGCGAAATATGACTTTGCGTCACAGAATCTTCAAGTATGCATATATTTATCTAAACTCATGAATAATTTATTCTACTCTCACGCAGTTTTAACATTACTGTGCGATGTTTGTTTTATATATACTTTTGCATCTTGTAAATGCTGTTCACACGCTGGTATTTAAACAAAAAAATTATGTGTATTAGTACGGAATTGTTTAAAATATACCACAAACTTCTTTTTCCGTGCAAATTGTTACCTTTTTGTGGTTAAATAGGTCCAAAATTGCAATCTTAGAACCCCTTAAGTGAACTAAAATCTGTTTTTAAATATAATTTAAATATTATGATTTAAACTAAAAATCATTCCATATCAAAATTTATTTTATCTTGATAAGGCTCATTCACATTCCAAAAGAACAAGTTGTTATAGTTTTGCACTTTTAATATCACTTACTTTTAACCTAAATAGTTTTATTTAATACTTAGAATACAATTCTCACCAACAGATAAAAATTCGTTATTAAACACAATATTACATATAAAACGTGTGTGTGTAACACTTAATTTCCAGTATTCTTAAATCTATCCATGTACACCTAACAGTACTAGTTTAAGGGACATTTCTTCTTCGTAATATATTTAGTTCACCCTTGCAGGAGTTTAAATCTTGGTCCCCGGATTGTTCAACCCTCGCCGAGCAAAGCATCTGACGAGAGAAAATACAAATATGCACTTATTTCCGTTCTTACTGTTGGTATTCTGCTCATCATGACAGTTAATATCGGCCTCGGGTACCAGAAGTGCCCACATGACGAACATCAAGGTAATTTAATGAGGCTGTTGGTGGGTGTTGCGATGAATTTCGTTCGGTTGTTTAATCAAAACCAGCCAATGGCTAGTCCTTGTGCAAGGTATTGGACATCAAATTAACCCAGTGGATAAAGGTTTTTTAGGTTTAAACTGAGCAGTAAAAATATCCAATATATACAATACACTATGAATAGCTCCAGTAAGCTGGTGGTTGGCATTTGATTATTGCTTATGTGATAATTCCCTTTGCTTTTCTAATTTAAGATGATAAAACATAAATATCAATATTTTATGGAAATATTCCTAATATGTTTGCAGTGTTACATTGGTTTATAGCAGTGATTCCCAACCGCGGCTCCCAGCTAGCCTTCTTGCCGCTCTCATTGACCTTTCAAAATCCCCTAAAAAATATTAGAATCTGAATTTAATAATAAAAAAATAAAATTAGTATTCTAAAATTACCGTTGCTTAGTTTGAAGGCTGGGAAACGAGTTTTTACTTCATAGTTAAGATTAGAGGCAAGGAAAGTTGTGAAAAGGCTGCTATTGTTACGTCACTGTTTTCTTAAAGCAGTGTGTTTTCATGAGTGTTTTCATGCGGCTCCATACGCATTCTAAAATTTGAAATTTGGCCCCAACAATAAAAAAGGTTGGGAACCACTGGTTTATAGCATGTCCAGCACTCTAAATAGAAGGTTGATGAATGCATGTTACCAACCGACCAGGTACTCTTTGCTTAAGTCCTTGGGGAAAGCACTATGTGGAAATTTATTAATTTGTTTGAAAGCTGAAACAACATCCATTAACACCCAGTAGCTTTGGGTAACCCCACTGGACATACAGTTTTCTGCATTTCCCCATGAAATATAAAATATTGGTGTGTTCGTTTCGTTCACACCTCTTGCAATAACCTGAGTAACAGTCCTGTTAATTCTATGCTTGGATATTGATTTACTGTTTAAACCATTAAATTTACCGTACATCTTTGTTAAATTAATCAATATATTGATAAAACATGTGATTATCTGTACTGAATTGTAATCTTTGTTAATAACATAATAATGAGTTGTAATAAACAGTTTTTCTTCTTGTACCATGGTATGGCAATGTATTTTTAAAGGGTTTCGTAAGTTTGACAACTAGATCATTTTTAAGAATTTCCTTGTCCGAATCAGCATGGGTGCTTGAATTATTTTAGAATATTTCAATTTGTAATTTTAATTATCATTACCATCACTCTTAAATAAAAAAAATTCTCACAATTTAAATTTTAAATAAAAATTATCAGTAAAACTCCCTTATAATCTATGATGTTGTTCCCCTATAATTTTTGATTTAGAATTATTGAAATAAAAAAATAAATTGGAATCATTTCCTACTCGAATCGAATTTAAATCTTGATCCTAAAATGGACACCACAAGTCATATTTGACGTTAATTTTTTCTTGAAAACTGAACTAATGTTTTCTTGAAACTGTCAGGTTATGTCGTGTCAGGTTGTGAAGTACATAATATTCATATACATTTACATTTTTTTTGTTATAAACTATTGCAGTATATTTTTTTAATATATTTTTCTTAAATATGTCAAGCTAGTAATACAGCATAAAATTTTAATTTGTTTATAGTTTTCGAGCAAAAGTTTGGAAATTGTTATATCAGCAAAATTTAAGTAATTGTATTAAATAGTCTAGCAAAAGTGGATGCATTCTGAACAGAAACAAAGGGCCAAAAGATTTGTTATTTAGATACACACATTTCCATGTAACTGTTAAATTGTTATTTTATTTTAAGCTGTAGTTAAATTTTTGCACTTTGTTTTGATGTGGGTTTTTTCATTCTAAATCTGCACTGGTGTGAAAACGTCATGGACTATAGGAAAACAATTCATATAAGTTCTGGGAAAAATTTAGTCTGTGTTCGAACTTTAGCCTTCATCGCAAGTTCCACAATGCTTAATTGGTACCAAGTTAGCAACACAACCTTATTATGGCCTCAAATTACATTGCAGATTTTAATTTTCCAAGGTTAAATAATATTAATAACATATTTCAGGAAATTTTAACCAACTTTTGGCATGTTACGCTCTTATGTTCAATAGTGTATAACTTATGACAAATTAAAATGCTGCTTGTAAGCTTGAATTTATTTTAAAAATGCAGTGCAAATTTCTTTCAGCCCCCACGGTTTCAACCAATCAGGAAACAGCAAAATCTGAGATTTGCATCGACAACAAGACTGGAGTTGTGTTTCCATGGCAACGTTACAGGTGAATATTTTAATATATCTTGGTTAGTTCTAGCTTTGGCTGTTATCAACACATTTTTATCCTAAATATAGTTTACTCTACATTGCCCAATTTCATTTAAATTGTGATTGTATGTTTTTACATTCTACCATATACCCTTGAATATTATGAAGTATCGATATCATGTATCTCTGTAATAGACACTTTTGCGTTTTATTGACATTTGAAGTTATGTTTAACATTTTAACACTAACTAATTAAATGAACAAAGAATATTCGTTATAACCTATATAATAAAGAAACCTTTTAGTTATATCTACAATTATTATCATTGAAATAATAGAAAAATTACTTGTGGTGTGATCTAAGCAGATTTCAAGAAGAATGGCATTGGGGTCAGATGAATGTTCATTCATTCCCATGCTATTTAAATATTTTATTTATCCAGGTTACCTGAGAACATTGAACCAACCGGCTACCACCTCCATCTACATCCGAATTTCACTCACCAGAATTTCACAGGCCACGTCAGCATAAACATCACAATCGTTGAGTCTGCAGAGTTTGTTGCTTTACACACCAGAGAAAACAAGATAACCTCAGTTACTCTGACACCAATAAATGAAAAAGGGAAATCTGAAAAGGCGTCGAAAATCCTTTATTGCTTGAATACTGAAATGATGGCGATTTATTTTGAAAGGAAGCTAAAGGCGTGGGACCATTACACGCTATCAATTCATTTCACAGGCAATTTGACATTTTCACTCGGTGGCTTTTACCTGAGTAAATACAAGAATGAAAAGGGAAAAGAAACTGTGATTGGAACTACTCAATTTGAACCAACCGATGCAAGAGGGGCTTTCCCATGTTTTGATGAACCTGCCTTTAAGGTATTTAGACTTTTCTTTTATTCCAAGGCAACATGGATATCTATTTTTATTTATAAGATTATTATTTGATAATTTTCACTAAAAGAATACACAGGCAGCGTTATCAGCTAATCATAAGAAACCAATATGAATTTG
>CH002044.1:1919681-1961341 GCA_000149265.1 Ciona savignyi | reverse complement strand
GTTATCACTAGCAATTTTTTCTACTGATTTGTAAGTGATACAAACTATAGTACAAATTGTGTAAAAAACATTAATTGCAAAACAATAGCAGCAGCAGTATAACATACTGATTTTAGTTATATCTACATTTATCCCTTAAACTTTGTTACCAAAATGCATTATCTCTGCCAAATAGAATTCAATTGGAAGAAGACTCACGCAGCCTCATTCATCGATTTGTTCAGTTGTTATTTAAAGACCTCTATACTGAGCTTGCTTGGAAAAATGGAACCTCGTTCAATAGGAATCAACAGAAATTACAAACTGTCGTCACTTCTTTAATGTGCAAGTATGATTATTATGATTTCCTTGAATAATTTCTCATGATTTTAGCTTTTCAATTGAATGGTATCATGCTAGCATCCAGTTGGTTTAGTTCAATAATCGGTGTCTTTTTAAGTTGTCTGCACCAATGATGTAACATGTAAGCTTGTTGTATGTAGTGTTGTGTGTTTCCTGCTAGTGAGGACTATCAACCGAAAAATGCTAGGTTCGAAACTAGCTGGTAGATAGCTGTATGCAAGATACTTAGTGGCATTGCTTTAACACAGTGTTTTGATTGGTTAAATGTAAACGGTAGCAATGTCTGCATAGTCCAATGTACTCAACAGACTGCAAAACTCTGATAACATGATGGTAACCTGACAAATGTACATGTGAAAAGCATGCATGTCCTATCTTATTCAATTGCTGCCAATAACACGTGCTTGTTCTTGGACATCAGAAGCAGTAATAGAAGTCCAATATTATAATTAGATTTTATATTTACGTACATTATATATTTACTTCCATACATGATCAGATTATGCATTTACCTGCATAGCTCTATTGCTGTTAATTGCTACTTTGACTTTGAGATTCTTAAAAATTAAAATCCTAAAAAACAACAACAGAAAAATGACAGTTCTTCACAAAATATAATCACGTAAATTTTAATTCAATAACAATTTAAAAAAATGTTTTAATAAAAAAAATTTTAGAGCAGAGAATGACAATTAAAATTTTAGGAAAATATCATGCAAATGGAAAACAATTCTTCTTAAAAATGTTTTCATGTTTTAGGTCAAAGTACCAGCCCTGTATTCATGAGGCGCTGAATCGATTCAATATGTGGAGGAACCCCAACATACCAATCCAACCTGATGATCTGCCGATCGTGTTCCATGCAGGTGAGGATTTGCCGCTCGTACTTGGGTGGGGAGGAGTCTTGATATTGTGATATGGAATTATTTGGAATTTTGCTTATTTGCATTTTTAATAACTAAAACTAAAGGGGCCACTTGAAAGGGTAGAATTTTGCAACTAGAATGAAAAAGGATAAATTAGAACTGTAAAACTGAATTAAAACATGATATTTACAGTAGTTTTGTAGTTTGTTATAATTAACTAGATTACATGGGGTGCTGCATGGATCTTTGGCCTTGGGTAAGAACAAAGACTTAACCCCTAGGTGCTGGGAACTGATCTGCACAATGCAATTTACAGTCATTTTTCACATTTTTGTGGATTGGATTCAGATAGATTGATAAAAACTTTAAAAAACAAACGTACAACAATTCAATATCAACCTAGTTGTATGCACAAAGTGATTCGTAGTTACCTGATAAAGCAGCAATAAAAACAAGTTTTACATATATTTAGTAGTGTTTCCATTTTATTTCCTACCAAACAGCTTCTGTACATGGACCATTGGATGACTGGAAACACTTGTGGGACACGTTTGTCAACTCTACGGACCCCAATCTCAAGGTCAAGATTATAGCAACCATTTCTCAAACTACAAATCTCGACAAGATTCTTTTCCTTCAGTCTGAGTTCCTTAAAGGGGAAAATATTCGTTCTCAGGTATTTCTTCATGTGTGTTTTGCTGTATTCTAGTTCACAGATGCAAAGTTATAGGTGGCAATTATTAAATTATTCCTTGTAGATGTTATAACACATAGGCAATTGTCAGATTACTATGCATCGACAATCTAGTTACCGGATTTATTGCAGTGTGTTAAATACAGTTGAAACACTGCAACCGTTTTTTTCAACCCTTTAGTCCACTGGGTTAAGGCAATGTGTCTTGCCCAAGAAGAGAATTGATCAGCTGTCGCCTGGTTTCAATCACAACCTTTCAACTGACACTGCTGGACATAATGACAAATCATCAACATGTATTTTGTACCAAAGGATGCAGCGACCTTGGTATCGGGGTTGACATCGAACTTAGTTGGTGGTCCCGTCACGTGGAGGTTCATCAGGCAGCGTTGGGAGGAAATCACTAAAATACATTCTGTGGCGAGCTTCTCCATGAGATCCATCGTCAAAAATTGCTTAGGTTGGTGTTGCATGTATATATCACTGTTGTGTAAAAAATCTAAAAATGTATTGAAAAGTATTGCAACACAATCATATGACTTAAAAAAAGCTTGATACAGTATTTACTGAGATAGGGAAAACCACTATTTCGACCACATAAAAAATAATAAATATAGAAACCGATATGATATGATATTTATTACCGACATGATATTCATTACATTAAGTAGATATAACATGTGCATTTGTTGAGTGCATGCACATTTGGTCGCCAACCGTTTAATTGAAATAGGCAAGTCAGATAATTCCAATTGTGATAACCCCACTTGCGTTTTTCCATTCACAGGATAAACATGATTAACCTAACTTTACCCATAGTCCTCTCTTGGTACAAAAAAATGTACCTTTGGAATCTCGATCATGGTCACATTATAAATCCTCCTTACACACCTGCATAGGGGATCTGACACTGACCATATAAATCATTCATATAGATTTCCCACCACCATGATAGAAGTGATACAATGCATCAACCTTCTTTTTTGCAGGATTAATCACAGATCAAGGAGAAATCCTGGCCGCCAAGGACTTCTTCAAAAACAAAGGGATAGTGGACATGAAATACGTACAGCAGGCACTTGAGAAATCGGCCATCAACGCGCAATGGTCCAAATCTCATCTCCCACAAGTCAAAGTCTGGCTACGAGATAATGAAAAGAATTCCAAACCATGATTTTTTTATGATTTTTACTTTTTTGTAAGGTTTTTTTGACAGAGATTTACAACATGGCATTGCAAGAGATTAGTTTTATCGCTTTTATCTTTATATTTTTTGCAGCGGATAACATGTTTTTTAAAAGTAGTTTGTTTTATGTTTGCATATCGCATAAATTTAAAGAGGCATTTTTACCAACAATCGTTTTATGGTACAGTTTTATATCACTTTGAGACTATCTGCATTGATTTTTAAGCTTTCCTGGTTAGTTGCTTCCGTGTGGAAGCTTATCGGATTATAAACTACCATTGAAAACTACAGATTTCAGTAATATTTATGCAGTTTGTCTTAAGTTTTCACTCATCAGTCAACTCTTATATATAAAAGGTGTATTAACTTTACTAAAAACCATTTTACTAAAACGTATGAAAGTAACGCAATTCCGCAAATAATTTAGACATTTAACTTTGCACTAGTTTATAGCATTGTGTTTTTTTTCTATAAAACATTTGAATTGCGACGTTTTCCTATTGCAATGTCTGTTTCATTTCAGCATTTTCATTTGTTCTTAAAATCTGTGTAGATTCAATATTTATCACGCATATCCGCCTAAGTGCCATGAATTCGCAAAGTCAGCCAAACGTGTCTTGGAATGTCTCCCGGTTTAGCATGAAGCACATGTGTATATATGTACGTCATGAAAGTGTTTTTTATCCCGTTGTCTGTACCTTTGTAGGGGGTTTTATTTTTAATTTGTGTTGCGACTAATGTGCAATTATTGTGGAAGAATACACAAGGAAACTTGGTTTTGGGTTTTTGTGTTGTGAAGACAGTCGTACGATGTCTATTAGAGACCATTCATGTTTTGTATTTTTTTAACTAGGAAAACGAAAGGCGGTTATTAGGATAAGATATTTATGTTTATTTCCGTAAATATGGAAACCAAGGGATTTAACACATGGGCAATCGTCAGATCACCTCGTGCCTACCGTCGGGTTACCGGAGTTATTGCAGTGTATTGTGTATGATTTACACGTTCCTTTAATTTGGTAGAACCCATTAATCCGCTTGGTTCAAGCAATGTCCGTAAGTGACATGCCCGAGGACACAACCGACAAGCTAGCGACCAATTTTGAATCCCCAGACTAATCAGTGTAATCATCCCTGCCTACAGAGATAAAATGCAGTTTAATGTTTTAATGCATGTGTGGTCGAAAAATACTAATAACTTATGTTGTTAAAACAGACTACCGATGTTATCTCTTATTTTAACCACAGCATTTATTGACCAAAGTAAAGGAGCAAAACAATCAATACGTAACGTACAATTTGTCGATTCTTATTAGCAAGCTTGTAGTCTGTTCTTATTTTAGATTGCCAAACTGTGGCCATACTTATCCGGACTAAACTAAGACATATGTTACAAATTTATCTTTTAAATAGCGCAGAAACTGCAGCATTTTTCCCACCCTAACCATAAGCCTTAACCTTCTATACATTAATTAAAATCAATATTTTAAAGAAAAATGTCCCTAGGAAACAACGACCCCGTGACCCGTGTTTCGCGTGCCCACTCAGCTGTAACGACCTTTGGTTTGTTGACGTAGATCAGCTGATCGCAATAACAAATCTCTGAAATTGTACGTTTTGTTCTTATATGCATTATCTTATGTTTGCAGTCATTCAGGTTGTATTAGAATTTATAATAAAGTTTTCAAATTGACGTGCAATGAAGAAAGAACAAAAAGTAAACAAAACTATTCATGTTTTATTTGTCCGGCCCGATGGTCTAGCGGTTAAGTGCGTCGCCTTTCAATCGAAAGGTTGCAGGTGCGAAACTGGTCGCTAGCTAGTCGGTTGTGTCCTTGGGCAAGACACTTTACGGACATTGCCTGAACCCAGCGGATTAATGGGTTCTACCAAATTGAAGGAACGTGTCTATCACATACAACACACTGTTGCAGTGTGTTTTATATGCTTGAAATGTTACTTCAGTTTTGGCAGAACTAGAAGACATCAATTCAGTGGCTTATCGAGTTCAGGTGATGTCCACTAAGTGCCTTGACCAACAACCATCAAGAATTTTTAATTTAGAATATCATGTAGGCTAATATAATAATATTTATTTATTAGTTATTACCAGTTCATTGTACTTATAGTTACTTTTGCCATTTAAGCTGCATTTGTGCAATAGGCTATAGATGGAATTTAAAGATATACCTGAAATGTAATATATAATCAGTTTAACACTATGTAATGTAACCATTCTTGTAGTAATTAGAGGCCTATCAACCACATTTTCAATGTTTTGTTTCACAAAATAGTTATTTTCATGACACACAAATTTTATGTACTAGCATATATTATAACATACTTGTTTTTAAATACAGTTTCACGCCTAGTCTAGTTTTTTTAGATACATTTTTAGGTAACAATGAAATACAGTCATAAAATTTAAAGCATAATGAAGCAGAACGGCCCCAAATACATCAAGCAATATGCCGTTGGTATCATCGACTACAGCTCACAGTATGGAGGTGAAAACCGACGTAGTTTCTCATATTCAGTCAGCAACATAATGGGAGAACCTCAGATATTTCCGAAATACGGGGATTTCACACAGGCGGCAGTCATGAGGACTTATGGGCCGTGGTGGGAAAAGTGTGAATCACCAAAGTATAAAAAAGACAACAGACCAAGGTATGTAACAAGTTCCTGTCCTTGACAAGACATTTAGTTGATGTTGCATGAACCCATGTCATTAATATGAAGAACTTAAGCAATGTTATTAACATTTTTAACACATTGCATTAACTACAATAGCCTAATTGTGGTATTGTGGTAACCCCCAACTGTTATTTTATACCCAAAGAAATAAACAAGCATATTCCCCTTGTCCACCCAAAAGGTATATACACTTAAGTTTTGTGTATTTATACGATTTATATACCTACTTTACATTGTTACAATATGTATTCTTACAGATTATTTCCATTTGCAAGTCAAGATTACATCGATGTTGTGTTCGATCAAGCTGTATACCCATGGTCAATAGCAATTTACGAGACCTACAACCCAGGATCCCTGGTCAGAATATTAGCACTGTGTCAGCATTTTCCAAACCAAACAGCAAAAAGGTAAGCATAAAATAATAAAGAATATTTTAAAAAAATGGGACGTTAAAATCTAATTAAGAATCTGTCGACATTATATATTCATAGAGTTGCATACTGAAATAAATTTTCATATCTTAATTAATATACCTCCACTTGTTATAATGACTGCAATTTCATTACTGGATATTTTCATCCTATAAATATTAGGGTTTTTATAAATCTAATATTCTCTATTACTGTTTCATACATTTTAGTTAGACAGATATGGAAAAAACAAAGTGTATTTACAATTTCAACCATGGATATCATGCACAGTTTACTGTTGCAGGTCATAGTTCTAACCACTATTGTGGAGCAATATTTGCATGGCAATACTGTCAATACACATCATGCAGAGTTTATTTTATAAATAATCTTTGGTAAACAATGTTGAATCAAATACTTATGTGCAGTAACAAATTGTTTTGACCTGTAATTATATTTGTCATTATGTGTACTGTACTGCGAGCTTAACAATGTGATCAACATGACTGTCGTATTTAGTCTTCACAAAATATGTTTCAATATGTCACTCAGTGAGTCACTTTGCATTTCCTGTATTCATCATAATGCAGTTTATGCTTTGCATGATGTAAATATACCTCCAGCCATTAAGCTTACTCACTATGTCTGGTCGTTAAGCTCAATCAAATTGAAAGTGGGCGGTCTGCAAGCCACCGCAAGTTGTTCCATTGAAATTAACCATGGGTTGGATGATTGTATCTTAGGCACATCACTTCGCAGACATCACCCAAACCGAGCGTATTAATATGTTTTAGCAGTCATAAAACTAAAGGAACATTTTTATCAAATACCGCACACTGTAATAGCTGTGTTAACCTGGTGGTGACCGGAAGCGCAGGGTTGTCTAAACATTGCCTGTGATAAACCCATCTCTATTTTCATTTTAAAAGAGATATAAACTTAATTATATTATTCTGTCGTAATACACCAAGAAATACTTTAATAAAATGATTTTGTACGAGTAGCCATTACATAAATCTCAATGTGACATTACATTCCTTTTAGGGACATGGTATGAAAGGTGACAGTCACACCAGTGATGTCATAAAGTGATTAATGACTTCCATTTCACTTGGTTTAAAAGTGATTTATTGAAACAATATGCATTGGTCACTTAGTAATTCATATGTTTTAACATTCAAAATAAAAATACTTTTATAACTTAAGATAAAAGTGAATGAATTTAAATTTGATAGTGGCAGTAACTAAACTGTATTTTCAAAACAATTTTAGATATATCTTCTTTGTTTAATACAGAAAAAAAATTACCACAAAGGCATTATCAAAACATTATAAAACAGAAAAAAATTAAAGAAAAAAACATTAATATCCTGCCAGTAAACCAGAGTGTTACAACTATAAATTTTCTGTGTGATAGTGTTAGAAAAATTCTATTTGTGTCATGTATAATAGCAATGTTGAATATAAACTTAAACTTGGTAGTGTCATTTAAATATAGTAGAAATTGTAGGTGAAAGGATGTTGTGCAAACAATTAAAATACAAAAGTTTGTATTTAGAATAAATAAGTTGAGTAACAGTCATAAAATGAAAGGTGAAAGGAAAGCAAACTGCACACTTTACTAATTTAAACTAAAAATGACAATTTTCCCATTTTATCATTCCGATACATTTTTTTTTCAAATTACCACAGAATAGTTTAAACTAAACTACCCTGTTTTCGTAGCGATAGAAACAACAATGTCGCAACCGACCCTGATATCTTGGGGAAAGCCATTCCCCTTCCGCTGATCGATGGGTTCACCCACTGGGAGGTTCTCTGGGACAACCCCCACCCTCAACACAACCTCCCCACCGCGGCACGGATGTTCGCACCCATTCTCCGAGAGATCAAGCACAGGAGCAGGATCATCCGACTCGAGTTCTGTCACTCCCACCTCGAATACTACGCCGAGCTAGATGCAGTGGAATTGACAGGTTTAACTATTTTTTGTGCATTTTGTGATGGTTTTATAGAACATAAATATTTGTATTTTATCTCTGTGAATGGAAAACTCAGAGTGGGTATAACATAAGTAATCGTCAAATTACTTCTTTACTTCCATCCAGTATTTAGTTATACATATTGTCCACTGGATTAAGGCAACAGCAAATTAAATTTAAGATGTATATATGATTTTATTAATTTTTAATTTTTTTATTAAATTTAACTACTTAAAAATCATAGTTCCATCTCATCCAGGCACCCTTGAGTACAGTGGCTCATCTCCTGTTGATCCCCCTAGTGGCTCGATGAGTGCGATGAAGCTCGACAAACCATCAACATCCATCATTACTCCATCATCTAGTTCGGAGGACCTTGCATTCTCTGAATCTAAGATCGATTATTCATTATCATCTGCAGTTGATCCTGAAGACTTTTCATGTCTCAGTATGTTTTTCTTGCACTTGTATCTTCTAGTATAGGATTTAAGATGCTCATATTTTATACTGGTTGATAGGAAACCAAAGGGGGTTCTTTCAAATAGAAATCATCAAATTACTTTACAAAGTAAGGAAGGATTCTTACATGGGTAACCATCAGAGGATGCAACTGGCTAACGAGCCACCCAGTTTCGCACTTTGGTTAAAAGACACTTCGGCTATCCCAACGAGTTATTGGGCCAGACCTTGAAATGTTACAATGTAACTTGATAATGACATTGGTTAAAAGTCGAGTAACACTTGTTAAAAGTGACACTGGTTAAAAGTAAAAAAATAGTGTAGTATAGAAAAAAGTAACTGGTCCTTTGCAAATTTCTCCTAAAGTCATCAGTATCATATTTAAATAGAAAATATGTTTTTATTCCACGATACTGCCAATGCTTAGTGGAAAAAAACTTATAAAAAAGGGTTAGCATCAATTTGATATTCTTTAATGTGTTAACAGTAATTAGTAAGATTTTGTTTTTAAATCTTCATGCAAGAAATATAAAATAATTTAAACTTATTTATAAAATATTAGTAGATTGGTATTCTAGTGGGTGGGGAATGGACAATATTGATCTGTGTTATATACGATAGGGAAATTGCTGTTGCATTTTATACTAAAGCACCAAAAGAAATTACCACAATCTGCATAATGGCCTGCCCAATGGCACTCAGCAGCATTAAGTAGCTGGTTGTGTCTCTTACAGGATCCTTCCAGTCTGACCACTTTATCACTATGACTTATAAATAACATAATTTTTCATAGATTCTGATCCAACTGATGAAGATAACCCTGAACATGCACCGTATCCGGGTGGAGCATTTAGCCAACTTCCAGCTGAACTCCTCAGCAAAATCTTTAGTTACCTTTCCTTTCCGGACTTCTGCCGCGCCGCCCAAGTTTGTACTTTGTTTCGGAGCCACAGCTACGACCCTGCTCAGTTTAACTGCCTTAATCTTCACACTTATTGGCACATGGTGAATGAGAACACACTGGCAGGCATTGTGGATAGGTGTAAACATGGGTGCACAATCCAAACGCTCAATATGCGATGGGTGGGTGGAGGCGACATTATGTCCTCTGATCAATTGCATGACTTTTTCCGTGTCTGTGACCTTTCAACTCTGACCTTTCTCGATGTTGGGTCATCGCCGTGCATCACTGACAAAGTTTTGAAGGCGATGACAGACGTGTTGCCGCACTTAAATCACTTGAACATCGAATCCTGTGATAAACCAACATCAGAAGGTTTAAGAGTTCTTCACAAATTTAGTAACCTGGAAACACTGAATCTATACAGAACAAAGGTTAGTATAGGAGGTAATAAAAGTTGGTAAAATATATTGCAAATAAATCACCAAATGACAATAAACAAGTTTTACAGAAAGCACTATTACACCTGTAAAATTGTAAACATTTTTTACCCACTTTTACTGTTCTCAATATAAGTATAATATGGTTCTTAATAAAAGTATAGGCTGAATAATATTAAATAAATATGCATTTTTAAGATATTTTAGCTATGTATATGTTGTTTCTATAGTGCAATCAGAAGATTAATTAAAAGACCCACAAAATATGTATATTAAATTCAAAAACTAACTCTATTTCTAAGGTTGATGATGCGGGAATAATCTGTGTTCTTCGGTCAAATACTCAACTTGAGAGTTTAAACCTGGGAAGTTGTCAGCACATCTTGGATTATGACAAGTTAGTATTAGGTTTATTAACTGGATAAGATATTCATGTTTTATCCCGGTGAATGGGAAAATGCAAAGGGCGTTTTTCACACAGGCAATCGTCAGATTACCTTGTGCCCACCATCCAGTTACGGGAGTTATTGTAGTGTGTTGGACATAATTTAGACGTTCCATTAGTTTTTGTAAAACCGATTTATCTACTGGATTCTGGCAATATCTTTTGCGCAATGACAATTTAAACCTTTTGGCTGATGTAAGCACTTAATATTCATGACAGAAGTGTGTGTTATCAAGCTAAGCTGTAATTTGTAAACTTGATATGTGATGTTTTATAGTAGGGCGAAAAGGGTTTATATCAGTCACCAGTGGTTCACCCAAGCTGAACTGTAAACCACCGGTAATTTTTCAACATTTGTAGAGTGTTCATAGAAATGGCTGCGCACTGCCAGCAGATTCGCATCATAGATGTATGGAGAGCTCGCAGTTTGACCAGCCAAGGGTTGAACGAGCTCACAACTCACTGTAAACACCTAGAAGAACTTGACTTTGGGTGGTAGGTTCGATTCGTTGGTTTATGTTAATTTTCGTAAGGCTTTTAGTTGTTAAAACATTGTGCATTGTCAGGTGTGGGACATTGCAGAGTTCTACTGGCTGTTTCACCCACTTGGCCAAATCGTGTCGCAATCTGCACAAACTATTCCTCACAGCAAATCGCACTGTTTCCGACGCAGAAATCCGATTTCTCGCCGAACATTGCCCAAAATTAAGGTGGGAAGCTTTTAATACAAAGTGATTGTCATATGCGTAAACTTGTTGGTCTGTCAGGGATGCATTGAATTATCTGGGTCAAATATGCGTGTTGGTAAATTTATATTGTTTAATCTATTTTAAAACATTGATAATATTACGTAAAACTTTAAATTTGACTAGTTCAGTTTCAGTCTATTTTTTCTTCTTCGTTACATTATTAAGAATGGCATAATTAAATAAAATATACTATTTTGCGCAGAAACCATCCTATATGTAGGATAGTATAGAATAGGATATTTATTTTTATCCCCGTGGATGGGAAAACCAAGAAGGGTTAACACACGAGCAATCGTCAGATCACCTCGCGCCCATCGTCGGGTTACCGGAGCTATTGCAGTGTGTTGTATATGATAGACACGTTCCTTCAATTTGGTAGAACCCAATATTGCGCCGGGTTCAGGCAATGTCCGTTAAGTGCCTTACCCAAGGACACAACCGACTAGCTAGCCACCAGTTTCGCATCTGTAACCTTTGCATTGAAAGGCGACGCACTTTACCGGCAGACTAACCGGCCGGACAAATGTAATGAATTTAAACACAATTTTAAGTCTTATGCGGTAATAATGTGTGTTGATACCATATGTATATAAGCTGATAATACATTTGGTCATATTTATCGCAGTTCATGTGGTATCAGAAAATGCATAGTATAACCAGAATATAAATGTTTTAAAATACAACTGAAACGAGTTTGATTGACATATTCCTTGTGTTTATTTAGATAAGGAAAAACGCAGTCTGTTTTGAAAGTGAATAATATTCTCGTCATATTTGAGTAATTGTAATCATTATGAGTTCACTGTGGCTCATTCATCAAAAGTTGTTTGTCGAGACAGCGATTAACCAATCTTGCATTCTCGTTTCATCCAGTTTATTACATTTCAGGCAACTCGACATACTCGGCACTCGGCAAGTGTCAGTTGCCGCGATTGAGTTACTTCTCCTCCGTTGCCCCGATATGCAATTCCTCGATTTGTCATTTTGCTTTTCCTTCACTGTCGAAGTAGTCAATGGCCTGCGAACGCTTTACCCCCACGTTTCGATCAAACGCAGCTTTCAAGAATGACTTTTTTACCTAACTTAGCGAAAAATGCCACATTAAATGTGTAGCTGGTTTGGAAAAGCTTAGAGGGGTTGAAGTGTTATAAAGATTGCCTGGTTATATGTCAATTGTTGACCTCTTTTACGTATAAACCACTACCTTATATGTGATTATTTATTTGTAGCCTTATAAAGAAATTAGAATGTTTTGGTGTGCGTTGGTTTGTTCGTCATTTTATGGTGATTTTTGTTTTAGGCAGATTTTTCTTTGCTGTGTATTTTGCACAAACCAGTTTCAGTATTCTAAGGAAAATCCTTTTTAGTTTTACAATAAATCGCTACCTCTGATTCTGTGTATTTTTTCAACCTTATAATCCAGCATAAGCTCGAGGTGACCTGACGTCTATTGTAGGCCTACGTGCTGTAAAGACCATCAGGGAAAAACTGAGTGATTAGTCATAAAACTACATCACCCGTGTTATACCGATACAGTCACGTACTAATAATCAGGGTGTAACTGGGGATAACACTAAAAGGAGCAAAAGCGAAAAGAAGGGAAATTTCACACTTAAGTTACGGAAACGAATTTAAACCCTCCCCTGACCACTAATCTCACCCCATAATTAACCTTCACACTCCAACCACTTGTTATGGGTCCCATTTGGAAAAATGGGACACATATTGTTTTTGTCCGTTTTTTTTTTTCTTTTTTTTGTTTTTTTTTTCTTTTTTTTTTCGTCAAACGCTTGACAGGCATGGCTTGTGGCAACGACATCTACCAAAAGGGTAATGGAATCGCAATAAAACTTTGTCGTGTGTTAGATCACATGGTCTAGATGTGCACGGATCAAAATTTTGCGGAATATACTGAGGGGAATTCCCCTGGGAGGTGAAAAACCAAAACGGTATCTTTTTCTAAAAAAATAGCTTTCTTGGGCATAGCGCTTGAACAACTACTCCAATTTCAAATAGATTTGGTAAACTGTAAGTGCATTAGCCACTGATATACCACTTAAAAGAATTAAAAAAATTACCCAGGGAAATACCCTAAAAATAAGATTTTGTTTTCAAATCATGATTGTGACAGGCATGGCTTGTGGCAACGACACCTACCAGAAGGAGTAATGGAATGGCAATACAACTTAGTCATTTATTAGACAACATGGTCTAGATGTGCATAAACCGAAATTTTGGGGCATATACCCAGGGGAATTTCCCTTGGAGGTAAAAAACCAAAACGGTATCTTTTTTTTAAAAAATTACCTTTTTTAGGCATAGCGCTTGAACGGCTACTCCAATTTCAATTAGATTTGGTAAACTGTAAGTGCATTAGCCACTGATATACCACTTAAAAGAATTTAATAAATTACCTAGGGAAATACCCTAAAATAAGATTTTGTTTTCAAATCATGATTGTGACAGGCATGGCTTGTGTCAACGACACCTACCAGAAGGAGTAATGGAATGGCAAAACAACTTTGTCATTTGTTAGACAACATGGTCTAGATATGCCTAAGCCAAAATTTTGGGGCATATACCCAGGGGAATTCCCCTTGGAGGTGAAAAACCAAAACGGTATCTTTTTTTAAAAAAATTACCTTTTTTAGGCATAGCGCTTGAACGGTTACTCCAATTTCAATTAGATTTAGTAAACTGTAAGTGCATTAACCATTGATATATCCCTTGAAAGAATTAAAAAAATTACCCAGGGAAATACCCTAAAAATAAGATTTTGTTTTCAAATCATGATTGTGACAGGCATGGGTTGTAGCACCGACATCTATCAGAAGGAGTAATGGAATTGCAATAAAACTTTGTCATTTGTTAGACAACATGGCCTAGATTTGAAAAAACTAAAATTTTGGGTAATATATCCAGGGGGATTTCCCTGAGACGTTAAAAACCAAAACAATATTTTTTTCCAAAAAAATGAGCTTTTTTGCGCATAGCTCTTGAACTGTAAATCCAGTTTGAATCAAATTTGATAAAATGTAAGTGCATTAGTAACTGATTTAACACTTAAAAGAAATAAAAAAATTACCTAGGGAAATACCCTAAAAATAAGCTTTTGTTGTCCAATTATGATTGTGACAGGCATGTCATGTCGCCCTGACATCTACAAGAAGAAAAAAATGTATGCTTAATCCAACTTTTTTATTTGTTAGACAACATGGCCTAGATATGCAGAAACCAAAATTTTGGCTAATATATATCTAGAGGAATTCCCCTGAGACGTTAATAACCAAAACGGTATTTTTGCATATCGCTTAAACGGCAGCTCCAATTTGAATCAGATTTGGTAAAATGTTAGACATTTAAACACTCTGTTCCAATTAAAAAAATCATTTATTAGGGTATTTCCTTTAAAAACGCAGATATTTTCCTGAATTATGATTGTGACAGGCATGCCAATCGTACAAACATCTTCAACAAGGAGTTGACAAATCAGACAAGGAATTGACTAATCAGAATAAAACATTAAGAATTGTTATACAACATAACCCATATAGGTAAAAACAGAAACGTACGTACTAAACCCAGTAGAAACTTATCTAATAAACCCAGTAATTCCCTGAAACCACGAAAAACGCTTAAAAGAAAGCTTTTATTTAAAACATTTGTGGTGAAATGTTCGTAAATCTAACACGATTGTTCTTTTTTTATCTACACATGGAGAAGAAGTTTGGTTTGATAACTATGGGACCCATGCGTTTATGCTTGCAGAAACAAACGACATACTCAGTGTATAAAATACAAAATGTGGTTAGGGACCCTGTATAGCATGAATATATGGCATACAACATGTGTTTTACGAATGGTGGTGGTTAAACACGTGGTTGATACTCTCTAGTTTAAAACTAACTCTAATGCTCTAATCTTCATTTCAGTGTGCAGTTCCCTCCTTTCCGCTTTCCCTCATTTAAGTTTTTCCCTGTAACTGATCGTGAATAATTGGAAATCAAGGTTAGATATCTGTCGTATCCACGTGAATAAGACAACACTGGCGTAATTGTCATAAAACCTCTTTACAGTTAGGTTGCCGAAACTATTATGTGTTTTTCATTTTTAAACACGATTCAATACACTTTACCTTCCTAACCTGCGCTATATTTTGACGAGAATCTAATGCCCTTTTGCTTGTATATTTATAATTTGATTTGTTGCAATCAATTTTCTCTTTTTATTTATCAAGATTCGCAGACATAGCCTATATTTAAGTAGGTAAATGCATTGGTTAGAATTTAGGAGCTTTGGGGAAGGTAGGACCTATCATAAAAATGTTAAAGTACATTTTTGAGGGCTAATATGCTTTATACAGTATTTCAGTGCTGTTCCGAGCCGACACTGCCTAAAGTAAACTATGCTTGTTTTTATACTGCAACTGCGTTGCTAAAGAAAAACGAACTGTTGACATGTGACGTGCTAATAAATCAGTACGAGGGCGAATAGGGGACAAAGTTAACTCAACTAACCTCTAAATGTGATTGAATTTCAACTCTTGATTTTTGGTAAAGGTTATCTCGCGACACCGAGAGGGAAAACAATATTGTTCACTCTAATCCCACGTTCACTGTTATTGTATAGCTGGTGAACTGGTTCGTAAGTTTAAATTATTGGCACGGAGACTCTGCTGGTATTTAAATATATAAAGTTCACATTTTTGGCGGATTAAAAACTAAATTCTAGTGCGCGTTACAAAATAAGCGAAATAATGTTTGTCGAATAATCGTGAAGCGCTAAGCGACCTACGTCGTGTGTGGGTGTCAAGGTTTGGTCGTCTGCAGCCTGGTTGTACATTCAACCGTATAGCATATAAAGGTTCAGTAAGTTTCATTTTTGTTCACTTGCTATTCGTGGATGGCCGTTGATACTCATCGGCTTGAACAAACACTAAACAAACCTCAATCTGGTGTACTTGTGTTGGTAAAGATATATTTTATTTGTTATAAAATAGTAAATGAAAGAGGGCACGATTTGTTTCAACGAATTGCCATCCTTTATTATCCCCTGCATTTTACCAACGCGGGGATAAATAAAAATTAGTATTTCTTTATCTACGGTGACGAAGAAAATCTCGTTTTTTGACGGAATTATAGGTCGTTCTGGGAAACATTACTCACTATCTCTGGTATGCAAATTTGCCTTCTAAACAAAGGTGGCCACCTGGAATCAGATTCTAGGATTCTAAGATTCTCTAAGAACCTGAAAATCAAGGTTGGGTCAGTGATTTCAAACTAGTGTCGCCATATTTATCAAAGTTCCGTCTTATAATCCCTCCTGTATCGGCAACTGTTTCGCAACAAATCTCCCAGTCGATACTCAATAAATACTTTATTTAAGATAGCTCCCAAAACTTAACCACACCTAAACTAGTTCGTCGCCTTTTAGCCGAAGGGTTAGTTAAGCTTCTAAATTGATCGCTAGCAAGTCGGTTGTATCCTAACACACTGCAATAGATCCCGACGGTGGGAGAAAGGTGACCTGACGATTGTGTGTTCGTGTGTTAAACGCATATTGCGTTTTCCTATTTACAGGGATAAACATGAATTTCATAACCTATATGCTTTTAGTTTGATTTCACGTCTCATAATAACGGGGACTGCGTATCTAATCACACAGAACTTTTTACAGAGGGCGTTTAACTAATTATTCTCCACTATCTCTCCAATGTCAACTGACCTCACAAAAAAGGGGTCACTCAAAATCCTGTCACAGAAAGTCTTACAATTTTTGACAATTTGAAAATGAAGCTGCATCTGCAACCTTAAACTAAAAACCGTCCAAATTTTCACTTAAAAATGTTAAGCCTAACCCTCCGTACAGCAACACCTTTTTCCCAACAAAACAGCTAGCAGATGCACAATAAACAGTTTTACAAACCACTTCTCTACTATTACAAAACTTCACAACTAAACGAGAACACCGGCGCGCAGGCTAGCACATGCTGCTTTCAACCGTACAAACATTGGGCATTCACTATTATTGTTGTAAACTGGTCGCTAGCTAGTTTTCACTATTATTGTTGAAACTGGTCGCTAGCTAGTCGGTTGTGTCCTTGGGCAAGGCACTTTACGGACATTGTCTGAACCCAGCGGATAAATGGGTTCTACGAAATTGAAGGAACGTGTCTATCATATACAACACACTGCAATAGCTCCGGTAACCCGACGATGGGGGCGAGGTGATCTGACGATTGCCCGTATGATAACCCCCTTGGTTATCCCATTCACGGGGATAAACATGAATATCCTATCCTATCCTATCCTATCCCTTACTCAGCAAAACACTCCATGACTAAGATAGGCTACCACTCGTCACATTCTGGCATAGAGTTCTATCAAATGGTTATAAGCCATCTATAGGTGTTAGATAATGTGTATTGGATATACAATGAAAAATTGAGAATTACAACAGGTTTGGACAGACCTGAAAATATAAGCACGACTGCCGTTTTAGGCTTTTCAGCACCAGTTATTTCTTAAAACAATGGATCTTAAGAATTATTAATTAAAATAGCAAGAACAACAAGAAAGTATATACACTTAAACGAGTTTAAAAAATAGGAACAAAAAATCAGTTAGGTAAGAAAAATAATGTGTAGACTGTAGACTATATGAAAAGAGTTTAGAACTAGGAAAAAAATCAACGATTTTTTACTGTTAGGTGGTAATTCATAATTATTTAATTTGGTTAATAAAACTAAGCTTTCTTATTTTTTTTCATATATTGCTGCAGCCCCAAGAGCAACATTGCCTCTGGCTTTCATGTGGTCGAAGAAATGGCAGGCTGCTCTATTAGCTCCAGTCCGTCCAAGTATCCAATATATCAAAGAAGTAGCAAATACTATGAAGGTGAGGACTACATCACACCAGAATATTGCGTACACATCCCGCTTTCGCTTGATGGCACAAAGAACACATAGATCCTGATATGGTAATTGGCACCTAGAAAAGCACGGCATTTATATATATTATTATAAGATGAAAATTCTCTAAGTCTAACCTGAAAGTTTCAGAAGCTGCAAAGTCATCATTGAGTACAGCAATGCACCAAGCCATCATTGTCAGCATTGCTAGCGCATTTACCATTGAAAAAATTAGCTTCAGTGCATACTGTCTGACTAAGAATATGTTATTAAAGTTTTTTCCGTTGCACCAATGGTATAGCAAACTTTCAATAAGCGGATATCGTTTGTTTGCTTCTGGTTCATACTCTTCATCACCGAAACCACCCTCCGGTTTAAATTCAGGGTGAAGATTAAAAACTGAAAAATGAAAACAAATTTACAGAAGACAGAACACTAAAGCTGTTACATAGATTCAGTAAGTAACATTTAAACACATGTAGCAGTGAAGATTATTATGATAATTTAAGTTAGGGAAACACAATTTAATAGAACGTTTCCACATTAAATATAACCAAAATAGATATTTGATTTTTTTTTATGTTTGGTTAACAACATAACTGGAATGTAGTCTACATTGTCCTTGGACATGTTAGGTCATATTTTTTAACATATGGTTACCTGATAGGATATATGGCAGTTGGTGCATGGATGCAAAGTTTTCATAGCAGATCATAGAAAACAAATGACGATCTTTCATGTTACCAGCCAACATTTTGTCATAGAACTAACAAAGGCAAAGTGTAAGATGGAGTTCGTACTGTTTAACTATGGTATATTACCGTAAGTTCAAGTTCATGTGTCGTTTTAGCTTCTAAAAAGAGTTTAGATGAGCAGCGTTTTTAAAATCTTATGTGAACCAAATTTGCTAACCTGCACTGTTTGGAGCTGTAGCTGCAGACATTTTATTGGGTTGACTTTTACTGGTCGATTCTTTTGCTGCAAGACACCACATGGCAGAAAGCATAATGTGTTAGTGTGTTGATTTTCAACAGAAAGGTTGCAGGATCGTCGAATGTGTCCTTGAACAAGGCTTAGCCACAATGGTCAAACGTAGTGGATAAATGGGGTGTACAAAACTAAAAAAGCGTCCATAAACAAATCACTACAATATCTAAGGTAATGGTGCGTGTTAATTAGCTGGTTGACTAGCCTATGTGATAACCAGCGTCTTTCTCATTCACGGAAACATAAATTTGATAAACTATATGCAAGTGTGTATATAAGTGTTAGATTATGTAAACATTAATTTAACAACCGGATTTGTCTTCTTCAAAAACCAGTAGTTCTACTTTGTCAGACGAGTTGTTTTCAGCATCGGTTGTAATGTTTTCAGGTATGGAGGTTAAACCTTCCACTAAAAAATCAAATCTTTTATTGGACCCCTTTTGGATTATTATTATGGTTTGATAAAGAGCAATAAATGTTCGATTATGTTAACACTATTTACCTACCTGATTTGATTTTTTTGCAAACCAGTAGTTCTACCTTTTCAGAGTTGTTTTCTGCATCATTTGTAGTGTTTTTGTGTATGGACGTCGAATCTTTTAACAAGAAAAGTGGAATCTTTAGGTTTGCCTCTTTTGGAAAATTAGCATGGTTTAATAAAGAGCCATAATTGTGCAGTTATAAAATGTCGTTAAGCAAACTAAATTATATTCCAGAATTAGCCTAGCATCAAAAATTCATAAATTCCAACTAAAAACCACTCTGAAATTTAAGAGCAAGCAACAATTTTGAATACCAATTTAATATGACTCTAAAATGGGAAAACAAAGGTCAACTTGTAAATATAAATTGGGTAAATATAGCTCACCCTAAATATAGCTCACCTTGGTGTGGTGATTGTGCAATCACCTCCTGCAAAGACCCAGAAGAAGATTTTCTTGAAATTTCCAAAGCAGTAGAAGCGACTTGTGAAGTACCGGTACTCCCAAAAGTTGCTTTTGCAGACTTAGAAGGTGTACCTATCTTAGATTTTTTCGGCTTATTCAGCCGAAGTCCGTCTAAATGTTCACTGCGTTCATCATAAGGGTTCCCCTCATAGAATGCTAATGGGATAACTTTTACTTTTTCGAAAATATCAATGATCAAAAGTTGTATAAACTTTACATGGCCGAGTACACGAGCACCAACTCGAAAATGCCAAAAAGCTGGTGGAAGTGCGAAAAGAAACGCCTGAAAAAACAACAACAACATTAAGTGTAATAATTATTATGGGTCCCGTGTAAAATATAGAAAAAATTGGCTGTTCGCTATTGGGGGTCACACGCTTAACGGAGATACCTGGCATGAAAACCAGCACTAATCGAAGAAGAATTTTAAATCGTAAAACATACATATCCTTAATTATTTCCTAATTAATTTCTAAAATGCAGTCAACTTATCTTAGTTACTGGTGTATACTGCCCACTTTGTAAAGCTAGAAAATGGATTAGTTTAAGCAAGTTGAAACTAAGTGATGTTAGCTAGTATAAAAACATTGTGAAGTCTATTACAGGGACATTGCGAGTGACGCAAAAATAAAGAAGAGCACCAGTTTTATCTCAAGGAGTTTGTAATTTTTTTACTCACCTGAACAAGCATACAATATGGCAGCCAATGTATGAAGAGTTTCATGTCACTCGGGTTTTTCAAGAGGTTGATTTTATTTTTGTTTTCTAGATATTCGCACTGTTGAGATGTCCCGTTATGTGTAATCACTGAAGTATTACTTTCCGGGGACGCGAGGCTTTCCCAACAATACGTGGTGGCGAATTCAATGAAATTCCCATCAAATCCAGATGACTTTCCGGCCGGATAGCATGACAAATTTGGCCCTGTCAAATTATAAATTTTAGTTTAATAATGCAACAAAAACAAATAAATTAAACACTAAAATATATTCGAAGTATAAAGGTGATGGCCAGTCATAGGTATGTTTTTGCTTTCAAGCCTACACATTGATGTGAAAGAGAATTTGGCACAAAAAATACTGGAAGGACACAACCATTTCCAGCAGTTTTGTGGTTCCTGTAAACTCCCAGAAAAAGACACCTAATGTGTGCACAGTATGTTTTAATGCAACCTTTGCCCACATTTTTTTTATTACGTTAAAGCTTTTAAAGAGAGAGAGAAAGTCTGAGAAAATTTGCATACTCTAACAAAAACAACAGTGGAATTAAGAGATGTAGGCCTACTTGAAGAATATTTGAAGATACATAAATAATAATGTATTTTTAGATAAATAAAGGATTGTTTTTTTTCCTAATCCTACGACCAAAATGTTTATTTCATTTATTGTCTCTATAGCAGTAGAAACAGTTTCGCTTCTTGGGATGTCCCATATGTGATCTTACCAGTTTATTTACGTTTTTTGGGGGTTTTGAATATCTTTACAGTTGTAGTGCGCACTGTGTTTAAACTTTTATTATAAAAACTTTAATTATAGTTTAGTTTTAAAGAAAAGTAGCCGGAAAACCAATTCGGAATCTAAGTTTCTTCTCTTAAATTAAAAAAAAAAAAATTGGGATGGATGAACCTGTAACATGAAATTAGTGACATAATATTATTTTGATGATGTCATTAAACCAAAATTATAATATACTAAAAGAACATTTTGCTTTAACTATAACGCGCGATGCGCTAAAGCACTACAAAGCATAAACGGTCAAAACGCACAAACTGTGCAAAAAGAAATATCAAAAAATTCAAATTGTCTAATCAGCATAGTTTTTGAATTTGAACGCATTTATACAGAAAATAATTTTAAAAGAATGTTTTGTAATAAGTTAAAATTTGCACGAATCTGACAAGAATATAGTGTTACAAAGTGGCAGCGATAGGCTACTCAGTTAAATTTCTTTGATTTAAGATACTAAGAGACTGCCGACACTTTACCCTCAATTTACTAAATAAATAGTATTTCATGCATAGAGAATGACGATGGGTGTGTTATTTAGTACTTCTTTATTCCATCAGGGTATATAAACCATTTTGAGCATTCTTTTGTTTATTGCCACTTATTCCTGGTGTAATTTGTTACAATACATAGACCGAAAAATTTAAAAAAAAAATTCTCTACAACTATGTGTGTAAAGGATGTAGATTTACTGTTGTCAAACTGAGATCAGATGCAATAAGGTAATCTAATCGCCAAACCCATCAAAACGGTCATTGTTAGAACAATACTTTCTTAACTGTGCATAGATAACAAGTTTGATTTAGTAACTCAGTGACTTATCAATCTATTTCGTGCAAAATCAAAACTGTAACAATAGAGTTAAAACATTCAGCACGTTATATATTGGTCTATACATGCATGAATAATTTTTTTATATATTTTATTTTTACTTAATATACTTTTAAATGCCTTGGTAAATGTTGCACTTGAAACTTTTTAGTGGAATTTCATTTTTGGGGTTTTTCTTTTTCCACTGTAGCCCCTACTTTCCGGGCCACCCCTTCTCCTAAAGATGACTCCCCTCTTGCACGGGTCGCTTTACCGCACACTTTTTTCGAGGCGTAGTGTAATAGTGTAACTTTTCTCTTAAAACAATTAATTCTTTTTTAATTTACTTATTTATTTTATTTTTTTCTTTATTTGGGTTTAGCGGCCACGTCTAATTTTACCGAATTTTAATAAATTACTGCTTGTTTTTAGACGTGTTCTAACGACTGTCGTTTTGCCGTTTTTTCCCGTTTTCCAAATAATCCTGATTTATGTTTTCATCGTGGAAACAAAAAATAAACTAAACTTAGCAAGTGTGGTTAGCTGTACCCTTTTATATATCTACATATATATATGGGATAGGATAGAATATTCATGTTTATCGCTATAAATGAAAAAAACGCAAGGGGCATTACATTGTGGCGTTCTGTATTTTTTAACCCATTGTTGCCTTTTATGTTTAAACCTTTCTCGCATCTGTTCTATCCCCCGACTTTGTGTCGCGACTTTGTGTTCGACTTTGAGATTATCATTACACGACGAGACCTGCTTGAGAGTGGTCGCATGTTTTTCGTTCTTGGACTACGATAGCGTACGACTACAAGCCTGGTATTTGGTGGGCCGCTATAGTTTACATAGTTAATCCCCACAACATCACCAATTTTGTTGTCATTTTTGTACCTGTATTGAAAAGAATTTACATTAAACTAGACCTTCTTTTTTAAACAATCCTTTCTGCAATTTCTGTGGGAAAACAAGGGGAATTAACACACAGGCAGTCTTCAGATTACCTCGCACCCACAATCAGGTTGTCGGAGCTATTGCAGTGTGCTGTGTATAATTCACACATTCCTTCAATTTAGTAGAACCCAATAATACGATAGGTTCAGGAAATATCCGTTAAGTGCCTTGCAAAAGGACACAACTGACATACAAGCTAGCGACCAGTTTCAAACCTGCAACCTTTTGGTTGAAAGGTGACGCACTAACCCACCAGACTAATCTGTCGGACTGATAAAAATAATTGAATAAAAACAATACCACATACCTACGTAGTCACTAATTTTTGCCACAACAGCGAGAGCCAATATTGTATACACTCCAATCCATTTCAGAAATCTATCAACTCCAAGGTCAATAACAAGGTCTATTTCATGCTTTTGTGCAGCATTTTCTAACCCACTAATCACATTTTGAGCTTGTCCAACAGTAGTCATGTTTTTTTCTAGGATGAAATAAAGCACCTATTAAGTAGGGTTATCTTTCGATTCGGGACCTGCAAGACGGCCACTACATATTTAAAAACAGACCAACCTTTTTTAAAGACAGGTCACTCTTTTTATAAAGCCAGACCACTGATTTTTTTAAAGGCAGGCCACTATTGATGACCCGTAAAAACAAATTAATAAAGTTTTAACTAATTTTTAATTTTCTTCCCTCTAAATTTACGCGTTCCCCCCAAATTTAACATGGGATGAACCCACATCTTTCTCTTCTTAGGTTATTTTCCTCTGCCTGCATGCCAGTGCAAACAACTTCGTGAGACTAGCTCTTTTTTTACTGGTCATTGCAGACATAATAATATTTTGTTCTTTATAAAATAAGTGGTTTTGGTACTGCGTAAACGGGTATGTTATGATATTTCACATAAGACATGTAAACATGTGTATCAATTAAAAAATACCTACAGTGTTAACAGCATATTCTTTCTGAAAAGTGAATTTAGCTTTTCAATTAACATTTACATTGTAACCATTATATTTACATCGGTTCACGACAAACGCTGCGCTTGGTGTAAACCAGGGGTGGGCAACATACGGCCCGTTAAGGGATTTTGACCGGCCCCCAGACTGTATCTAACAATAACCTGTAATGTGGCCCAGGTCCGGCCCGATGTCTGTATCCAACCACACTCTGCGCAGTATTTACTTGTCCCACGCTATAAATCACCTGTCCCGGACAGGCGGACAAGCGTGTATGTCGAGCCCTGTGAGCTGGGTAGGCGTAGGCCTTTGCTTTAACACTAATTTGTCCGAACTTGTGTTATTAAAAATAACTGCCTGCATCTTATCACCAGGCGAGATTCATTGCCTCATTAAAGAGCTACGATTAGGACCCGAGAGTTAGTACATCGTAAAAGGCACCTTCCATCATATTACTCTACCCATTACAAACTTTATTATTATCGGACAATCAAGTCTAGGCCAAGATCAAGTCTGATAGCTGCTCAACTTAGTTCATAAAATGCTTGCGAGCTTGCGAGCGAACCAAACGAAGCGAGGCGAAATGAAACGAGCGTGTTAACGGTAAAATAAAACAAACAAAGAGAGTTATTTCGTTTCACTTCGGCTCGCATCACCACGCATCGTGTAAACTGAGTTATTTTGGGTCCACCAGTGTTATCCGAATTCATCATGTATATTTACAACTTTATCTTAGAAATTTCAAATCAATGGTTTCAAATCCGGAGATCCGAAGGTTTCAAATCCTATCAAAACCAAAAAAATCCCCAAAACGATCTACTTTTATATAATATTTTGCTCTAATTCCCCTTGGAAATTTTAAATGAAGGGTTAATACAAATATCCAACATCTCAGTTAAAATTACTAAACGTTTTAAATTGATTAGATAATCCCTTCTTTTTAAACAATGGGCTACCGAACATCTGTCACGACCATACGGTATATATTTACGAAATAATAAAAGACAAAAACAAACTAAAAACTAGAGAGTGTCAACCACGTGTTTAACAACCACTATTTGTAAAAAAAACATGTTGTATATATTCATGCTACAGGGTCCCTAACCACAAGTTGTCTTTTATAAACCGATTATGTAGTATGTTTCTGCAAGCATAAACGCATGGGTCCCATAGTTAACCAACCAAACTTATTTTCCATGTGCAGTTAAATAAAGAATAGGATAGAGGATATTCTTGTTTATCCCCGTGAATGGGAAAACCAAGGAGGTTAACACACGGGCAATCGTTAGATCACCTCGCGCCCATCGTCGGGTTACCGGAGCCAGTGTGTTTTGTATGATAGACACGTTCCTTCAATTTGGTAGAACCCATTAATCCGCTGGGTTCAGGCAATGTCCGTAAAGTGCCTTGCCCAAGGACACAAACGATAGGCTAGCGACCAGTTTCGCACCTGCAACCTTTCGATTGAAAGGCGTCGGACTTAACCGCTAGACCAACGGGTCGGACGTAAAAAATAAACGTTTTGATATAAAAAATAAACGTTTTAAATTTACGAACGTTTCACCAGAAATGTTTTAAATTAAAGCTTCTTTTAAAGCGCTGTTGTAAAATGAAGCTAAATTTCCAAAACAGCCCGATTTAGTTTTTCATGGTTTCAGAGAATTTCCCTGGGTTTAGTAGATAAGTTTCAGTTTTAACATATGTGGGTCATGTTATGTAACAATTCTTAAAGTTTTAATCTGATTTGTCGACTCCTTGTTGGAGATGTCAGTGCGATATGGCATGCCTCTCACAATCATAATTCAGGAACATATCTTCGTTTTTAACGTAATTACCCTACGTAAATGTTTTCTTTCTTTTAATTGGCACAAAGTGTCTAATGATTTAACATTTCACTGAATCTGATCAAAATTAGATGAGCCGTTTAAGCGCTATGTCCCCCAAAGCTAATTTATTAGAAAAAAAACGTTTTGGTTTTTAACATCTTAGGGGAATTCCCCTGGATACATTACCCAAAATTTGAACAAAATCCTATTTTAAGGGTATTTCCCTATGTAATTTTTTTTATTTCATTCTAAATGTTAAATCAGTGAATAATGCACTTACATTCCAGAAAATCTGAATCAAATTGGAGCAGCCGTTCAAGCGCTATGCCCCCCAAAACGCTAATTTAAAAAAAAAAACGTTTTGGTTTTTAACATCCCAGGGGAATTCCCCTAAATTTATCACCTAAAATTTTGGTTTCTGCATATCTATACCATATTGCCTAAGAAATGTAATTTTTTTTGCGATTCCATTACTCCTTCTAGTACATGTCGGGGCGACATGGCATGTCTGTCACAATCATGATTTGAGAACAAAATCTTATTTTTTAGGTTATTTTCCCAGGTAATTTTTTTATTTCTTTTAAGTGTTAAATCAGTGCCTATTGCACTTACATTCCAGAAAATCTGATTCAAATTGTAACAGACGTTCAAGCGCTATGCCCAAAAAAGTCAATTTTTTTATAAAAATTACCGTTTTGGTTTGTAACGTTCCAGGGGAATTCCCCTGAATTTATCACCTAAAATTTTGGTTTCTGCTCTTCTAGACCATGTTGTCTAACAAACAGGCCCGGTGCTAGGAACCGCGGGGCCCAATTAGAAATGTGATGGCGGGGCCCCTACTCTTCATAGCAAAATTTATGGGTGTTTATATATCATAAAATACATAACAGTACATACAAACTACAAAAATAGACATTTAATACTTGCTATAAAACAAATATTAAAGGTAATGTGGTTGCTTATTTACGATATATTGTTTTACTTCCAAACATATATATATATATATATATATATATATATATATATTGTTTAGCAACCATATTTATTATGACGTAACAGGCAGACACAGAAATATAAATTTTACTTAGTTATGATGCAGGCAAGATGCTCGATGTTCCGGAGAGCTGGGTGTCAATATGTTGCGTAATAAAGGGATTTCCAAAATTACTGGAGCATGCAATTAAAACTCAGTAGTAATTTTCTCCAATTCCCCCCTGGATAATCTACTTATGCAACACTGTATGACTGTAGTGGTTAAAGGATGTGACATTTGTGTCGCGGAAATAATCTACATTGAAGGATTTATACTTTTATACACATTTCGTAAAACAAATCATTTCTTCGGACCAGTTCAAGAAGCTAATGCAGTGTGTTATGTATAATTATAGTACAATACAATATTTCTAAGAAATCATGTTTCAATCGGTAAAGTGCAGCTGTAGCTTGCCAGTACATAGTTTGAGTGATTTAACATATCCCTTTATGACGTCAACACAACTACTGAGTTTCAATTGCATGCTCCAGTAATTTTGGAAATCCCTTTATTACGCAACAGATTGACACCCAGCTCTTCGGAACATCGAGCATTTTGCCGTCTGCAGCCTGGTTGTACATTCAACCGTATAGCCCAGCGGTTCCCAAACTGGGCGCCGCGAGAGTTTGCCAGGGGCGCCGCGAAAGCATGCGGAAGTTGCTGCATTTATTTATTTTTTTCACAAAAAAAACAGTACATGTGTGTTACACCAGTAAAACGTTAATTGGAGATGTTTGAGTCTGGTGTGGAACCCCATACACTGGCATACAGCATTCGGTTTACTTGTAAAATCCATTGTTCGGTGTTATTTGCTCACTAACATGGCATTGTTTTCAAATAATGGTTTGTCAAATAACTGCTTTGCATTAATTGACTGTTCGTCACTTTAGTAGTTTAGTGAATAGTTTTAAAGAGTATGAATGGTTATCCAAATGCATGCTATAGTCTGAATATACATTATACAATACATGCAGTTTGAAAATTTTGGCTTTATCAGGGAGCCTCAAGGTTTAATAAGTCTACAAAAGGCGCCGCCAACAAAAAAAGTTTGGGAACCGCTGGTATAGCCTATAAAGGTTCAGTAAGTTTCATTTTTGTTCACTTGCTATTCGTGGATGGCCGTTGATACTCATCGGCTTGAACAAACACTAAACAAACCTCAATCTGGTGTACTTATGTTGGTAAAGATATATTTTTTTTGTTATAAAATATTAAATGAAAGTGGGCACGATTTGTTTCAACGAATTGCCATCCTTTATTATCCCCTGCATTTTACCAACGCGGGGATAAATAAAAATTAGTATTTCTTTATCTACGGTGACGAAGAAAATCTCGTTTTTTGACGGAATTATAGGTCGTTCTGGGAAACATATTACTTACATCTCTGGTATGCAAATTTGCCTTCTAAACAAGGTGGCCACCTGGAATCAGATTCTAGGATTCTAAGATTCTCTAAGAACCTGAAAATCAAGGTTGGGTCAGTGGTTTTAAGCTGGTGTCGTCATATTTCTCAAAGTTCGGCCTTATAATCCCTCCTGTATCGGCAACTGTTTCGCAACAAATCTCCCAGTCGATACTCAATAAACACTTTATTTAAGATAGCTGCTTAACTCTTATACAAGACTTGAGACTTAAATACAAGACTTAAGTCTCCCAAAACTTAACCACACCTAAACTAGTTCGTCGCCTTTTACCCGAAGGGTTAGTTAAGCTTCTAAATTGATCGCTAGCAAGTCGGTTGTATCCTAACACACTGCAATAGATCCCGACGGTGGGAGAAAGGTGACCTGACGATTGTGTGTTCGTGTGTTAAACGCATATTGCGTTTTCCTATTTACAGGGATAAACATGAATTTCATAACCTATATGCTTTTAGTTTGATTTCACGTCTCATAATAACGGGGACTACATATCTAATCACACAGAACTTTTTACAGAGGGCGTTTAACTAATTATTCTACACTATCTCTCCCATGCCAACTTGACCTCACAAAAAAAGGGGTCACTCAAAATCTTGTCACAGACAGTCTTACAATTTTTGACAATTTGAAAATGAAGCTTGCTTCTGCAACCTAAACTCAAAACCGTCCAAATTTTCACTTAAAAATGTTAAGCCTACCCCTCCGTACAGCAACACCTTTTCCCAACAAAACAGCTGGCAGATGCACAATAAACAGTTTTACAAACCACTGCTCTACTAATCCAAAACTTTACAACTAAACGAGAACACCGGTGCGCAGGCTAGCACATGCTGCTTTCAACCGTACAAACATTGGGCATTCACTATTATTGTTACTCAGCAAAAAGGGAGGCTACCACTCGTCACATTCTGGCACAGAGTTCTATCAAATGGTGATAAGCCATCTATAGGTGTTAGATAATGTGTATTGGATATACAATGAAAAATTGAGAATTACAACAGGTTTGGACAGACCTGAAAATATAAGCACGACTGCCGTTTTAGGCTTTTCAGCACCAGTTATTTCTTAAAACAATGGATCTTAAGAATTATTAATTAAAATAGCAAGAACAACAAGAAAGTATATACACTTAAACGAGTTTAAGAAATATGAACAAAAAATCAGTTAGGTAAGAAAAATAATGTGTAGACTATATGAAAAGAGTTTAGAACTAGGAAAAAAATCAACGATTTTTTACTGTTAGGTGGTAATTCATAATTATTTAATTTGGTTAATAAAACTAAGCTTTCTTATTTTTTTCATATATTGCTGCAGCCCCAAGAGCAACATTGCAAGTGGCTTTCATGTGGTCGAAGAAATGGCAGGTTGCTCTATTAGCTCCAGTCCGGCCAAGTATCCAATATATCAAAGAAGTAGCAAATACTATTAAGGTGAGGACTACATCACACCAGAATATTGCGTACACATCTCGCTTTCGCTTGATGGCACAAAGAACACACAGATCCTGATATGGTAATTGGCACCTAGAAAAGCACGGCATTTATATATATTATTATAAGATGAAAATTCTCTAAGTCTAACCTGAAAGTTTCAGAAGCTGAAAAGTCATCATTGAGTATAGCAATGCACCAAACCATCATTGTCAGCATGACTAGCGCATTTACCATTGAAAAAATTAGCTTCAGTGCATACTGTCTGACTAAGAATATGTTATTAAAGTTTTTTCCGTTGCACCAATGGTATAGCAAACTCTCAATAAGCGGATATCGTTTGTTTGCTTCTGGTTCATACTCTTCATCACCGAAACCTCCCTCCGGGGTAAATTCAGTAAGATTAAAAACTGAAAAATGAAAACAAATTTACAGAAGACAGAACACTAAAGCTGTTACATAGATTCAGTAAGTAACATTTAAACACATGTAGCAGTGAAGATTATTATGATAATTTAAGTTAGGGAAACACAATTTAATAGAACGTTTCCACATTAAATATAACCAAAATAGATATTTGATTTTTTTTTATGTTTGGTTAACAACATAACTGGAATGTAGTCTACATTGTCCTTGGACATGTTAGGTCATATTTTTTAACATATGGTTACCTGATAGGATATATGGCAGTTGGTGCATGGATGCAAAGTTTTCATAGCAGATCATAGAAAACAAATGACGATCTTTCATGTTACCAGCCAACATTTTGTCATAGAACTAACAAAGGCAAAGTGTAAGATGGAGTTCGTACTGTTTAACTATGGTATATTACCGTAAGTTCAAGTTCATGTGTCGTTTTAGCTTCTAAAAAGAGTTTAGATGAGCAGCGTTTTTAAAATCTTATGTGAACCAAATTTGCTAACCTGCACTGTTTGGAGCTGTAGCTGCAGACATTGTATTGGGTTGACTTTTACTGGTCGATTCTTTTGCTGCAAGACACCACATGGCAGAAAGCATAATGTGTTAGTGTGTTGCTTTTCAACAGAAAGGTTGCGGCTTGCAGGACAAGACTTAGCCACAATGGTCAAACGTAGTGGATAAATGGGGTGTACAAAACTAAAAAAGAGTCCATAAACAAATCACTGCAATATCTAAGGTAATGGTGCGTGTTAATTAGCTGGTTGACTAGCCTATGTGATAACCAGCGTCTTTCTCATTCACGGAAACATAAATTTGATAAACTATATGCAAGTGTGTATATAAGTGTTAGATTATGTAAACATTAATTTATCAACCGGATTTGTCTTCTTCAAAAACCAGTAGTTCTACTTTGTCAGAGGAGTTGTTTTCAGCATCGGTTGTAATGTTTTCAGGTATGGAGGTTAAACCTTCCACTAAAAAAATCAAATCTTTTATTGGACCCCTTTTGGATTATTATTATGGTTTGATAAAGAGCAATAAATGTCCGATTATGTTAACACTATTTACCTACCTGATTTGATTTTTTTGCAAACCAGTAGTTCTATCTTTTCAGAGTTGTTTTCTGCATCATTTGTAGTGTTTTTGTGTATGGACGTTGAATCTTTTAACAAGAAAAGTGGAATCTTTAGGTTTGCCTCTTTTGGAATATTAGCATGGTTTAATAAAGAGCCATAATTGTGCAGTTATAAAATGTCGTTAAGCAAACTAAATTATATTCTAGAATTAGCCTAGCATCAAAAAATTAGAAATTCCAACTAAAAACCGCTCTGAAATTTAAGAGCAAGTAACAATTTTGAATACCAATTTATGACTCTAAAATGGGAAAACAAAGGTCATCTTGTAAATATAAAGTGGGTAAATATAGCTCACCTTGGTGTGGTGATTGTGCAATCACCTCCTGCAAAGACCCAGAAGAAGATTTTCTTGAAATTTCCAAAGCAGTAGAAGCGACTTGTGAAGTACTCCCAAAAGTTGCTTTTGCAGACTTAGCAGGTGTACCTATCTTAGATTTTTTCGGCTTATTCAGCCGAAGTCCGTCTAAATGTTCACTGCGTTCATCATAAGGGTTCCCCTCATAGAACGCTAATGGGATAACTTTTACTTTTTCGAAAATATCAATGATCAAAAGTTGCATAAACTTTACATGGCCGAGTACACGAGCACCAACTCGAAAATGCCAAAAAGCTGGCGGAAGCGCGAAAAGAAACGCCTGAAAAAACAACAACAACATTAAGTGTAATAATTATTATGGGTCCCGTGTAAAATATAGAAAAAATTGGCTGTTCGCTATTGGGGGTCACACGCTTAACGGAGATACCTGGCATGAAAACCAGCACTAATCGAAGAAGAATTTTAAATCGTGGAACATACGTATCATTAATTATTTCCTAATTAATTTCTAAAAATGCAGTCCACTTATCTTAGTTACAAGTGTATACTGCCCACTTTGTAAAGCTAGAAAATGAATTAGTTTAAGCAAGTTGAAACTAAGTGATGTTAGCTAGTATAAAAACATTGTGAAGTCTATTACAGGGACATTGCGAGTGACGCAAAAATAAAGAAGAACACCAGTTTTATCTCAAGGAGTTTGTAATTTTTGTACTCACCTGAACAAGCATACAATATGGCAGCCAATGTATGAATAGTTTCATGTCACTCGGGTTTTTCAAGAGGTTGATTTTATTTTTGTTTTCTAGATATTCGCACTGTTGAGATGTCCCGTTATGTGTAATCACTGAAGTATTACTTTCCGGGGACGCGAGGCTTTCCCAACAATAAGTGGTGGCGAATTCAATGAAATTCCCATCAAATCCAGATGACTTTCCGGCCGGATAGCATGACAAATTTGGCCCTGTCAAATTATAAATTTTAGTTTGATAATGCAACAAAAAAACAATAAATTGAACACTAAAATATATTCGAAGTATAAAGGTGATGGCCAGTAATATGTTTTTGCTTTCAATCCTACACATGTGAAAGAGAATTTGGCACAAAAAATACTGGAAGGACACAACCATTTACAGCAGTTTTGTGGTTCCTGCAAACTCTCAGAAAAGACACCTACTGTGTGCTCAGTATGTTTAATGCAACCTTTGCCCACATTTTTTTTATTACGTTAAAGCTTTTAAAGAGAGAGAGAAAGTCTGAGAAAATTCGCATACTCTAACAAAAACAACAGTAGAATTAAGAGATGTACGCGTACTTAACTCTTTCCGTCCCAACTCGCCATATATGGAGTTGGTGGGAAAACATGGTATCCCGCCTGTACATAAATGGATGCAAATCTAAAAAACGATTTCTCCGCAATGCGATTTTCTCCGCAAAATAATGGTAGAGACCTCAGCTATGGCTCATTCGATCAAGGAAACCCTATATTTTATTCTCTGTAATTTTCGTGGAGAAATATTAAAAATGCCAGGAGTGATAGCCTTTCTTTTTCAAGGCTTCGCCTCTTATTTCTATCGATTTTACACGAATTTACAAGTGACTAACTCAGCCAATAGGAGTCGCGTTAACTTGCGGAGAAGCTCTTTTTGTCAAGCAAGTCTTTCTTTACATTCTCTGTGAATTTCGTGCCGTTGAGAAAAAAAGGAGAGCGTTGGTGACGTTTTCGCAGCAGGCGTTTATGCTTCGTGTTCACCAAAGCATGAATCCAGCTGGGCCTGCTGAGCGCACGATAAAGAAAAAGGCGGCGAGACTAGCTAGTTCGGTGTGCCCTGCTTTGAAGAATATTGGATATAGTATTTGTGTTTGTTTGCTTTTGTATGCCCTTTTTACACTTCCTTCACTGTTCTTATTTATACTTTTTACTATTTTAGTTCTACAAAACTAAAAACTTCAATGCGTTTTGGTTCAATTTTTCATAATATAGTTAGAATAAAGGAAAATTTCAATTAGGAATAGTAAAAAAACTACTGAAGATACAATGACAGTTCAAATTTTCCTGAGTACAAAAACTATTAGACAATCTACATTCCAATTTTCATATCATTTGGGCATACCAATAATTAGTGAGTATTTCGTTTGTCAGTGCACCTCAAAATTTTCAAAGTCGAGCAGAATTTTCTTTACATAAAAAGTGGTGTTCACTAAAGTTTACGTAATATATTCTTTATTGGAGGTAGATTCTAGGTGTGCGGTTTGTTTAAAAGAGGGATAAATTATCTTTCCAACCATACTAAATATTAAATCATAGCATAAATTTGTGAAAAACTGTGCTAATTTGAAAATTACCAAAAAATGTAAAAAACACTGCGGGACAGCATGTTTAATTTAATGCATTTGGCCGGGAGTGAAAGAGCTAAACAAGGTGGCCACCTGGAATCAGATTCTAGGATTCTAAGATTCTCTAAGAACCTGAAAATCAAGGTTGGGTCAGTGATTTCAAACTAGTGTCGCCATATTTATCAAAGTTCCGTCTTATAATCCCTCCTGTATCGGCAACTGTTTCGCAACAAATCTCCCAGTCGATACTCAATAAACACTTTATTTAAGATAGCTCCCAAAACTTAACCACACCTAAACTAGTTCGTCGCCTTTTAGCCGAAGGGTTAGTTAAGCTTCTAAATTGATCGCTAGCAAGTCGGTTGTATCCTAACACACTGCAATAGATCCCGACGGTGGGAGAAAGGTGACCTGACGATTGTGTGTTCGTGTGTTAAACGCATATTGCGTTTTCCTATTTACAGGGATAAACATGAATTTCATAACCTATATGCTTTTAGTTTGATTTCACGTCTCATAATAACGGGGGCTACATATCTAATCACACAGAACTTTTTACAGAGGGCGTTTAACTAATTATTCTCCACTATCTCTCCAATGCCAACTGACCTCACAAAAAAGGGGTCACTCAAAATCCTGTCACAGAAAGTCTTACAATTTTTGACAATTTGAATATGAAGCTTGCATCTGCAACCTAAACTCAAAACCGTCCAAATTTTCACTTAAAAATGTTAAGCCTACCCCTCCGTACAGCAACACCTTTTTCCCAACAAAATAGCTAGCAGATGCACAATAAACAGTTTTACAAACCACTGCTCAACTAATCCAAAACTTTACAACTAAACGAGAACACCGGCGCGCAGGCTAGCACATGCTGCTTTCAACCGTACAAACATTGGGCATTCACTATTATTGTTACTCAGCAAAACACTCCATGACTAAGGGAGGCTACCACTCGTTACATTCTGGCATAGAGTTCTATCAAATGGTTATAAGCCAACTATAGGTGTTAGATAATGTGTATTGGATATACAATGAAAAATTGAGAATTACAACAGGTTTGGACAGACCTGAAAATATAAGCACGACTGCCGTTTTAGGCTTTTCAGCACCAGTTATTTCTTGAAACAATGGATCTTAAGAATTATTAATTAAAATAGCAAGAACAACAAGAAAGTATATACCAGGCATGGGCAACCCCTGGCACGCGAGCTCGTATTTCTGGCACGCTAGTTCAAGAAAATCAGATTCCTTTCTCTTAAAAATGAGAACTTAAAAGTTGTTGTATTATTTGAGCTTTGGCCACGTGCATAAAATGTTTATTACCGTAAGTTGTGAAGTAAACATTTGATTATTTATTACTGTGTTATTGTTACTCAACAAACACCAAAGAATACAACAATCCGCTTGCAAATTTCGCAACCTGCTGCCACAGACGAACGTGAGAGAAATTTGTACGTTTGTGCAGACAACCAGATGTAGTTAATATCAGTTACCCTTAGCATCCTAATTTAGTTTTGTTAGCAATTTGAGATACAAAATGTTATAAGGCTAAACATGATGTACCGTGTACCGGTAAGGTCATTCGGTATCGGTAAAGGTCATAAATGCATATTTCGGCAAGTAAAAAAAGAACGGTAAACTTATTCCAGATAAGCTCATCGTTACGTTTATCAAACTGCGTTAATGAGAGTAAAAATTTATCGTTGAACACACTTTTTCAGCTGTCTAAGGTTTGCTCTATCAGTAATAGTACAGCGCTTGCTTATTTTGCAGTAAAGATAAAAATTAAAAGTTATTACTGTAAAACAGCGGTTCTCAAACTGGGGTCCACGGTCTTTTGGGGACCGCGAAGCACCTTCCAAAAAATTTAAACGACGCTTCTGAAGAAAAACAAATTGTGTAAAATTAAGTCTTTACGCAACTTTTCTTCCAATTAACTTTAACAAACACAATTTGTCATGAAAGCTTACAGGCTACATAGGCATTTATGACATCACAAGAAGCTATTTGATGTCACATTAGTGCAATTCAAAAGTACAGAACTCCTAGCTCCTACTATAGTAGAAAATAGTACAACTCCTATTATAGTAGGAGAAAACATTCAAAAAACATGCCAAGGTCAGAGGCGTCTCGTTTTTTCTTAAGCCGTGCATCCGGGTTAATATGTTTTGTTTTAGAATTTAAACGTTGCTAAATTTTTTGTTTTACTTTGCTATCTTTTAAGGGGACCGTGAGTCAAAAAATGCTAGGGACCGTTGCGTATTTAAAAAAAAAAAAGTTTGAGAACCGCTGCTGTAAAAAGTTATTTCGTTTTTTTGTCCCTACCGAATGTTAGGACCTCAGCTAAAAAACTTCAAACTGATGTACGAGAAGTATTTAAAGCTATTCAAACTGATATTTTCTTAGAAATAAAATTTAACCTTTAGAGAAAGTTTATTGTGAATGTTTTGTTTTTGTTATATTGTGTTTTCACTATTTTGGTAAATTTAAATCATTTTTTTCAAAACAGGCACCTTTAAGAATAAAAAAGAAATATGTTCTCACGAATTGTTAGTTGGCACGTGGAAGGATTTTTCCATTAATTTTAGCCGATTTTGGCACCCAGGCCGAGAAAGGTTGCCCACCCCTGGTATATACACTTAAACGAGTTTAAGAAATATGAACAAAAAATCAGTTAGGTAAGAAAAATAATGTGTAGACTATATGAAAAGAGTTTAGAAGTAAAAAATCAACGATTTTTTACTGTTAGGTGGTAATTCATAATTATTTAATTTGGTTAATAAAACTAAGCTTTCTTATTTTTTTCTACCAATGCTGCAGCCCCAAGAGCAACATTGCAAGTGGCTTTCATGTGGTCGAAGAAATGGCAGGTTGCTCTATTAGCTCCAGTCCGTCCAAGTATCCAATATATTAAAGAAGTAGCAAATACTATGAAGGTGAGGACTACATCACACCAGAATATTGCGTACACATCTCGCTTTCGCTTGATGGCACAAAGAACACATAGATCCTGATATGGTAATTGGCACCTAGAAAAGCACGGCATTTACAGATATTATTATAAGATGAAAATTCTCTAAGTCTAACCTGAAAGTTTCAGAAGCTGCAAAGTCATCATTGAGTATAGCAATGCACCAAACCATCATTGTCAGCATTGCTAGCGCATTTACCATTGAGAAAATTAGCTTTAGTGCATACTGTCTGACTAAGAATATGTTATTAAAGTTTTTTCCGTTGCACCAATGGTATAGCAAACTTTCAATAAGCGGATATAACTTGTTTGCTTGTGGTTCATACTCTTCATCACCGAAACCACCCTCCGGGGTAAATTTATTAAGATTAAAAACTGAAAAATGAAAACAAATTTACCCTTTTTTATTACGACAGAAAACAGAACACTAAAGCTGTTACATAGATTTAGTAAGTAACATTTAAACACATGTAGCAGTGAAGATTATAATGATAATTTAAGTTAGGGAAACACAATTTAATATAACGTTTCCACATTAAATATAACCAAAAGAAGATATTTGATTTTTTTTATGTTTGGTTAACAATATAACTGGAATGTTCTACATTGTCCTTGGACATGTTAGGTCATATTTTTTAACATATGATTACCTGATAGGATATATGGCAGTTGGTGCATGGATGCAAAGTTTTCATAGCAGATCATAGAAAACAAATGACGATCTTTCATGTTACCAGCCAACATTTTGTCAAAGAACTAACAAAGGCAAAGTGTAAGGTGGAGTTTGTACTGTTTAACTATGGTATATTACCGTAAGTTCAAGTTCATGTGTCGTTTTAGCATCTAAAAACAGTTTAGATCAGCAGTGTTTTTAAAATCTTATGTGAACCAAATTTACTAACCTGCACTGTTTGGAGCTGTAGCTGCAGACATTGTATTGGGTTGACTTTTACTGGTCGATTCTTTTGCTGCAAGACACCACATGGCAGAATAGCATAATGTGTTAGTGTGTTGCTTTTCAACAAAAAGGTTGCAGGATCGTCTAATGTGTCCTTGGACAAGGCTTAGCCACAATGGTCAAACGTAGTGGATTAATGGGGTGTACAAAACTAAAAAAGCGTCCATAAACAAATTACTGCAATAGCTCAGGTAATGGTGCGTGGTAATTAGCTGGTTTACTAGCCTATGTGATAACCAGCGTCTTTCCCATTCACGAAAACAAAAATATCCTAAACTATATGCAAGTGAGTATACAGTGGAACCCCGCTTGGAGACCACCTCGATAACACGACCACCTCACTATCAAGACCACTTTAGTGCGGTCCCAAATAATTTCCTATGGTAATACATTGCATTCCGTTTCAATAACGCGACCACCCCGGTTTCCAGACCAGGACCGCCATATTTTGGTCCAAAACTTCAAATTTGACTCCGCTTATGTGACCACATGTGCCAAATAATTTGCCTTTGTCACCAAAATAATAAGATTAAATTTCTTTTATGATCAAAACAATAAGAATAAATATGCGCACACGAAAGAAAATGTGGCAAACAGTACTGAATCCTACAAGATAAACTTTAGTATTAAATTCATTCTGCAGTATCTTATAAAAATAATGGCATTTAGTGAAAATTTGGTAAAAATGCAGACGTTTAACCGCATATGACTACAACTTTCTCCAAATCAAAATTCACTAACACGACCACCCCGCTAACGCGACCGCTTAATCACGGTCCCATAGGTGGTCAGGTAAGCGGGGTTCTACTGTATAAGTGTTGAATTATGTAAACATTAATTTACCAACCGGATTTGTCTTCTTCAAAAACCAGTAGTTCTACTTTGTCAGACGAGTTGTTTTCAGCATCGCTTGTAATGTTTTTAGGTATGGAGGGTAAACCTTCCACTAAAAAAATCAAATCTTTTATTGGACCCCTTTTGAATAATTAACATGGTTTGATAAAGAGCAATAAATGTTCGATTATGTTAACACTATTTACCTACCTGATTTGATTTCTTTACAAACCAGTAGTTCTATCTTTTCAGAGTTGTTTTCTGCATCATTTGTAGTGTTTTTGTGTATGGACGTCGAATCTTTTAACAAGAAAAGTGGAATCTTTAGGTTTGCCTCTTTTGGAATATTAGCATGGTTTAATAAAGAGCCATAATTGTGCAGTTATAAAATGTCGTTAAGCAACCTAAATTATATTCTAGAATTAGCCTAGCATTAAAAAATCAGAAATTCCAACTAAAAACCGCTCTGAAATTTAAGAGCAAGCAACAATTTTGAATACCAATTAAATATGACTCTAAAATGGGAAAACAAAGGTCATCTTGTAAATATAAAGTTGGTAAATATAGCTCACCGTAAATATAGCTCACCTTGGTGTGGTGATTGTGCAATCACCTCCTGCAAAGATCCAGAAGAAGATTTTCTTGAAATTTCCAAAGCAGTAGAAGCGACTTGTAAAGTACCGCTACTCCCAAAAGTTGCTTTTGCAGACTTAGAAGGTGTACCTATCTTAGATTTTTTCGGCTTATTCAGCCGAAGTCCGTCTAAATGTTCACTGCGTTCATCATAAGGGTTCCCCTCATAGAACGCTAATGGGATAACTTTTACTTTTTCGAAAATATCAATGATCAAAAGTTGCATAAACTTTACATGGCCGAGTACACGAGCACCAACTCGAAAATGCCAATAAGCTGGCGGAAGCGCGAAAAGAATCGCCTGAAAAAAACAACAACAATATTAAGTGTAATAATTATTATGGGTCCCGTGTAAAATATAGAAAAATTGGCTGTTCGCTATTAGGGGTCATACGCTTAACGGATACCTGGCATGAAAACCAGAACTAATCAAAGAAGAATTTTAATTCGTAGAACATACGTATTCTTAATTACTTCCTAATTAATTTCTAAAATGCAGTCCACTTATCTTAGTAACTAGTGTATACTTCCCACTTTGTAAAGCTTGAAAATGGATTAGTTTAAGCAAGTTGAAACTAAGTGATGTTAGCTAGTATAAAAACATTGTGAAGTCTATTACAGGGACATTGCGAGTGACGCAAAAATAAAGAAGAACACCAGTTTTATCTCAAAGAGTTTGTAATTTTTTTACTCACCTGAACAAGCATACAATATGGCAGCCAATGTATGAAGAGTTTCATGTCACTCGGGTTTTTCAAGAGGTTGATTTTATTTTTGTTTTCTAGATATTTGCACTGTTGAGATGTCCCGTTATGTGTAATCACTGAAGTATTACTTTCCGGGGACGCGAGGCTTTCCCAACAATACGTGGTGGCGAATTCAATGAAATTCCCATCAAATCCAGATGACTTTCCGGCCGGATAGCATGACAAATTTGGCCCTGTCAAATTATAAATTTTAGTTTGATAATGCAACAACAAAAAACAATAAATTGAACACTAAAATATATTGGAAGTATAAAGGTGATGCCCAGTAACATGTTTCTGCATTCAAGCCTACCCAAAGATTTTAAAATAGAATTTGGCACAAAAATACTGGAAGGACACAACCATTTCCAGCAGTTTTGTGGTTCCTGCAAACTCTCAGAAAAGACACCTACTCTGTGCTCAGTATTTTTATGCAACCTTTGCCCACATTTTTTTTATTACGTTAAAGCTTTTAAAGAGAGAGAGAAAGTCTGAGAAAATTTGCATACTCTAACAAAAACAACAGTGGAATTAAGAGATGTAGGCCTACTTAAAGAATATTTGAAGATAGATAAATAATAATGTATTTTTAGATAAATAAAATATTGTGTTTTTCCCAATCCTACGACCAAAATGCTTGTTTCATTTATTGTCTCTATAGCAGTAGAAACAGTTTCGCTTCTTGGAATGTCCCAGATGTGATATTACCAGTTTATTTACGTTTTTGGGGGTTTTGAATATCTTTACAGTTGTAGTGCGCACTGTGTTTAAACTTTTCTTATAAAAACTTTAATTATAGTTTAGTTTTAAAGAAAAGTAGTCAGAAAAGGCAATGCGGAATCTAAGTTTCTCTTCTTAAATTTAAAAAAAAAAAAATTTGGAATGGATGAACCTGTAACATGAAATTAGTGACGTAATATTATTTTGATGATGTCATTAAACCAAAATTATAATATACGAAAAGAACATTTTGCTTTAACTATAACGCGCGATGCGCTAGAGCACTACAAAGCATAAACGGTCAAAACGCCCAAACTGTGCAAAAAGAATCTCGTTTCCTAAGGGTTAAACCTAATTTTGGGTGGTTAGCCATAGAAGTAAATTCCACATATCAAAAAATTTAAATTGTCTAATCAGCATAGTTTTTGAATTTGAACGCATTTATACAGAAAAATAATTTTAAAAGAATGTTTTGTAATAAGTTAAAATTTGCACGAATCTGACAAGAATATAGTGTTACAAAGTGGCAGCGATCGGTTAAATTTCTTTGATTTAAGATACTAAGAGACTGCCGACACTTTACCCTCAATTTACGTCATAAATAGTATTTCATGCATAGAGAAT